>OZ036004.1:9178967-9193967 GCA_964035015.1 Corallium rubrum
TTGGCACGAGTCTTGCTTTTTATCTCACTAAAACTTCCTTTTCACTATTTCTTTTCTGAAGTACATTGTCGTTAAGGATGCTTCCAAATACTCTCGATTATTTCCTGGGATAGCTGAAGAACTAGCCGCCATGTTTACGAAAATTATTTGCCGTCAGCAGCGTTATCGCTAGTGCGCATGCTCATAAAATTATTTGCAGCAGAAAATTATTTGCACTCAGTTATTTGCAGGTAAATTAACCAATCAGAATGCCGGATAGAAACGAAATGAATGATAATAATTAAGATCCTTTAAAGACCTCGAAAATAACATCATGGGCTAATGTGAGATATACGATAATGACTTGGCAAATGCCATTTTTAGTACAGATGAATAATCAACTAATTTATTAACATTCGATAAGTGCTAATTTTGATATACAGTGAATAGGGGATTATAAAATTCGAATTGAGATTAGACGAATCTACCATAGCAAAAAAGATGGCGGCTGTACGTTTTACCATGATCCTTTGCGAGCCCAAATAAGTTCTGATAAAAGCAAAACATTGTGTCGTGAGTTAAATAGATAACAGCTTTCTTTCAAATTTTAATTTCCTTTCTATAGCTCTGTTTTGTGATCTTTCTGCGAAGTATAGTTTTTCCTTGACGCAATTAAAGTGTATATGAAATGAAAATTAAGTTTGTCTAATTTGAAAGAACTCTTGATATTGTAAAGCAACATTTTCTACAGTTTTTCCATATCTTACTTCATTCTTGAGTTATTACTATTTGTTTGATATGTAAATGATCACACTGCATACGTCACATTGTATAATGAGTTGTTGTAAAATTAGGAATGTCGTTGAAGTTATCGAACAAAGTCACACGAAACTGGGCATGTAGGTGTATTTGTCTCATGACTTTAAACAAACAGGTTCAAGCGATTTAACAGATTAATATCAATGATATGCATGATTTCTCAGTAACTCATTATACAATGTGACGTATGCAGTGTATCATTTACATATCAAACAAATAGTAAGATCTCAAGAACGAAGTAAGGTATGGAAAAACTGTAGAAGATGTTACTTTACAATATCAAGAGTTCTTCCAAATTAAACAAACTTAATTTTCATTTCATATACACTTTAAAGGATTATGGTAAAACGTACATGCCGCCATTTTTTTTGCTATGGTGAATTTGCGTAATGTATCTTATATACATTTTTCTGCTTGTGTCAAAATTTCAGTAATTTTGTCCATTGCAATCTTAATTTAAATTTTATAATCCCTAAATCACTGTATATATAAATTTACTTATAAATTAGTGAATCGTTTATCTGTACCAGTTGGCATAAGTTTTTCCAAAATTTGTTTACAATTAAAATATTTAAGGCGAAGAAATTTTAAGACGGATAATTCTTGGAATTTATAATACTAGCCAAAAATAAACCTTCCCGAAAGTAAGTCCCTGTTTACATGAAGCAGATTGAGTGTTCAAGTCATATCTCCCATGTTGTTTCTTTTTGTGTTTACATGAAGAAGATTGAAAGTTTTCGGTCTGATCGAAACGATCGAATCCACGCAGTGGAGTGGATTGACCTGAGATTCCAGCAAGGATCGACTTGATTGTCTCCAATCTGATTCATGTAAACACCGTTTGACTTGAAAATGATTTGGTGATACGCATGAGTGAAGTTGGTGCGTGTGTGTCGTGCTAAATGGCAGACATTGAGGGAAGCACAGAAAATAGTGTTCCAAATTAAACCCGCGAAAACAACGTTCCAAGCAGATCGGATTCTCCATGTAAACATGGGCCCGGATTGACTTCACTGCTCGTCTTTCGCGACGCAGATGAGCTTAAACTCATTTCGTTTCTGATACTGGTTGGCATTGAAGCAAGTCTTCTTCTCGAATACGGAACAATACTGTCCATGTTTATTACGATATCCTTAGCTGGTTCTAGCCTGCTGTGACAACCTGTAATGGTGTCGAAGATATCGCTGGCGTCTTCCGTAGTCAGGGTCAGGTTATCAGCGCCATCGTAATACACATCGAGCTGAATACCGTTTTGGAGAAGTATCAAGTTCTTCGCGTGAAGAGATATGTCCCACGAACCCAGGTAGCTGAATTTTGGCGGGAATCCACGCGAGAGGTAAAGCCGCGTGGGGGAGATGTGCAGCGTGGCAGACTTGCGGCGACTGTGTTTGGTTGCGATGACGACAGGATAGCTGACGACTATAAAAGAAAAGAGGAATTCTTTAATATAAATAAGTTTTGTGGAAACACCACGTAAAGTATTTCTTTGCTACCTGTTGACTCAGGCCTTCATCAGAGCAATGAGAACAAGGAATTCTTTGTTAGAACCTGAGGTACGTTTTAAAATTTGGGGTTTTTGATTGCTTAGTTGACAGCAAAATTGTATACTGTATTTCTTCTAGTAAAACTTTATCGAAAATTTGATCGAAAGCAGTGCTGTTTTAAGAAAATATAATGGAGAAAAAGGGATATTTTCTAACGAGGCAATCAAAAACAACAAAAACCCTGAAAAGAGCCACATTCTACAGCGCATTTTTGTATTTTCTTGCAATGGCGGTCAAGCTTTGGGGTAGTGGAAAACAATTTGTGTTACGGCATTTGTTATCGTTTAAACATGAACGAATAAAACCAATATGAAACTGTCTTTCCAAAATACTAGCAATATTGCTTTGTCACCAGCCTTCAAGTTGCTTAATTTGTCAATGACGAATTGTTTGTTTTTGTCACGGGTCCCCTATGGCACCGCTGCTAAATCGGAAGAGGTCGGCACTAATTCGGAGGTATACGTATCAACATTCTGATTGGTTAAATATTTTCCCGCCCAAAACATTGGCTTTGGCAAACTGCTTCACAATGGTTGTTTGACAAACTAAAGCGTATAAAATTCTTAAAATATCAAGGAACAGCGACAAATCATGGACAAGAACTTCATACGGAGAATATTTTTTGCATTACAAAGGTAGGAGAAACATTTATAGTATATTTAGCAAAGAAAATGAGTTGGGAACACGGCAGAAGCGTACGGCAAGCTGTAGTGTTATTGTTTAGTAAATCTTTCTCTTCCGAGCCGCAGTCTTCGCGATCAATAAAGCCGTTTGGGCGGTTTGGCGTTAGCCAGAATATAATTTAAATAGCTTTGGACGGGAAATAGTTGAACTTGGTCAAGTGTAGTTTTCTTAGACAAGGTAGGAGAAACATTTATAGTACATTTAGCAAAGAAAATTAGTTGGGAACACGGCAGAAGCGTACGGCAAGCTGTTGTCTTTAATACGAGCCGTTCTCTTCGAGATATATAAAGCCGTTTGGGCTCTGGCGTTAGCCAGAATATAATTTAAACAGCTTTGGACAGGAAACTAGTTGAACTTAGTCAAGTGCAGTTTTCTTGAGCTGGACTTCCATTTGGCGAAAAATGTCGCGCGAAGCGACATTTTCTTTTGTCTCGTAACTGGACGGGACCCCGATACTTTTGTATTACATGAAGTATCCCCAATTGAACGGCGCCATCTTTGATTTTCTGGTTTGGTTAATTCACGGTTAATGGAAGGAACCTAACAAGATGGCGTCCTGTCAGGGTCATCTGTGATTGGTCAATTTCGCAGCTCAGACCTAACGAGATGGCGCCTGATGGCGTGTCATTGGGCCATTTTTTTCGTGGGGCACCCGCATGGGTGGAACTAATTAGCCAAGGCAAAAGCAAAAGGATCTTTTTATAAAATTGATAATAAAACAAATAACAAATATAAAGTCTCAAACCGAAAAACAATCAGACAGACAAACAGCCAAACTAACAAACAGACAGACAGGTGAACAAACATGCAAATAAAGAGAAATCTTATTTCACCTCGAAGAAATTTTCTTAATGTTTTTTCCCACATCTGCAAAGCATCTTGGTCATGATGTTCCAGAACCAGTCCTTTTCCTATGTGTTTATCAAAAGACAAAGAGGGGACTAGTGCCAGTTTCCCCTTTTTTGACGACTTCTCGGTCATTATTAAACATTTGTTGCAGTCCAGTATTTGGTGACACATAATTGTGGGGAAATCACTGACAGAAGTCACTTCGAGTGTTGCTAAAAGAAAGCACAACTGCAAGTTAAGTAAAAATTTGTGGTTGTAATGGGAGGAGGGAGGGCTGCACCCCACCCCCCTTGGAACAGTCGTATTTTTAGCCTTTTCATGCTGATTCCCATGAAATTTATGTTTCTTTGAGTAGCTAGATCGCGATCGTCGCATTTTAAACAGATATTGATGCTAACAGCACGTGTAAGTTTAAAAGATCCGATTTGATAACAAGATGAAGACAACACTACTGAAACCAAGACAAAATTGCTTTTAGGATCGTTTATAGGGGGAAGAACTTCATGTAACCTTAGTTTAAGTGTTAATGTACAAAGAAAACAAGGGATCCAGGTGTATTTTTAAACATTACCAAAAAGGTTTTTTTATAAAGCAACAGTCTGTTGCTATGGAAAACATACTTGTCTCAGGAATTTCCTAAAAATTCCCCTTTTACATTGCGAGTTTCGGTTAAATCATGTTTCGGGATGAAAAACAAATGAATAATAGTTTTGAAAAAAATGAAAATTTCAAAATTTTGAGTGGAAGACCACCTTAAGGCCAACTAAATGATGACATAAGCAGAAACAATTCAGACAAGAATTCTTATATCGATGCAATATTGTGTTATTTTTTATTATTACTAGAACCTTCAAATCGGTGATCTCCCGGAGTGTTGTACTTATAAGCAACGAAAGCTTTTCCTAAAAAATATTTCCTTGACAAATTCTTGATTGATTAACAATATAATTATCAATTATTGGACGAGTCGGAGCAAAATATCATGATTTGTCAGTGGCGAGCTACTAGTTATTTGCCGATGCCGAAGGCAGAGGCAAATAACTAGTAGCGAGACGCTGACAAATCATGATATTTTGCGATAGACGAGTTCAATAATTGATTTATCATTCATAAAATACTTAAAAATTTGAAATGCCTGAAATAAGAAATCGCCACTCTTCTCTCTGTCTTCGGCATACTAAAATCTTCGTAAAACTTACTTTTTGTTGGCACGATTCTTGCTTTTTATCTCACTAAAACTTCCTTTTCACTATTTCTTTTCTGAAGTACATTGTCGTTAAGGATGCTTCCAAATACGCTCGATTATTTCCTCGGATAGCTGAAGAACTAGCCGCCATGTTTACGAAAATTGTTTGCCGTCAGCAGCGTTATCGCTAGTGCGCATGCTCATAAAATTATTTGCTTGCAGAAAATTATTTGCACTCAGTTATTTGCAGGTACATTAACCAATCAGAATGCGGGATAGAAAGGAAATGAATGATAATATAAAATATTTAGTTAGCTAAGTCGACGTTTCTCGTTATTCTACTATACCCTCCTAAAGCCGAAGCACGTCTTTTAGTTTACTGATTTTTAAGATTTGTATAAACTCTAACTCTGTTTTTTCCCTGTCAATTGACAAAAGACATGTACAAATATTGCAAAAACAGAAAAACTGAAATTGTTTTCACACGTAAGGTACATCGAGCGTGTCTCGAATTACGTCCTATGTGACCGCGTTGGTTCTGTATTCTGACCAAACTACGAATCAAGGCTGGGAAAACAAAAGGGGTATAGCCCCTTTCCCAAATATTTCTGATAAGAGGGCTGCCCCCAATATCTCTGAAACACTTTTTAAAACTTCCGGCATTTACCTGTAATAAAATTAATCAACTAAATTAACGCAAACACTAAACATTCCACACACTTGCCCACACAGCAATTATCGAACACTATTGGAGACATGTGGGATTAATGCGATCTATCGTGGATTATGTCATTTTTTCTAAGATGATCTAAGGTATTTTTCTTATGAAGGACAGCGCGCGATAGGAACGAACCGTGCTTGTTTAATTCCCACGACATTTCACATTAGCATTTTAGACATTGTTATATAACAAACAGTATTGCTAATTTATATTAGACTCTAGTTTGAGTCAAAGATCGAACTTTTCAAGTACCGAATCTAATGAAAATGATTAATGAGCTAAAATATTCAGCACACAAAAGATCTCACTGATGTTTGAATAAACTATAGGCTTACATAACTGATAAATCTTATAAGACCCAAGCGAGACCATCAGTTGGGAATTTAATTATACAACTCCCATCCTATATGACTTGCAAGTGGTCTTCTGCGTAATGAGTGGTCATTATGATTGTACATGCACTGTTTTTTATCTTTTCTATAATCTTATTTTCATCATAAATACCTTTTTTATCCCCTTCATTGTTGATAATACGAACCAATTTTTCTTTTCGCTATACAAACCAAGAAGATTAAATGAATTGGCTCAGGTATATATAATCCGATATAATATATATATATATATATATATATATATATATATATATATATATATATATATAGACAAGACAAGACAAGAACGCTTTAAAACGTTATTTTTTGACGTTTCAGGCACAGGCCTTCTTCAGAATGTTCAAGTACCGAATCTTTTTTGAACATTCTGAAGAAGGACTGTGCCTGAAACGTCAAGAAATAAAGTTTTAAAGCGTTCCTGTCTTGTCTATTCTATTAATCCTTGGAACAATCTTTGGACCAAAAGCTGGCTCTTTGATTAAATTATATATATAGTGCGCACGCTCACTGCTTGCAATTTGAGCGCTCTGGCATGGTTTTGATGTCCCACAATTTGTGAGGCACCAAAGGTGACTGTAAATAGCAGTTACCTTCATCCTGCCCATCAGCACTACACTGATGAGGCCCAAAAGGCCGAAACGGTACCGTCTGTAGTTATATATATATATATATATATATATATATATATATATATATATATATATATACTTTTGAAATAAGCTCAATTTATTTCAGATTTTTATAATCTCAGGATGTGTTATTATGTTCCTGTTTCATTTACTGTTTTTGTCTTGTCATGACTGCATTCTGTAGACTTCTTTAATGGTTTCCTCGACTTGCGATATATGAGTATGTTTTAAGCGTCTTACTTAGATTCGCCGAATCTGACAATCAATCCCAAATTGAAGCAACCACAATTTAGAAAATACCGAGAAGGAACATATGCTAAGAAACTTGCTGGAGATAAAGAGAGAGTTATTAGAAAATATAAACTGCCACTAATGAAAACGGACTTCACTAGTGAGTATAGAGAGGGTCGAACATGAGAATATACTGTATGCTCCGCAAAAACAAAAATATGTCACCTTTCACAATGTAAGACTAAATAAAATATTTAATATGTATACAACAACGGAAATATATAAATCTTAAAATGTCCATGTTCACCAAAAATAACGGTTTTTTGTCATAAATGGGATATTATACTTGTTCCGGTCTATACACGATGAAAGAATCATTTATACAGTAAAATAATTATGTAGCAATTTTGTGAAATGAGATTCTATAAGTATACATTGGCGATAGATTGATATAATCGAACATTGATTAAATACATACATTTGCCTGTAATACATAGCGAAAGACGGATTTTTTTTTTGGATTGAAAGTTGACTTGATGTTTGGCGTAAACATGTTCAATCTTGGCATTTCATCTCGATATCACAATTAAAACCGATGACGTTGCTTTCTTTTTGACAAGTTCTTTGTCTTTGAGTCGGTTGTTGTTTTTTTCCAAAATCTCCATGAAATTTACTTAAAAAGCCTGGCCAAACGCTTTCAACATCGCATTCAACATCATTCAACATTGTTGAACGATGTTGAATAGTGTTGAAAGCACGAGTGGCCAAATGAATTCAACATCGTTCAACCGTTCATGAATGACAATTAATTGAACGCGGGCTACCACAAAAGCTGGAATCGACAATATCCCGCATGGCGGTTGTCTCTGTTCAACAAAGTTGAATGAAATGTGGCCAAATGCGTTCAACACCTTTAACATTTTGAGAACAATAGAAATGTTGAACGCGTGTTGAACGAAAATTTCAACATGTTCAAATTTCGTTCAACATCATTCAACAGGGGTGGCCAAACGCTTTCAACATGTTGAATTCAACAATGTTGAACGATGTTGAATGAAATGTTGAAAGCGTTTGGCCAGGCCTTAGGTGTTTTGTCAGTTAACTACAGTTTTGAAATAAGTTGAAGGTTTTTTTTATATTAACAGGCATCTACTCTATAAGTTGATAGTTTAGGGGTTGCAGGAGTCTGGGGTTCGTTTGAAAGAACGCGAAATATAAAGGCTTGAGAGAATGAGCTTTATCAACATGTCAAAACATTTTGCAATTCCAAAAGATACTTCGAAATTAGTCGTTGTATATCCATGTCGATCTGATTCAAGACTATTAGCGATAACGTTAAGGGATTAATCCTCTATAGAATTTTTGCCGAAAGCGATAATTGCAATAGAAATCTATAATTTGTGATACACTTGATTTGTGATTTAGAATATTGAAAGATCTATGATCTCACCTTTTTTGTCAGTATCCCATTCTTTTCTTTTATCCAAAATTTATCATACAAAGAATTTTCGATCATTTCCAGTAATTTTAAACTGAAGTTATATATACTGCAATGAATTCTCTGTGACCGATCCAGGGATATCTCTGTATATAAATGATCGACTTTGTTGGCGCAGAGCTCTTGTTATTGAAATTCCTGTACCTTAACAACGTGCGTCTTAGTCATCAACTGTCCATGGGATATAAGTGCTCTGTAATATTGGCTTAATTACTTCCGACAGGCTTTGAATTTTTAAGGACATGATTAATACTTTTGTGTGATTGGTTTGGCTACAGGCTGTCAGAAATTCTCAGGAGACAGTCAAGGTGATGTTAAGTAAGTTACTAGGCACTATAAACAATCGATCTTTAACACGCATATACAGGAATGATTGCATTCATTAGCCCACAAAGTTAATTATAATGGCATACCGTTTACTCACAAAGCTCCTTTCACCATTTTTGATAAATAATCATATATACACTACAGTGTGTAACAAAAAAAAACTGAACCCTTAGAAAACAACCTATTGTAGTAGTTTGAAAGCCCCAAAAGCACTGCGTTATAAATTAATCAGCACATAAGTTGATCAGGAAGAGAAAAAGCTTTTAAATACTTTCACCATGCATACACTTTAAGATATCTTAATTTCCCAGGGGTATAAGACCGTGTGTTTTACACATCTGTGGGTTCAGCGAAGTGCTTAGGGCTTTCAAACTACTACAATAGGTTGTTTTCTAAGGGTTCAGGGTTTTTTTATACACACAGTATACCACAAGTAGTTTCGTGTAGTAACCCATGTGCAGTTGCGGCAACCAAATCAATTCTCAGTTCAAATAGGCACAAACTATAAAATTTTTAATGTATAAAACTTTTATAGATGAAAACTAAAGAGCCATACCATTTCAGTTTTATTTCTTTGTCGACATTTATATGTAAGAAACAGTGCTCAACATACATGCGAATACACAGTTTGAACTGAACTGAAATAAATTCTGTACTAGCTGTACTGCATGTACATGTACATTTACTGTACTGTACTGTACTGTACTGCACTGCACTGCACTGCACTGCACTGCACTGCACTGTACTGCACTGTACTGTACTGTACTGTAGATTTCAAAGATCAATACTAAGAAAGGTTCGATGGGACAAATTACACATAGCTTAAGTATCGAAGAAGAAATCTTAAAAAGCTACTCAATGAATGTCTTACTCTTCCTAAAAACACGAACTCAAAGAATCCCCTTTGTTTTTCTCTTAATAACCTTATATAATCAACTTCATTACGTCTCATCTGGTCGCACATCTCTCTTACTCCCGGCTCAAGTCCGCCATTCAATTCCAATTTGTCCATAACAACACCACCGTACCGAATAATCTTCGTTTTAGTAACGTTTCTCAGACACAACTGACGAAGTCCATTGTTCATGCGACGTAATTCTTCGATTTCGGCGTAAAAACGATGTTTTTGCGTTTTCCTCTCGATTTTACTCAGAAGAATTTCCCGAAATTGATGATAAATTCTGAAATCTACGTTATTCCATCGTCGCATATTCTCGATAGTTTTCTTAGAAAAGTTTGTGCGAGATTTATTGTGTCTCACGTTTAGGTTAAAATAAGAGAATTCTTCCAATGGCCAGCACAGAAGGTCCTTCAACAATATTATGGATTCATCAAAAAATTCCGCTATCATAACCAGATCAAATTGCTTCCTTAGCATTCGTAGAAATTCTTTGGTTTGTATTTCGTCGTCAAAATATGTCGAATTTAAACCAAGATCAAAACACATGCCGTTCCGGATTAACTTAAGTCGGTCGCTATTTACTCTTAAGTCTTCAGTCAGGAGATAATTCACCAGAATTTCTTTGGGTTTTCTTAGGAAATATTCAAAAGGGTTAGTTTTATTTTCAATCCTCAACAACTTCTCGAATGCCATGTATTTGAATGTCGATTCGTATTGCATGACGGGATGACGTAATATGGTGACATATACTGTATCACGTGGCATCAGTTTCTCGAGCATCGCTCTGTTGTAACGTCCATGATGGCAGACGATATTGGGTTGGGTTCCACTGATGAGTTTGAAAGATGTGTTTTGCATTGCCCAAGGCCAGTCCAGCCTATACTGACCAGGTCTGGGTAGACCAAATACGAGGTTGTTTTTATCGCCATGGCGATGCAGGATATTCGTCACGGTACTACTTCCTGTCTTGTGTGTTTTCACAAAGACAATGTTCCTTCGTGGCTTGCAGTGAGCTCTAAAACAGTCGGAATATCGATTTATATATATATATATATATATATATATATATATATATATATATATATATATATATATATTTATATGTCTCTCTATCTGTCTCTCTCTATCTGTCTCTCTCTATCTGTCTCTCCCTATCTGTCTGTCTGTCTGTCTGTCTGTCTGTCTGTCTGTCTGTCTGTCTGTCTGTCTGTCTGTCTGTCTGTCTGTCTGTCTGTCTGTCTGTCTGTCTGTCTGTCTGTCTGTCTGTCTGTCTGTCTGTCTGTCTGTCTGTCTGTCTGTCTGTCTGTCTGTCTGTCTGTCTGTCTGTCTGTCTGTCTGTCTGTCTGTCTGTCTGTCTGTCTGTCTGTCTGTCTGTCTGTCTGTCTGTCTGTCTGTCTGTCTGTCTGTCTGTCTGTCTGTCTGTCTGTCTGTCTGTCTGTCTGTCTGTCTGTCTGTCTGTCTGTCTGTCTGTCTGTCTGTCTGTCTGTCTATATATATATTCCCCAGTAGGAAAGCACAAGTAAAGGTGAAGTAATATGAGCAACAAATTGCTGCAACATTGCGTTGCAAGTTGAAAAGCGTTGTTGCACGTATTATTGTTGCGTGACAATGTTTAAGGTGGGTGGTGATTTTGTTGCAAGTTGAATCAGCATGTTACAGCAAGTAGAACTGGAGTCTACTTTTTTGAACAAATTTTTTCAACTTGCAACAAAATCATTGTTGTGTAACAATGTTTAAGGTGGGTGGTAATACGTGCAACAATTAACGCTTTTCAACTTGCAACGCAACAAAACCTTGATCGGGTCTTATATTTATTTATTTAATTTAATTTATTAAATGTATATTGCGCACTTATCAATCTTACAATTTTCAAATGCGCATTACAATCGTGGTTGGCAATGATTACAGCTAAGACCTAGGTGTTGGTTTTGCGGAGGGAGGAAAACCGGAGAGCCCGACGAAAAACCCTCGAAGCACAGGAGAGACCAACTAAACTCTACTCACATGAGTCTCAAGCTCGAGAACAGGGCTATTCCCAGACGGTAACCCCTCCAAGTACTAACCCCGTCCAAACGGGCTTAACTATTGGTGAGAGGCAGCGCCCTAACAGCACACGCCAACAGTGCTTCCTATATATACCTTATATAGCTATCCTTATGCCATTGTTCACCGATACGGAAGGATGACGATACCTGTTAGATGATGGCCAGCGATACTGCTCATTTGTCTTCAGCGGTTTCAAAGTTTGCTTGTACCTGTCGTCACTTGGTAAAACAGTAGACTTCAATAAAATATAAATTGCGATAACAGAAGCTATAAAAATGCAAATAACTCGAGTCCTCTTTCTCCTCATTAACATATTGAACGAGTAAACCGATAGTCTCCCCGTCCGGCTTCACTGCTGTGATTGATAGGCGGTAATCATTGCCCTATGTCAGTGCCATATTTATATTCGAGACATTCGTTTCAAAATGTTATTCCACAGTGGGACGCATGAGACATGGCTACGTTTATTAAATTCTAGAATTCATAAGGATGACAAAATACTTAAGGATGCCGTAATATAATACTTGTTTCACAAATTGACCAAACTTAATCTTTCTCCCTAATCTTTCATGGCAGTCATTTCAGATAAACAACAAGCGGATAAACGATTATTGATTGACTGGTTTAGCAACTGGTGGTTATAACATACAGGTGGCAGGCTTTCAAAGTATTTCGAGAGTGACCTTACCCCTCTCCTATTGTTTTAACTTTTGTTTTCGTTCGTTCGTTCGTTCGTTCGTTCGTTCGTTCGTTCGTTCGTTCGTTCGTTCGTTCGTTCGTTCGTTCGTTCGTTCGTTCGTTCGTTCGTTCGTTCGTTCGTTCGTTCGTTCGTTCGTTCGTTCGTTCGTTCGTTCGTTCGTTCGTTCGTTCGTTCGTTCGTTCGTTCGTTCGTTCGTTCGTTCGTTCGTTCGTTCGTTCGTTCGTTCGTTCGTTTGTTTGTTCATTCTTTCGCCCGGTACGAATACTTTTACGAATACCTTTACAAATACATTTACGAATACCGCCCCCCCCCCCCCCAATAATTTTTCTAAGTAAATTAATATTGTACACCCAAAAAGTATTTTATTGCAATAGACAGAAAAATTGTTCAATCAGTCACTCTAACACACGCAGCGGTCTGCACTTGAACATTATATCAACAATGTAAAGCAAAGGAGCATACCAGATATCAGTACTGTTACTGTTGACAATATGTTGTGTTGGGCGTTTGTTCTGGTTTGCTCTTATATATAAATCTTAGGCTATGTGCACACGGTAACGTTTCCGAGCGTTGTCGTACTGTTTCAAGTAATGAGATGATTGTTCTCGATTCCCTTGAGAACAGTAAACAATACGAAAACGCTCGGAAACGTTACCGGCGTGTGCACATATAGCCTTAATCCATTAATGGAACAAAGAAACAAAGTGTTGTCTTTTGAGAGTTTTCTGACCTTCAGAGTTCTGTACATTCTTCCCCCAAAATGCAGGAAATGGCATTTCTGAGAATCTAGATTTCAAAGATTTCCGAGGGGGCATGCCCCCGGACCCTCCTAGAAGAGTCCTTTTGTGAACAGCCCTCCCCCCCCCCCCCCCCCCCCCGACCCCAATACAAAAATCAGATACCAAATATAACTGATACTATTTGTAAGTTGCCAAAAAGCGGGGAAACTGGGTACGAGATTGGTGGTACACATCATTCGTTATTACATGATTTAGCTGAGCCCAGTTAACTTCAGCGGTTCAGCACGCTCGCGCTTCATTCAAACATTTCTAAATGCAAATCATATAATTTTCCTCGAAGTTTATAGCAGCGAAGTTAAACAGTTTTCTGCCGATATTACTTGCAGAAGAAATTGGTAGAAGGTAAATTAACAGTAGAAGTGTGTTTTGATAGTTTGTAATTTATTAATAGACTCCTCTAGTCTTCTAATCTCAAACTATGAAATTAAAACCAAAATATATTGAAACGTACTGCAGGCTATTAAATGAGGGTATTTCGTTCACAATGAATTACTACCATTTAGGTTGGCTTTCTTGAGTACTTCTTTCTTGTAACTAAGTGGGAACAGAAATTTGATCGTTAATTATTTCTTACCAGAAGCTTATTTGCAGTGGCGTGGGAAGCAAGTTGTTGGAGGGACACAGCTCGTCAAAAAAGCACTTTCTTTGGGGGGGAGGGGGGAGGTTTCAAAAGGACACTTGAGGCACATGTTTTATCATAAAAGGGCCCTTTTCTGTTGCAAAAAGAGCACTTTACAACAAAGTTGGAGGGGGACATGCCCTCTTTGTCCCCAGGTTCCTACGTCCCTTCTTATTTGCCTCCTATTGATTAGATAACATCACCCACTGTTCTATTTGAGAGTGTAAATCTGTCTTCACAACAATCACCCCTAATGAAGACACTAGATCTGAGTGTCAAAATGCTGGGTCATGAACAGTAACTTTTTCAGCTATGTTCAAAAACCTAATCTGATAGAGTAATATTAGGGGGAGCATGAGTGGTGTGTGCTGTTAGTGCGCTGCCTCTCACGAAAAGTTAAACCTGGTTAGATGGGGTTAGTACTTGGATGGGTGACCACTTGGGAATGACCTAACCTGAGTATCAGGATTTATTCTCGTCTTCTGCTGAAGCCGGACAAGGGTGAGGCAGGCGGGTGGGTGAGAAGACGAGAAAGTTTCCACCACCCGCAGGAAGAGAAAAGCGGGCCTGACTCTGTCAGGTTAGGAATGACCCTGTTGTTGAACTTGGAACTAATGTGAGTAGAGTTGTAGTTGATCTCCCCTGTGCTTCATGGTTTTTTTTTCCAGTTTTCCTCCCAAGGGATTTAGGCAGGGGGATTCTGCACAACCCTTTTCCTGACTTCTTCCTCTCCGGCTTGAATAACTGAGACGACCATTCGGTGTTGTGAAACCAGCTGGGGGAGCTGTGGCTCCCCCCTTTAGATATAAAACAACAGACATGTAACTACAAAACTGATGCAATATGAATTATGTCAGGAAATAAACTGTAAACAGTGTATTCAATCTACTGAGTGTATGCATTTTGAGTATCTATGTGATGTTTATGTGTTTTAGAGTATTTATATGACATTTTTTAACCTTTAGAGTCTGTAAAATCTTCCTCCAAAAGCCAGGAAATGGCATTTCAGTGACTCCCAATTTCTAAATTCCAGGGGAGCATGTTCCTGAACCCCCCTAAAAATTTCTTTTGATTT
>OZ036004.1:9201467-9636467 GCA_964035015.1 Corallium rubrum
TATATATATATATATATTATATATAGTTATATATATATATATATATATATATATATATATATATATATATATATATATATATATATAGTTATATATATATAGTTATATATATATATATATGCAAGGGTTATATACCGAGAACGCGGGATATAAGTCATATATTGACCCGAGGGGCCGAAGGTCTCGAGGGTCAATATATGACTTATATCCCAAGTTCGAGGTATATAACCGACTTATATCACGATTGAGGAGGTTTTCGAACAAGGTTTCGTCAATTTCGAAGAGTTTCGATCAAGATTTTTCGAGTTATATCCGCAAGTTTTATCCAATTATTTATGCACGGGATATAACCTGTATATATCCCGCGGTACATCAAAGAAAACCGACTCAATCGTGATATAAATATATATATATCTATATAGTTGCTTCCAGTTTGACTGTACTAAACACCGCAGGTTTTATCTGGGTACTCCAGTTTCCTTTTACTTTTGTTAGTAACAGTGGACCAACGAAGGATGGTCCTTAGTGGACCTCTAGGGAGAACATTTAGATATTAGTGATAGCGTTATCTATAGTATAAATAAAGTTAGTTTACTGTGATGAAGGGCTTCGCTCGAAAACTATTCTCGGCAGTTTACCATGCACCTCTTTACTTTAATCTGTCAAAAACACTGTTTATATGCATGCCTAAGCGTGGCTATTTTAACACTGTCCGTAAAACTGATTGCTAAAAATCTCTTACCAATCCTCTATTTCGCTGAAACGTTCCTGAACATATGACTAGTACACCAGTAACAAGGAACTGCAAAAAATATCAAACCACATGAATATGTGTACATGCAAATGAACTTGATAAACTAAATAATATCACATTAAATAATGACTTTTAATTGACTCGTTTAGACTGATCCACCTCAGATTCGTTCAGATCGATCGCAGACTCGTTTAGATCGATTGCAGACTCGTTTAGATCGATCGCAGAGTCGTTTAAATCACTCTCACACTCGTTTAGATCAATCTCACACTCGTTTAGATCAATCTCACACACGTGTAGATCAATCTCACACTCGTTTAGATCAATCTCTCACTCGTTCAGATCAATCTCAGACTCGTTTAGATCAATCTCTCACTCGTTTAGATCAATCTCACACTCGTTCAGATCAATCTCACACTCGTTTAGATCAATCTCACACTCGTTTAGATCAATCTCACCCTCGTTTAGATCAATCTCACACTCGTTTAGATCAATCTCACACTCGTTTAGATCAATCTCACACTCGTTTAGATCAATCTCACACTCGTTTAGATCAATCTCACACTCATTTAGATCAATCTCACACTCGTTTAGATCAATCTCACACACGTGTCGATCAATCTCACACTCGTTTGGATCAATCTCTCACTCGTTTAGATCAATCTCAGACTCGTTTAGATCAATCTCTCACTCGTTTAGATCAATCTCAGACTCGTTTAGATCAATCTCACACTCGTTTAGATCAATCTCAGACCCGTTTAGATCAATCTCAGACTCGTTTAGATCAATCTCACACTCGTTTAGATCAATTTCAGACTCGTTTAGATCAATCTCACACTCGTTTAGATCGACCTCAGACTCATTTAGATCAATCTCACACTCATTTAGATCAATCTTACACTCGTTTAGATCAATCTCACACTCGTTTAGATCGACCTCAGACTCATTTAGATCAATCTCACACTCTTTGGATCGACCTCAGACTCATTTAGATCAATCTCACACTCTTTGGATCGACCTCAGACTCATTTAGATCAATCTCACACTCGTTTAGATCAATCTCACACCCCCTTTGTAGCAATGTCACACTCGTTTACATCGATCTCACACTCGTTTCAATCTATCTCAGATTCGTTTGGGTCGATCTCACACTCGTTTAGATCAACCTCACACTCGTTTAGATCAATCTCACACTCGTTTAGATCAATCACACACTCGTTTAGATCAATCTCACACTCGTTTGGATCAATTTCACACTCGTTTAGATCAGTCTCACACTCGTTTAGATCGATGTCACATTGAAACGTGCACATTCAGATCAATCTATTAAAGTTACTCGTGTGTGTTCAACGAAAATCGTCTAACTTTGAACGGTGACAAATCTGAGTTTATCCTGAATGGTAGTCCATATAAGCTGAAATCCTGTACTGGCACTTCTATTATTATAAATGGCACCTGCGTGGGTCAAACAGACTCGATTAAATACCTTGGTGTAGCAATAAATAGAAACCTTACTTGGGCTGATCACATCGAAGAAATTAAAAGCAAAGCAAGTCAACGTATCGGGTTGCTGAGTCGCGTTGGCTATTTGGTTCCATTACGCACAAGATTAACACTTTACAACACATTAATTCTACTCGTTTTGGATAACGCTGATATCATATGGGGTGATAAGGATAACAAAACATTAATGGATGATTTACAACTACTACAGAACAAAGCAGCGAAAGTTATCTTAGGTCAGCCTCTTTACTCTTCAGCATCAG
The DNA here is from genome assembly GCA_964035015.1 of Corallium rubrum. Classification (NCBI taxonomy): domain Eukaryota; kingdom Metazoa; phylum Cnidaria; class Anthozoa; order Scleralcyonacea; family Coralliidae; genus Corallium; species Corallium rubrum. Next base: position 9,203,988 of record OZ036004.1, read on the forward strand.
ACGCCCTTGGAGAACTAAAATGGAAACCTCTTTTATTAAGAAGACAGTTTCGTCGATGTGGTTTTGCTTATAAGTGCATTAACAATTTGATTAGTTATTATCTTGAAGTAATTGTTAACAAAAACATACATAACCACAATACACGTAAGTGTAATGATTTGCACATACCGAAACCCAGAACTAAATGGGGAAAACAAAGATTTGTGGAACGCAATTAACGTCGATATCAGAAACTCTGACTCTTTTTTATCTTTTAAGCGGAAACTTAAACTTATTTTTTAAATTTTAATTGTACTTTTACATTGACTTTTACTTTTACTATGTATTTTAAAAATTACAATCGAAATATGGTATAGTAGGTTAATACTGCCGAAACAGAGAACGTAAGTGGTCTAACGTTTCGAGCGAAGGCCCTTCGCCACGTTTCTCTCTGACGAAGGGCCTTCGCTCGAAACGTTAGACCACTTACGTTCTCTGTTTCGGCAGTATTAACCTACTATACCATATTTCGATTGTTGTTTCAACACTGCCTACGCAGCACACTACTTTTATTACACTATTTTAAAAATTAGTTATGTAATTTTTAATCTATTTGCTAGGGCCCTATTGAAAAACATCTCTGGTGATGTAGGTACCCTATTAAAATATTATTATTATTGATCTAAACGAGTGAATTAATGCTTTCTCGAGGCGAATCCGGATCGATTTGGGATCGATCTACGCATAAACGGCCATTTCCTTTCATAGTCTCCTTCGCTATTACATCTCCCCATCTTTATGAAAACTGGCCCAACCTCGAAACATCTTTGAATTTATTTGAATTTTGAATTTGAATTTATTAATTTGAATTTATTAAATTTGCCACTTAACGTGTGGCAGGAGAGAGGAACAGAACTTTCGTCCCAATTGACACCAAACTCCTATGTGTAGACAACTAAGACCTATGTGTTGATTTTACGGAGGGAGGAAAACCGGAGAACCCGGCGAAAAACCCTCGGAGCACAGGAGAGACCAACTAAACTCTAGTCACATAAGTCCCAAGCTGGTGGAGTACGGAGTTATTCCCAAATGGTCACCCATCCAAGTACTAACCCCGTCCGACCGGGCTTAACTATACATTGGTGAGAAGCAGCGCCCTAACAGCACACGCCACCCGTGCGCCACCAAGTACCAACACATAGATTAGCATCCCATCAAAACATACATGTACATCATTGCCATTCAAATGCACTGTTCTTTTTCGTGGCAACTTTAGACTTCTAGTCAATATATAGCTTTGATACTATTTTTTACAACTCAATTTAAAAGGAATGAAAAGGTCTTACAATCTCTAAAATATTTATTTGCGTTTAAATATTTTTCTTTATCTCTTAATAGCTAAAATTCTCGAAGGACGCCCCATGGTTAACATAATTAAATACTAAGGACTGGATGCATAACTGATCGCCTTGAAAACTTTTGAAGGCCAACGTCAACGGAATGGAATGCAAAGTGCGAGAAGAAAAGCGAATTCATAATGAGGTATGATTTATTCATATGGGTTTAAATATTGTTAAGTTGGTTCACGAACTATATGCGAAATGAAATTAGTAATAAAAGACATAGACGACTTTTAGCTTTGTTACGTCACGCACGATGTGAAGTTCGTTTCACACACGATTCGATTTATTGACGCGGAATTTCGCTCCTGAACAGTTGGATATCGGTTCACACGACCCAATCTAACTGTCAGAAGGCTATTTTAAAGGCGTTTATATGAACTGATTTTGGAAACGAACCGAAATTCGGTATGTCAATTAGGATTGCGTGAATCGGTCTTATGAAATAGCGAAAACACCAAAATGCACACGATCTATTTCGTGCTTTCTTCAACAAGAAAAATGTCTACTGTAGATGAACACACGTATGATCCTTTGTAGTTAATAAATACCAGCGCAATAATTGCGTATGGAATTATTTTTTGCATGCGAGGCTTACACTACACCAAAGCAAGCTATCTGGCCTTAACTTCTCAAATTAGTTTCGTTGAAGACTAAAGTTTCGTTTACAGAACTACAAGAACGACCTTTTTATGTTGTCTCTCGATATGACACTAAGGAATTTCGAAATAGATTTTTTGGGTCACCGGTCAATATAGATCGTGTGGTTAACATAAATTGAGAAAAACTAGTCAGGTAAACGAGTTTTATATACATATATACATACTCACCGGTATTCCAGCCCAATATTGAGTGTAGTTAAACTGACTCTGTACCGTTTCCTCAATACTACCTGTAACGTCCGTACTGGTTTCAAAATCGTCAGCGTAATTGATGACAAATGAGCAAGCCATTAGGACGATTCCGAAAAAGATGATCCCACAGCCGAGTAGAACGAGCGTAAAGAGGGCCGCTCCAGATCTTCGATGTCTCGAAGGTGGTCTTTTACTGTATGGATCCATGACGGCGAAATGATCTGAGGTTGATACAACTGGGTGTTGTGTATGTGTTGCCTTCACGAACGACACCTCCTTTATGATCTATTCAAAGCGAAATCATGGTTGGGAAATATAATTGGGCTGGTCACTGAATCGAAGCCGCCTCCCGCCGTTCACTTTGAAAAAACTATGATTGGTAACTATGTGTAGGTAGAGAAACATCCTTTACCCCCACACTATTACCTTGGCCGCCGACTGTCGCCGTGTAGCTGAATCATGCTTTTAAAATAACGATGAACTATCCGGTTAAACTATCGAAAAATGATAAAACTTTGTCCACTCACATGGACTAATGTATCGCCATGAGGTTTATGCCAAGTAGCTATATATGTTTCCTCGTCTGAACGTGGAAACATGACGAATTCGTCTTTGGCGAATTTCCAAAACTATACAAGCTGGCATGACAAATTTTCGGCAAGGGACTAAAACTTGTCGAGGAAAACTTGTCAAACGGTCGCGAAATTGGTGAAGGGCCGATTAGATGAGGCTAGCTGGCCCGGATTACAAGGCGGGTTCGTTGATTTATATCGCACTGTGATTTTGAAACTCGCATCAATTAAATTTAAGTACAAAGAAGAATTAGTTTAAGTTTATTTTAGTTTAGGTGCAAATGAATCCTAACATTGGTTCAAATTCCCTTTTGCTGCAGAGGAAAGAATTTCGTGACACGAGTTAGCCCAGTTAGTTGGGGTAGTTCGGGCTCGTGTAAATAGCCCCTAATGCATCGTGTCGCGTAATTGGCGACGTCAATAACCGAAAAATATATAACTCAAAGAGCACAGCATGGTTTCGACATAGTGAAGTTCCCTCATTTTCAAACAGTATGAAATTTAATATAAATAACCATGCTTCCGATTCCAATTCTGAAATTTCAAGCCATTTTAGCTTGAGTAAATCAAATAAAACGTTTATGCAAAAGTAGGACGATGTTGTATCTGATTTTAAAAGCATATTTGTTTTGTCTTTTCTTTATACACATGCGTACTCTGAGCCTGGTGACGTAACTCAGTTGTTACCCGAGACAACTCGGGACGAAACTTTCGGTTATGCCATCAGTCAATTCCAATTGTGCCCATCCCCCCCCCCCCCCCCCCCCCCGGGCCAACACCCAGGCATTAGACATTTTGGAGAAAAAATTGATCATGTCCCCACCTCAGGGAAAGACATAGTGTGCCAAGGCCCCACCCATGGGCAACAAATATAGGTTTAAACCCCAAATGAAAACTCAGATAAATCGCTTCAAATCGACTCAAGAAGCACACAAATAGAAGACAACACATGAACTCAAGGTAATGCTATTTTACTGAAAAATTTGTCGTATTTTAGCTCATTTAACGTCCGATTTACTTGGAAGATTGAAACCTTATATTTCAAATATATTTCCGTTAAAATGCCCGCACGGCGGTGCGAATTAGGGTGGAATGGAATGGGCACAGCTGGAATTGACTGATACATTATCTGGAGCCCTAGAGGCTATATTCCATTTGTTTCTTCCTTCTTTTATCCTTAAATCTCATTGGTGTCGCGTTGTCGTATACAGGGTGTAACCTCAGGTCTATTGCGGTATTATATTTACCATAGATAATGGAAGGGGAACTGGATAGGAAACTTACGAAACCGGAAACGATGTTTGCACAACTTGCTATGGTAATTCTACGCTTATAAGCGGGCAATGCACCTAACGGGTGGTCCCACATGGCTAAAATCAGACACTGCTGAACTTAAATGATATTACACTTTTGTCTAATTTCAGCAATATGTGCATTAGCTGCTTATAAGTGTGTAATTACCATAGCAAGTTGTGCAAACAACGTTTCCGGTTCTTTAACCTCGTTTGAAGTTTCCTATCCAGTTCCCCTTCCATTATCTATGATATTTACTACCAGTTTAATATCTAAAAATATTTCCAAAACAAAATATTTTAAGCAACCAAAACCAACAACCCCCTACAGTCTTTAAATGTATATATTCTACACTCGAATTTTCCTTCACCCAAAATCCTTAGAACATGCTATGTAATCGAGTGAAATGCCCATTATTACTTATAATATACCCAATTCTCTCCTGGCATTACCACCTTATTATATACAGAACTCGCGATCAAGCTTTCGGCAACGCCCTCCGTGGCTCAGTGGTCAGAGCATTGTACTAGAATCGCAAGATCGTGGGTTCAATTCCTGCCGGAAGGCCTGTGTAGTTGCATTTTTCGCAACTGGTCCCGGTTTGGTCTTAAAATGTATATATTCTACACTCGAATTTTCCTTCACCCAAAATCCCTAGAACATGCTATGTAATCGAGTGAAATGCCCAATATTACTTATAATAAAAACCCCTACTCAGTTCAGCTTGTAACAAAAAATTTCCCCTTCCCCTCTCCACCTTTTATTTTATCAGAATACTAATCTTAACTAATAACCCTTCTCCAAAGCCCCCCACTAATACCACAACACAAGAACACACACTTTTTAAAAAAAATCTTTATTTTACCAAATCCAAAACACGGGGTCTCAACGACCCTTGTTTTTCTCTTCCAAAATAAACTCTAATTGCAGGATTGGACCAAAATCCAACCTGTTTTGATGGTAGCACATGGTACGTCCGGGATCAGATTAACTGTTTTATACATTATAATTATTTATGATTTCCCTTTTAAAAACAAAAAAGGAGACCAAGCTGGTCTCCTGTGCTATCCGATAGAAATAACTTGGTGTCATGTGAGCACGCTCTGTAATTGTTGATTTCATTTGCTTTGCTGAATCACGCACGTTGAGAATCATAAGATCTCCTCTATGTTTCTCTGAGGGTGATTCTGAAATACCTTGAAACACCGCAAAATTCAATCCTTATGAATAAGCGTTAAGTTGTCGCAGACTTAATTTCTCTGCGTAAACCGTCTGTTATAATAATAATAAAAGTAGTTTCTCTCTGACGAAGGGCCTTCGCTCGGAACGTTAAAATCCCGACCTCTCAGGAACCAATCAGCGTGCGTCGTTTTGCGTACGGACCGGAAATCAAACCCAGCCATATAATAATTCGTTATCAAGACTAACCTTGACAGTTTACCACATTTTCACCTTGCGTTATAATACATAGACGCGCGCTTAGGCCCTATTCTATTACGTCAACACCTAACTAATTTTCTTCTTTCTTTTTTATCGGTGTACAAATTGCACTTATCTTATTACACGTGATTTAACCAATAAAAGGGGCAATTACTAATAGACGACTTTCACGATCATGCGCAGTAGCAACAAATATTCAAATTTTCGTCGGAGATAAAAACAACTGTTTTAGCTGGAACGAGCATATTGAAAATAGTAGAAGTGCAAAGTTTGAAACGAATTGTTTAACAAATGGAAAAAGTTTCACAAGCGGAAAGTTGACCATTCCAACAGGGATTTATTAGTGATTTAATAGGGATTTTGGCTTGGCGGGCGGGAGTTGCACGCCAAGCCAAAATTCCTATTAAATCCCTAGTGGAGAGCAAAACTTCCGAAGAGCGTAGCTTTCGCACTATTTGTCCGATTTATTTTAAACTTTGCACTTTTACTATTTTTAATATGATCTTTCCAGCTAAAACAGTTGTTTTTACCTCCGATGAAAATTTGAAGTAAAGTTGCTACTGCGCATGAGCCTGAAAGTCGTCTATTGAAGAAACTGTGATTTAGTTAGTTAGACAGTGAATAAGGATTAGACAGTGATGAGCTTAAATAACATTTAACAATCGTCGAGCAATGCCTAAAAGATGTCACAAACATGTCTCTCAGTCTGTCAAATCATCTCTTCAAAGATGTTTTTAACCAAATGCCAAACTATACCTATGCATGTAGACGTATTTTAAATTAGTATTTTCTAGTGGGGCCTTGAGCCTGTTATAAACTTGCCTCATTGTATTTAGCTATAAATTTATTCCAATACAATGAAAATCGAGTAAATAAATAAATAACAAAAGGACTAGAGGGGTTGCGTAGAGCATACTTATATATTGCTTAATCGTTGAATAACATAGAATTTTCGCCAGGCACCTATAGGTATTTTAAAACTCGTTTAAACGCTGATTATTGCAGACAACGCGATTATAAGCAGCATTTCTGCAATTCGCCCAAAGATTCTTGCGTGCATGTGCGGATGCATTCGTGCTGTTATGAAAGCACGCTTGACGTCATTTGAACACGAAAGAATTAAGTCCACGCACTTGACAGCCGACGAATATACAGAGAATACGAACAAAAAGTACCCATCACTTTTCTAGTGAAAGAAGCGTCTAGGAATAGCGGCTGTTTATTGTTGTCGTCGAAATGTAAACGACGGGCAATGAGAGAACACATTTTTTTGAAAGATTGCCTTTTAAATGCCTACATTACACTGTAAATGCCAATGACAGTGGGCGGCAAATTGAACTTTATCGGTGTTCAAAACAAAGAGTTGTTTGTCATACCATATTGTTCCGGCATTATAGTTATTGCAAAAACACCCACTCAAATTCTTTGCGTGGTTAGACATTTGCTAACACGTTTTTCCCCTTTATACTAAAATACTAATGCTTTAAAATGCTCAACTTTTTTACAACCTGCTTGCTGACAATTTTGTTTAAAAAATAATAAAATGCTCAAAAAATGCGTGTAAACAAGAATTTATTTATAAACTAATAAACCTGAAGGTTAATATAAATAAGTTTTGTGGAAACACCACGTAAAATATTTCTTTGCAAAGAAATATTTTATCGCCATGAAAACGTTCAAAGAATTAATTATCTGAAGGTTAATAGTTAACAATTATTCACCGAAGTGGAGGTGAATAGTGCTGGATATTCACCGAGCCGCTTCGGCGAGGTGAATATCCACACTATTCACCGACACAGAGGAGAATAATTGTTTTAGCATATACCTCATAAATGAAATGACAAGTTTAACGTTAACATTCTTATATTTTTCGGTATTTTATACAAGACACGGCCGCTAGCAACTTGGGCACTTGGCGTACTCGATATTTGTCGACAAAACAGTTTTTACAACTTTTGAATACATTAGTGGCCAGAAAATTGTAAAGAAACGTACCTGTGGACACTCTTGTACTTAATTTTGTTGACTTTTCTCGTTATTCTACAACATCAGCCTAGTTTATCAACAAAATCTCCTGCTTCGGTAAACAAAGCAAAACTGTCCGCCATTTTGTTTTGCTTGCAGGTGAATAGTGCAGGATATCCCGAGCTAGAGGAACCAATCAGATTGCTTGAAAAGCACTATAAACCTGAAGGTTAAGTAATATTTAATCTATTGTTATAAGTTTCTATTCAGAAATCTAAAATAAGCAAGCCTGCTATCCAGGCTGTATATACTTCACTATTGGGAAATGTAAAGAAAATGCTTAATTAATCTGACTTCAAAAAGTCGAAATAATATTGATTCAAAAAACGAGCAAAGAGCAGCCATCTTTCTCAAATGGTAGCGACCGCTGACTTGACGTGTTTATTTGACGGTGGGCTCAGTCGCGTTCGCCGTCCGATTATTTCATTTATAACTGATATACCGAGTCACGAATGTGATAACGTATTTGTCACATACTTGTGCCTGTATCATGTTTTAGGGCTCCCAGCGCAGGACAGCGGGATATATGACGGGACAGATACGGTACAGCAGGACATATCGTTTTTATGTTATCACCCTGATAAAGGCACAAGTATGTGATAAATATATATATATATATATATATATATATATATATATATATATATATATAGTAACCCCCCGTTTGTCATGACTTTGATTGATATAACACTGATTGATATAACACTGCTTAGTAAGGCGCTTGTCATGACTTTGATTGATATGCTTAGTAAGGATAGTTTCTGGGGAATGATTTTTTGTATGGTGATCCTTCCAGTTCCGCCAGTTGTCCACCACGATTATCGTGCGAAAGCTCAAGGACAGATGGCAGACGAGGTCTACTGTCCATGTAATAGTCATCAGCGTAATAACGACGTGGTGGGATCTTAGCCTAAAAATAACAAACCAAACCGTCAGGGACAACCTTATCTTTGTATATTGCGGTGCCCTGAAAGTTAGCTTGCGGACGCAGCTAACTTTCAAACCGCTTTACTATATTCTGTGTGTGAGTTCGTTTGTTCGTTCGTTCGTTCGTTCGTTCGTTCGTTCGTTCGTTCGTTCGTTCGTTCGTTCGTTCGTTCGTTCGTTCGTTCGTTCGTTCGTTCGTTCGTTCGTTCGTTCGTTCGTTCGTTCGTTCGTTCGTTCGTTCGTTCGTTCGTTCGTTCGTTCGTTCGTTCGTTCGTTCGTTCGTTCGTTCGTTCGTTCGTTCGTTCGTTCGTTCGTTCGTTCGTTCGTTCGTTCGTTCGTTCGTTCGTTCGTTCGTTCGTTCGTTCGTTCGTTCGTTCGTTCGTTCGTTCGTTCGTTAGGAATCAATAGTATATTTTTGACGCGACATTTTTAACGCGACATTTTGAACGCCACAGGGCACCGCTTTTTAGCACTGTGTCTGGTTATTAGTGTTTTCAGCTTGAGTCGGTAAAGTTTTTTCGTATGTTTTTGCTGTACAAGCTGTCGTAAGTTAAACTTAGAGAAAAACTCTGAGCTCCAGACGGGACTCGAGCCCACAACCTTCCGAATGCCAGCCAGATGGTAGACCGAGGTTGTTTCCGATATTTATACGCCTGGGAACTAGTCAAACCGTAGCCTAGTTTCTAGGCCTTCCTCGGTTGACACGCTTCGAAGTGATCCGAACGGACCCGCTGGGGAAGGCCTAGCAAAATTCGTAAACACTTTCACTTTACAGCTCAGTTGTTTATTGAGGAAGAATTGTGATGTTATGACGTCCTAAGTGTTTCCCGACACTTACTATTTCCATCTGCATAAAATAATACAAGCCTGCATGCTCACCTCGGATCGACGAAGGTTCACTGGCCTCGCTTTCTTATCACTAGCTTTCCTTTTGGAACCGCCGAAAGTTGAAAGTTAAACAATTAAATTTTCATTCCGAGCTCCAATTGGAATGTATTCCATGATTTCCTTCTTTAGGTCGCCAAGATCTTTGGTAAAATCTTCGCAGACATTCTTAATATACTGTCACTCAGTATTGTTTTAGATTTACTAGTTCCCAGGAACACTCGAATGGCCAGAACGATTCTGGGCAGCACTTTTTGCGCATGTTACTAGGCCTTCTCGTTTCCAGCCTCTCCCCAGTCTTCCCAAGAACCCAAACCGACTACGCGGCCAAGCTCGTGGCGGAAACAAAAGGCCTAGAAACTAGAGAATTCTATTGATAAAGTCGAGTTTTCTTCATTTAGATTCTTTGGTTGGTATCTATACGCAAAATATTAGTACGATTAAATTCTATGAAAAGCGAAATTCTTTTTTATGCACACCAGGCTAAAGAAATACAGAACAAACTTCAGAAGTGGTATAATGGGGTAGTTTTTGTATTTTGACTGTAAATGTAAATATTTAAAGCCGAAATATTTACAATTATATTGTTATTGACTTTTGTACTTTCGTTGACGTCACGAAGTCACAAAAACCAATCAGAACAGCCATTTTTCTATCATTATCCAATCAGGTTGCTTCATTTGTATAGAACATTCATGACGTAATAAAACATGAATTCTATTTAGTTGTTGGAATATAGATGTTACCCCACAATTTTCCTCATTCAAAATGCCCTCACCACGTGAGAATTTAAGATTTCCAAATTTTGGAAAACCTACGATTTATTGTATAACACATGTACTTTTTTGTTTTACTCGCTGTAACATCATCTGTGCATTTATCGCATTACAAACACGCTGAAAAATGGAAACTGTGTTTGTTAAATATCATTTTAGATTTTAGATTTTTTTAATTATCAGTAGCTAAGTTATCCTGCGAACCTAGACGTATATAGGGTACTTACGTATCTTATTCGTTTCCATGACAACGACTTGGCGATGACGATAAGACTAGACATACAGAATAAGGTTACCAGCATGGCTGATGCAAGCACTGATCCGTACAAAGCACTGAGTCTAGTGATGTCATTGCAGCTGTAATCCTCAGTAAGTTTTTCCTCCGCTAAACAAAAAAAAATATTAGTACTGTACTGTACTGTACTGTACTGCACTGCACTGCACTGCACTGCACTGCACTGCACTGCACTGCACTGCACTGCACTGCACTGCACTGTACTGTGCTGTGCTGTGCTGTGCTGTACTGTACTGTACTGTACTGTACTGTACTGTACTGTACTGTACTGTACTGTACTGTACTGCACTCTTACTGCACTGCGTTGCATTGTACTGCAAATAAGATCATCAACAAATTCCGTAATCATAGGAGACAGTTAATGAGCTCTATGACGGCACCCAATGCTTTACCAAGTGACCTAACAGAGCTCCGCTTTAAACCAAAAAACATTGCGAAACATTTCAATTTAAATTCTACACGACATTATGGAGATGAGTCCTTTTTCGAGAGGGAGTACTGAACCACAAACGTTTTTACGTGAGTCAAACACTGCACTATACAGTAAAGAGCTGCACTGCACTGTACTGCACTGCACTAAGATTTTAACAATCTTTTTTTTAACGATGGGCTTACAAAATAAATAATAGACTAATTAGTGTAAAACTGAAGTAAAACTAACGTAACTTTGCCCTTATTTACTTGATAATTGCGAATTTCGGCCTGAAATCATCCCGGCTTACCGGGCTAGCCCGCTCCATGTAATCGTTTCGTAAACTCATCCGGGTTAACCGGGCTGCTCGGTTAATCGCCCCCTAAATCCCTGCAAGTAAAAGTCCGGAGTGGTCGACTCGTGGCAAGTCTACACTGCACTGTATTGTATGATTTAGTGAGTTTGAAAAAAACAAACACTGAGCTTCTCATAAAGGAAATATTAATTGTAAAAACCTACAGGCGTCAGTGGTCCTACACACGCACTGAGTCTTGGTAGCGGAGGTTTTCACCGTACCACAAGTATAACCATCTTTGAACTCCCAGTAGAGTATTCTTCTGCGGGCTAAATTCCAGTGGGAAAAGTTGCCACTGTCCAGACTCAATAACAAAAGCGTTATGCTCACAGAAACGACGCAAAAAATGGCGGTAGTAATAGTCTAAATTAGAGAAAAAAGAAAAGTTGAAAATTATTATCAGGTTCTTGCCATGATATAAATAAATCTATGTACAGAGTGGGGTTTTTTAACCAGGTTTTTACTTTATTTAGAAATCAGAGGAAGATTTTCCTTTACGAATTATTAATGGTTTACATGAACATTACTCAACCGTTCAGAAATGAAAGTACGAAAAAACTCTTTAAAGTGCCTATGAAACAAAAATTAAGTTTATCTTATTGGAAAAAAAAACCCCACTTAAAATGACAGAGTAACATCTTTTGAAGTTTTTCGTTTCCTTGCTAATTGTTCTTGAGATAATTCAGTTTGTTTGATGTAAATGTCACCGGCATTGTTGCAACGTCACACTTGCATAATGAGTTATCGAAGACATATATCTTTGCTATTGTCAAATATAATCGCTTGAAAATCTACGTGTTTAGTGTTCTGGGCGAAACACACGCACATGCTTCCATCGAATTATTTTGATGTAATAATAGCAAAGATATCTAACTTTTTTCGATAACTCATGCAAATGTGACGTTAAATGTTTAATTTGCATATCAAACAAACTGAAATATCTCAAGAACGAAGCAAGGAAACAAAAAACTTTAAACGATGTTACTCTATCATTTTAAGTGTGTCTTTCTCAAAGACTGTCTTTGAGATTTATGAACTGGATTTTTTTTTTGTATATATTTCGCACCAGGCCATCGAGGTTACTTACCAGTCCCCTTGATCGCTGGAAAATTCCTGAAAATAACACCAATATACCAGTGACAAGGAACTGCAAAGACAAACAATTGATATTTAGAAGTTAGTGATATTTAGGCAAAAATTGAGCCCAACGCGTAATAATGTAGCATGTATCCTCACATGAAATGTTCGGTGTAGATATACACCCTTTCACTACATTGTTGTTGTGGGACAACTTTATCTTTTTACTGTTTAACGCCAGATAATTTTACTTGCCAAGGGGAGATGTCTCGGAAAACCATCAGTGAGATAAAGTAGATTGGTGTTGGCGTTTCGGAGGTCCACAAAGGACAGAGATGCCGACAGACACCCAGCCATTTTTTATATATTTATATTTATATATATATATATATATATATATATATATATACGAAACGTACGAAATGTACAAGAAATAAAGTTATATTTGATGTTTTATATATATATATATATATATATATATATATATATATATATATAAAACCTAACTTCCGGGGTATACTGATATATATATATATATATATATATATATATATATATATACCAGTATACCCCGGAAAGAAGTTAGGTTGGATCACCAACAAAATTTCAGAAGCGCGGACTCGAAGCAGATTTCGTAATTTACAAACAATAGTACTGATGAAGGGCTCCGTTCGAAAGGTCAGTATTTCGTTACTAAAAGTTTTGGCACTAGTTTACCACCTTTCCACTTTGCTCTATCTAAACCACTGACTACGCACCACTCTAATCTTTTACACCCGCACTTCTTACCGGAATCCCAGCCCAATATTGGTCGTAGTTAAACTGACTTTGAACTTTCTCTTCGATTCCGCCGCCACCTTCAACTTCAAAATCTTCAGAATAATTGATTGTGAACGCGCAACCGATCAAGACCATAGAGAAAGATAAAATAGCACAGCCAAAGAGAATCAGCATAAGCAGAGCTGGACGGGACCTTCGATATTTCGCCATTCTTTTACTTTCGTATGGATCCATGTTGGGGTGATCTAAGAATGGAATGACAAAGCGTTTTGTTACGTTGAACTGTCGCCGAAAACAGTCCAAATATGATTGCCACTGGCGCTAAGCGAACTTTGAGAATGTTTTGATGTGTCGGCAGTCTCTAGTTTCGTTCGTCTTATTGGGTGGACCACTCAGTTGGAACCACCCCCTCTCGTAATTTGCCCTCTCGTAATTTGCTTTGAACTATTCATACTTGCATGGCTCGACACATCACGCAATGCGTTTCTGTATTACTGGGCACCAGTGCAGTATTACAAGTTTGCCCAGTGCAGTATTACAAGTACAATATATATATTTGACATTCCACTTGATTAACCTAGATGTTGCATGTAGGGACGTTTGGTTTCGACTTTCGAGTGATATTATTGTGCCCATTGGAGAAACGCCACTCAATCTTTGTTTACGATAATCTGTGTTTTAACAAGTTTTAAAATACTTAATGTCATGCCTTGCGAGAATGCTGTCAATATGCAGTAAGAATATACGCTCTACGCCTCTTTCCTGTCCGAATAGGTCTTTAGTATTTTATTTTGACTAACGCCAGACGATTTTATTCACCTCTGGGATTGGAAAGCCCTCGGACAGGAATGAGTTAATGTGAATGACCCGCTTCAAAAAAGAACTGCAAGTACATGCTGGTATCAGTACTTAATATAAGAGGTAAAATGTTTTGCCAACAGTTTTGTGTTGCCTGATCTTGTTTTGTAAACTTTACGATCTGACGCATAACATTTGGCACTCTACTCATTTTGTGATTCAAAGTCGCCTTTGAATGATCGCAAATCGCTCTTTCAGAACATTCTTAACTTTATTAAGATTTCTTTCGCCTTTTATGGAGAGGTATTTTCCGCTGGCAAGGTTTCCCCACATTTTGCGATGTTTGCTTCGAGCGTTTTTTTGCCGACCTTCTCGTATATATAATCGTTCTTTATAAACATTCCTAATTAATTTAGGGTTTCATTGTTTCAATTTGTGCCATTCCGTGTTTAGTAGCTAGTGTTTACTTTAGTGTCTTGTGAATAGTTTGTTGTTTGCCTTATCCCTAATCATAAAATGACAATTTTAAGGTAAATTGGCAAAAACAGGAAACGCGGTCGCTAATTGCATTGTTAGAATGATCTGGTCGTTTTCCGAAGTGATTTTAAATTATAGCTTACTTTACCACGAATCTAATAGTTCGCGCTGAGTTAAGCACTGAATTGGCGAATAGAAATACGATGAGAACGACAAGTTGTGTCACCATATTGTTGTTTCTATATAGTGGGTTTGTATGCGTTCGCGATGAAGGTTGATCTAAAATGTGATCAGAGCGACATTTCGTGTTAATTAATAGTGTGTTGTGAATATGTCCTCGTCGTTTTGTGAATTGATTTTAAACTATAGCATAGCTGATGAATTAAATGAACTTGCTTTGCTAGTGTTCGCGCTGAATGATGTAAAATCCGATCAGAGTGACATGCTGTGTTTTAATATAGTGTGTTGTGAATGTGTTCGCGTTGAGTTGAGCACAGGATGCATGGCGATCAGAAATACGATCGGACGACGTGTTGTGTCTATATGGTTTTTTGTGCCATTCCGTGTTTAGTAGCTAGTGTTTACTTTAGTGTATTGTGAATAGTTTGTTGTTTGCCTTATCCCTTATCCCTAATCATAAAATGACAATTTTAGGAATCGTATTAAAAGAATGTCACGCTATATCGCTTTCGTTCTATTAATTAATCTTTACTATATGTTTTAGACTCGGTAACACATTCATTGATTTGCCTGAACAATGATCAACGCGCTTTGGAATAAGTATTTTATACGCCTACATATAACTCAAGCAGTGCCAAGTACAGTTGATTTCTGCGTATAGATATACAGACATATAGCTAAGACATCTTGGCCGAGGATCTAACATGTCAACTGTACATTTGAAACATTAGTTAAAAGGCTATTCAGATTTCAGAAAGATCTTGATTCAAAGCCAAACACTCGCTCTGTCTTTTCGTCCATGGAAAGCTTGTCGTTTGAGAGAGAAAGTCGAGGCGCGTGGTTTTATTTACGCGATGCTGAACTACTAAATTGAGAATGTTGTTACAACTTGTACCGTAGCGCAGTAGATATACATGTACGCTGAGCGTGCCTATTTGTACATTTGTGAAAAGGAATTTTAAGGTAGCACTGAGATTCCGCTTCGGTTTACCAGAAGTCAAGGAATTTTTGAAATGCTTGGGTCGTGAAATTAAAATAACAGAATTATTTCTCATGACAACAACAACTATAGAAAGTTAACTCTTAGGTACATAACTTATCATCACTCAGTCCTATTCACCCAGATCTTTCGTCTCAGAATGGCGAGATAAGCGTTTTTTTTGATTTTGAAGATTACAAAACTGCCAAAATGGGAAAGTTGAGGGAATCATTCAAAATGTGTTGTTTTGCTATTCTACGGTCAAAAACACTCAGAAACTTTTCACTCAGACAGATTTCTCCGTAATGCCCGGGGGCATTATGAAAATTGTTAATGCCCTACGATTGGAAACAAACTAAAAGTCCTAATAAAAAACTTCTGTTGCCGAAAAACGACGAAAATAAATGAAATAAACGTCGAAAATAAATGAAATGAACGACGATGAACATTATTAAAGTAGATCAGTCCTATAGTATCCAGACGAGAAAGAAACAGCAGCAAATAACGCTAGTTCGGTGTTTTGGCGAAGTTAAAGGACGCGAAGACCAACAAATACAAGATTGATTTTGAAATAAAAAGTGCTGTATAATAAACTACTTAAAAACCTCGACCGTTCGGTCTTTACTGTAAAATATCAAACCTCGGCCTTGAATGTATTAACCTCGCTATCGCTCAGTCAATACAGCAAGACCTCAGTTTGATATTTTACCAAAAAGACCTCACTCTCGGTTATTAAGTAGTTAACGTTAATATATCATTATTGTGTACTTTCATCAATCTTACATAACTTTAGCTCTGTATCTCATAAACAACGTAAATCGTGACATTTTCATCGACATTGTTACAAATAACAACCCTCCTACTGCATGTGTCCTGTAAACTCTTTATATTTGGTAAAATAAACTTTGATTTGACAATCTCATAATAAAATATAAATAATAGTTCAATAAATGGTTTATAATAGATCATAAACTAATCAATACTTCTAACTAACCGCCAATATATATCATTACTATTGCATTGATGATTAGTATATATAAAATATTAACCCTTTCACCACCAGTCGTTTTCCCCAGAATTATACTCTGAACACCAGCACTTTTGACGGTTTCTCCCAAGTTACGCATGTTTTCTTTAAAACGCATTATTCACAGAGGGGAACACATATTTTTATAAGGACACCAGGTGTTATTTTGATCATCAGAAAATTGTCTGTCTTTTAAGCCTATTTAGAGGTACAGGAATTGAATACTGAATGAGAAATATACCTTCAAACTCAGACAACTGGAAATTATCTAAAAATATACACTCTTTTGTCAATTAAAAAAGAGTCTTGTTTATATTATCCATTCAAACATTTCAAAATATGAAAGAAAAACTATTCAAAGATAACCTTTGATAGAAATACACAACTTTGCTCATGAAAAAAAAAAAAATATATATATATATATCACAATATATATCATAACAATTTTTGTAATTTCCTGTCTTCAGATTGTTCTATCAGGATAAGATGCTCTGTTTTTGTCTTATTTACTATACATGTATGTAATTCATATTTAAAGGAATTACATGTAGATGGGCAATACAGTAATAAACAAGTATACAAACAAAACTGGGGACTACAGGCGCAAGTATAGGATATGTAGACAAGCATTATGCTTAATCAAATTTCTATCATTTGACTGGCTCAGGGACTGGCTCAGGAACTGAGCTGACTGACAACCATAGCGAGCAGACGGAGCAGTGCCTAGGACACATGTTACTTCAAGTTTCTGGAGGTGTTCCTCCGTCTTCAGAAAGTTTGTAGTGATTTAATTATTCACAAAGTGTCCCTACTGTATTAAAATTTAAGAATGCTAATGGTTCGATAATAGAACCATTGTATGTACTATTTAAAATTTATTTATTTATTATTTATTTTATTGAACTATATTTAAACACGGTAGCCTATCAACTTAAAGTGAGTTACAAATACAATAAAATCCAAGAGTAAAAAGAAACTATAAAATGTTGATTTTCATAGGGCCGTGTAGAACTAACTATTAAAAGACTTAAAAACAGTTTGCTTAATTACGACTAAAACTATCTAACTAAAACACTATTTACATTCTAACATTGTTAAAATTATTAAAAATTATTAAAATTACTAAAATGGAAGGGAAAAATCATTGCTAGTACTTCAAGTTATTTAAAATAGTACAGTTTTCATCCTTAAAAACCTCCCTGAGTTTAGTTTTAAACTTAGTTATAGTAAGGGAAGTGTTCTTAAGATGTAATGGCAGAGTATTCCAGATCTTGGCAGCTTCATAACTAAAGCTGCGTTTCATTGCATTTGACCTGGGTTTTGACAACATTAGCATATTATTGTTGCTTCGAAGATTGTAAACCTGGTTTTCTGAAATTTGATACAGCTCCATAATAGCTTTAGGCGCATCATTGTTGAGTATTTTGTGCATTAACACCAGCAACTGCTCAAGTCGGTAATAATTTAGTGGATACCAATTCAATTTTTTTAAAATATCTGTTGAACGAATTTCATAATTATCTCCACTTATTACTCTGGCTGCTCGATTTTGTAATTTCTGTAATTTTAATTGTAGCGACACATTGCAATTACCCCAGACCAAAGAGCAGTAATCAAAGTAAGGTTTAACTAGAGCATTGTAGGTATCAATCAAATTTTCTTTAGGAATATATGGTTTAATAAGTTTTATGGCTCCAATGCTTTTTGATACTTTCTTGCTAATGCTGTCAATATGTTTTTCCCAGTTTAGTTTCTCATCTATTATCACACCTAGACTCTTAGCAGTTTTTACTCTTTTAATTGATTTACCATCAATAGTAATATTTGGGTCTTCTGTAAATTTTGTTATTTGATTACGAGACCCAATTATCATGTATTCTGTCTTAGAAACATTTAATGTCAACTTATTCGCTACTAGCCAAGTGTGAATTTTTGTTAAATCAGAGTTTAATTTCATTTGAATTTGGTCTGGGCAATTTCCTGTAGCCGTGACATTTGTATCATCTGCAAACATCGAAGGCTTTGAATATTCTAAACAGTTTGGAAGATCATTGATGTATAATAAAAATAAGAGTGGACCTAGGTTTGATCCTTGAGGTACACCACACTTAATTTCT
The DNA here is from genome assembly GCA_964035015.1 of Corallium rubrum. Lineage (NCBI taxonomy): Eukaryota > Metazoa > Cnidaria > Anthozoa > Scleralcyonacea > Coralliidae > Corallium > Corallium rubrum. The sequence goes on from OZ036004.1 coordinate 9,222,636, forward strand.
TTGTTAGAGGAAATTACATTATTAACTTTGCAAGACTGTTTACGGCAGTTAAGGTATGATTTAAACCATTTCAATGGTATTTCAGTTATACCATATAAACTGAGTTTACTGATGAGAATTTGATGATCAACCGTGTCAAAAGCCTTCTTGAGATCAAGAAACAAAACCCCATTTATTAAACCTTCATCAATATTCACAAGCCAGTTATTAGTGGCATTAAGAAGCGAAGTTAGGGTTGAGTGAGACTTTCTAAAGCCGAATTGATGTTGAGTCAGTATATTATTTTCGTCTAGATAGCTAATAAGTTGATTAAAGATTATTTTTTCAAATAGTTTAGCTATCACTGATAGAACTGATATTGGTCTAAAATTTCCACAGTCTTGTTTATCTCCTGTCTTATAAATCGGTGAAACCGTTGCATTTTTCCAATCATCTGGAAATATTCCAGTAGACAATGAAGAGTTAAACATAATACATAAAGATGGAACTATAATGTTGGCCGAATCTTTTAAAAGTCTTGTGGAGATTTTATCAGGACCGGAAGCTTTGGAACATTTAGCAGATGATAAAAGTTTAAAAACATCACTCAAAGTAATAATTCTAAATTTAAAAATGGATTCAGCTGGTGAGACATTACTTGCAAAATTTACATTACTATCTGGTAAATTTTGTGAGAGATCAGGGCCAACATTTATAAAATGATTATTGAAGGTCTCTGCTATGTCCGATTCGTTTGAAATCGTTTTTTCTTCAGCATGAAGACTAGTAATTGTTGTTGTTTTTGAACCCTTCCCACGCAGTTGATTAATATTTTTCCACAGTTCCTTTGGGTTATGCCTATTTTGAGTGATATTTTTAAGATAGTATTCCGCTTTGGTTTTAGCAACAATCTTATTTACCTTATTTCTGGCTTTTTTATAAGCTATATGACAATACTTAGAACCAGTCTGTATAGATTTCTTTCTTAGGTAGTCTCGATGATACATTTCCCTTTTAACTTCGCTTGTTAGCCATGGCGTAAATGTGCTTTTTACTCTACGAGTTGTATATGGTGCATGTTTGTCTGCAATGTTTGTAAAAACTGTTTTCCAGTCATTCCACATATGATTTGGATCAGATTTGCTGCTGAAATCAAGAGTGCAGAAATTATCCGCAAGTTCAGAACAGAAGTTTGTCTTGTTGTATTTCTTAAAATTTCTTGACTGAATCACTTTAGGTTTTGGTCTCTTTAATGCTGTTTTTATACTAGCAAAAATCAAACTGTGATCACTTATTCCTATCGGAATTACTCCAGAATTTAAAATTTTATCAGCCTTATTAGTAATAAAAAGATCAATAAGTGATTGAGAATCTTTGGTGACCCTAGTCGGATCCTGAATTACTTGTTTTAGCTGATAAATATCAATTATTTCAATCAATCGCTTTGTATGCTGTTTATTTGCAGTATCCAATAGATTGCAGTTTAGATCTCCCACAATATGAAAGTCTACATCATCAGCATCAAGGCGACGTACAAATATTTCAAATTTGTCCATTAGTTCCGAGGAGCTGTTTGGAGGTCTATACCAAGTGGCAATTAATAAAGGTTTACTATTCTGTCTCTTGATTTCGACACAAATAGCTTCTAATCCTTCTGGGACTAGATCATGTCTTATTTTTGTATTAAGGGCAGTTTTAATAAACAAAGCTACTCCTCCGCCTTCGCGATTTCTATCTTTTCGAAATACATCATAACCATTGATACTTACATTGTCATCATGAATATTTTGATTGAGTCTTGTTTCATTTATGCTCAAGACATGAAACGGTTGATCATTCATATAAATTCTCAATTGATCGATATATTTTGGAAGACTTGTAATATTTAAGTGCCCTACACTGAAACCCTTTAATTTATCTTTTATATCATCAAAAGGGCTATCAAAATCACTTAAACTCTGATTTATTAATGTAGTACTGCTCTGTTTCGCATTTTCCATATTACTCAGATTCTCTACGGATAGTATATGGTCATGGAATACTCTGACATTATTGAAATTTCTACTTACGTTTACGTTTTCCCTACCAATAAGTATAGACGAATCTTCTCTTTGGTAGAACTGATTACTTTCAAGTTCTTTATTTTTAATCAACTTCTCATTGTTCGGCGTACAAGTTCTAGGTGATTTAGCCAAGAGGTGGTCAGGTCTTGATTGATAAAATATGAGTGGTCGTGTTGTATTGGATATACAAGCTCGAGCCAAAGAATACTCCGAGTCTTTGATGTAAATATGAGTAATATTTGTTCAGATTAATTCAGAAAAGGCTCAATTTCAATGTTTTAGAGCTGAGAAAGACCTGATATGCATCCACTAGTGGTTGTAACTAATTAGGATCATTGGTTTTAGTTTGTATGGGGTTTACAGGGGTATACATGTGACGTAATTTCTGAAATTGGATTGGCTGCAAAACTCATGAATTATTAATGAATTTCACAAATATATATATATATATATATATATATAATTTTGACTGGGTCAGGATTTCTCAAACGAGTCCAGCACAGCCTGACAACCAAATCGAGCAGCATCTACTCTGATGAAGGGCTCCATTAAAAACATCAATATTTCCTTATCTAAACTATATTCTGGGCAATTTACCACTTTTCCACTTCGCTTTATACTTATACTACTGTTGTTGCCATGGTAATTATACTTACTGCTGTTGTTGTTGTTGCCATGGTAATTATACACATACATAATAATATACTACTCTCGCATTAGATTGTACAAATTGAGAAGAAAAAAAGCTGTATATTCACTTTGGTTTTCAATAATATTATATGCGACTTTTCCAAAATTAGAAATTCTTATTGTAAATGAGAAATAACTTAAGCGTTACTAGGGATATAATACACGAACAATGTAGTTATATACAGACTAATATCCTAAACCCGTTTTATTAATATTCTCGGATGTATAAACTAAATATAAGCAATGCAGAATTACTTATATATAAGTAATTGTTTTTTTATTTCGAATATTTTTACCTCTTGGAGTAGGCATGACCAGGACTGGCTGGAGAATGAATTTTCGTCTGATTATTCTTTTTCTTCTTCGTTACGTGTTGTGAGCGAGGCACCAGTGAGTGAAGCTGCGGCAAACCTGTCAGTGAGGTTGCCATACTGGGCATTAAGTAAAACCACAGGTTAATTACTCGGGCTACCGCAGGTAGACGAGTCTAGGTTTCGGCTCGTTTTTTTTTTGTTTTTTTCCCCTTCTGTGTCACGCTCTTTAGGCTAGGCTCAAGTCAAGTGCGCATTTAACTTATTCCGCCGTCTCGATCAAGACGAACATAATAAGACTTTGCGAAACTGATGCGTGCATGCCAAATGCTTTCTTTCTTTGCTTTCCTGATGTCTGATCAAGTCTTTCTCCTCTCGGATGTGTTTTATGTTTTCACAGACATAGTTATTGGTCAGTAATGTCGCTGGCAAGTATCTTGATATTATATACGCTTACGATCTCACACGCCGTATACATGAAGCTGTGTTGATATTTAATACCCGAAGAGACTTGACATATGAACGCTGTAGGCCTACATGTGTCGAAATGCTTTCTTTCTTAGCTTTCCTACTGTCTGATGATCAGAGTCCGATCAAGTTTTTCTCGTCTCGGATGTGTTTTGCAATCAGACAAGGCCAGACATTTCAGTAAAATTTATTATCTGTTAGATACATTTCGCCAACACTTGTAGCCTTTTCAAAATCTTTCACGTAGATTCATTTACACGAGCAGTAAGAACACGTTCAAAATACCAGTCTTCATAAATTTCGTAAAGTTCTAAGCTATATACTATGCGAAAAATTAACTTTTAAGTAAACTTAAGTTCTGACAATCCCTGCTTGGCTGTATGAGCTTTTGTTTACAATATTTAATTTCTCTTATGCTTTAGGCGTGAGTTTAGCTTAACTGCTCATTACATTGACTTTCATGCACACTTATTTGCCCGGGCAGAAAGAATATAGTCAAAACAATATTTTTTTGTAAATTTCGTGAAGTTTGAAGCTAAACTTTTTAAAATATTAGCTTTCGACTAAACAAATTTCACATAACAACACTCGCCCGGTTAAAATATAACTAATTTGCATAAACTTGAAAGGGACACAATTAGCGCGGTGTTAAATAGCAGGCTCTTCTCGCGTCCATTTTCCCAAGGGCGCGATGTGAAGGGTCTGTATTAGCAGGCTAAAAACACAACTGCCTACGCAGCGCTATTGAAAACTTTCTTGACACAGAAATTGAATAACATGAAGTAATTTTATTGACTGATATACAATATTAAAAACCACCTGTAATTTCTTAAAAACAATATACAGCAATTATTCAAATTACAATTAGATATTAGCCATTAGATTCACGAGGAGACTGGTGTTGAGTTTTAAAAACTACGAATGTTAAGAAATAAAAGCAGTCACTGAAACTTCAAAATTAGTAAGGCGTTTAACGAAAGTAAAGCTTACAATTCAAATCCTATTTACCCAAACATCTTTAAACTTTGCATATATCTACTAATTTTGAGGTGCTCCTTTCAGTAATTAGGGTTTATTTTTGAATTTTAATATTCAACCAAATACCTCATCGAATTCGAAACGGCAAATACCTACTTTCCCTTTTTGTCTCTGATTTGCTTTTCATTTGACATAACATTGATTAACATAACACTGATTAACATAACATTGATTAACATAACATTAATTAAGATAACATTGATTAACATAACATTGCTTATAGTAAGTGTCTGTCTGATTTCCGTCCCAGGCTCTTTCAACGGGTAGCAACCGGCAGCTCGACGAACGATGGCGCAATAGGGACGGTGTTCACGGGAGAGACATCGTCTCGAAATTGACTCTGAGAAAGAAAAGAGATTATAGAGTCATGTCAAGAATAACCCAAGTACTTTATGCATACTGGACATAAACTGATTACTACTTTAATTAGAATTTATAGTCATTTTACTCATTTACCTACTTTTTTCCCCTTACACACACGCAAATTGTAAAGTTTCTCAGGTTTTTGATAACGTTATTCCGATCTTGTCTACAGTAGCATGCAAACATGGTATTTTTTGTTGTCCTTCATATAGTATTTATGAAGGGCGATTCAAACGATTCCACGAACTTATTTATTTACGTATTTACATTACTTATATTACAGTTACATTTCATTACATTACATTACATTACACTACATGATTACATTACATTACATTACATTACATTACATTACATGATTACATTACATTACATTACATTACATTACATTACATTACATTACATTACATTACATTACATTACATTACCTTACATTACATTACATTACATTACATTACATTACACTACATGATTACATTACATTACATTACGTTACGTTACATTACATTGCGTTACATTACATTACATTGCGTTACATTACATTACATTACGTTACGTTGCGTTACGTGCGTTACATTACGTTACGTTGCGTTGCGTTGTATTACATTACATTACATTACATTACATTACATTACATTACATTACATTATACATTACATTGCATTACGTTACATTACATTGCGTTACATTACATTACATTGCGTTGCGTTGCGTTGCGTTGCGTTGCGTTGCGTTGCGTTGCGTTGCGTTGCGTTACTTACTTACTTACTTACTTACTTACTTACTTACTTACTTACTTACTTACTTACTTACTTACTTACTTACTTACTTACTTACTTACTTACTTACTTACTTACTTACTTACTTACTTACTTACTCATTTTGTGGTCGTATATTATAGTCTTTGTTTACTTACGTATGGTTTCTGTTGCAAAGAGAACTTGGTAGTGATGATAACACTAAATACACAGCATACGGCTATTATGATAGATGAGACTACCAATGATCCGTACAAACCACTCAGTTTGCTGAGAGTACCGCATGATATGTCATAAATATGTCTTGTTTTACCTGAATAATAAATTAATAAATATAAATTAATTTACATGTATATAGAATAAGTTAACCTTTAAAGTGGCAAATAAGACAAACTTAATTTTCGCTTCATGCATAACGAACACTTAAAATGATAACAAAGTAACATCTTTTGCAGTTTTCGTTTTCTTGCTTCGTTGCTGAGTTGTTTCAAGTTGTTTGACTTAATTTTTGTTTCATAGGCAATTTGAGTCTCTTTTTGTCAGTAGATTTCCTCTGACAAGTAAAATACATGGTGTTAGTCAGAGTAAAATAAACAAGACGCCTGCTCAGGCGTTCACTCGGGCTACTGATTTCTGAAAGCTTATGGCAATGGCAATGCATAATTGCATAGATTTTGACAAATAGAGTATGGTCTTATATGAACTGCTGCGGTGCAGGAAGCGCCGAAGGTTCGCTAATGTAGTATAAATATAAACAAGGCCGTTTTTCTGAAAATTAAACAACGGATCTAATATTAATAGTAGACAAAACCTATAGTGTCGGATTCGGCAGATTCAAGCGATCATTTTGATATAGAATTTATTTAAATTCGGACAAACATGTATAAATATTTGAAAATATTTAAACATGTTTTGGAACACACGTTTCCAAATGTAATACGACACGGACGGACACCTACACGATATCTAGATCGACATGCACTGAACAGTTCAGCATATGATATCTTACCGCTATTTGCTCTATTCGGTGCTTATTATTATACTCGCATTTTGTAGTTGTTAGACTATTAAGCAGCAAGGCCAGGGCCAACCTGTTTTGAAATAGCTCGTCATCTTTTACAGTACGTACTAGGCATACCGCGATCGGCGTGTGCAGTTGTAAACATTTTAAGCATTTGTAATGCACCTATCAATTGAAAGCTCGACTCGCCCCACCCCAGGACAAGGTGGGGGAAATCTGGGGAATTTTATAGCATTTGAAAGCATTTTATGCAAAATCAAATTTTAGCAAATCAAATCCCCACCCAGTCCCGGGGAGGGAGTCGGGCTTTCAATTGATAGGTGCATTAAGCATATTTATTATATGGCACAAGTTACTTCCGTTGAAATCGTGTGTTCTCATTGGCCGAGACGTGTCACGTGCCGGTCGATTATTTTCCGTAATCGACCGCGGTCGATTATTTTCCGTAATCGACCGCGGTCGATTACGGGTTTTGCCGGCCATGTTGTTTGCAACTAAACAACGAAAGAAAACCGCAAGAATTTTGTGAATTCAACAACCTGAGGACTAAATTATGTATGATTGGGACGAGAGCAATCTGGAAGCGAGTTTAGGAGTCCGAAAGCGATGACAACAAAAGCAACAACATTGAAAACGATGAGTTTATGTCACACGCTCGAGGTCACACTAAACTGACTAAAGTACGTATCATGATAAGGTATAAATGTAAGGTTTGTTGTTTCAAAATGCCATATAATAAACTTTTTATTAACCTCGCTTGCTCGGTCTTTACAGAGAAATATCAGACCTCGGTCTTTGTGTACAAACCTCGCCCTACGGGCTCGGTCTGTACCAAAAAGACCTCGGTCCGATATTTCTCTGTAAAGACCTCGCGTTTGGTTAATAAGAAGTTATTAATATGATGAAGACAATTGTCAGCTGCATTGCTGATCAACTGCAAAGTCACTCACTTTAAAAACCTACCAAAACGTCGAAGAACACCTTGATCGTTAACCCTTGAAGCTGTTGAGTTGACCAAAACCGAAAGAGTTTATAGAAGTCGGCCTGGGTGCTAGGGTGACCCTGGCCTTTTTGTTTACATAAGCCATGTAAACGCGTTTGCTAGGGTGACCCTGGCAGACGGGTTATGTTTCAATGAGAAAAAAAAACGCGTACCGGACAAAATGTCTTAACGATTTTGTGGCTGCCCTTCCTGTTCTTATACACCTTGTGAAGTCTTTTGAAGATATCGAGCAAATGACGCCAACAATAACATGTAAACCGAAAATATAGTAAAATGGTCACGCAGAAGTAATATGACCCTACTAGAAGAGTTAACCCTGCTACAAGGGTCACCCTACTCCATGTAAACAAAGGGCTATCTTTTGACTCACTTCAAAGGGTAACCCTTCCAGAAGGGTCACCCTACTCCTAAAAAACTGTATACAAAGACGTGTTAAAATAACACACCTTTGTGTGTAAATCAACACATCTTGGTAGCACATGGCAGTAGTTACATTTTATCTATATTGCTGATAGTGTCTTTCTCCACAAATTCAAGTATTTATGTTATTCCATTTATGGATTTTTCCTTCAATATTTAGCTTGACATAGACTTTATGAAGGGTGGCTACTTTTGAGTTTTCGTAGTAACTGTTGAAAAAGGCAGTTTCGAGATTCTATAGTATACGTGGAATATTAAAAAGACCTACCATTAATGTTAGTGCACTGGCATGAGTTGTCCGCTTCGGTGCTGCAGCTATAACCACCTTTCGATTCCCAGTAGAGTTTCATGCTTTGCAATGTATGCCAAGTGGAAAAGCTGGCAGAACTCAGACTTAACACAAGAAGAGTTAAGCCCATAGACACGACGCAAAAGATGAGAGTAATAACAGCCTATAAGCGGAAAAACGAAAAACCTTGTGAGCAGTGCAGTGAATTACTTACTTCCAATTAGTATTAAAGGTGAAATGCAACGTCAAAATTTTAGTTAATTTTATTAAACTAGACGGTAGTGTAAACCCACTGACAAAATTTCGACGGAAAATTACTACGAAAATCAGTGGTGTGAAATATGGCGCATGGATCTCAACCAAACCAAGTGTGGTCTCCTGAGAGTAATAAGGAATACTGCAGACCTATTCAGACATGCTATCGTGTGACGGACACGTCAGTTAAGACCATCAGCGTTCAGAGAGATCTTGGGGTTCTAGTTACTCTTGATCTAAAATGGAACTCGCATGTATCTGCAGTATTGACTAGGGCCAACAAAATGCTGGGTTTTATTCGAAGATCTTCAATTGATATTCATGACCAGCGTGTCCGTACTGCACTATACACAGCTTCAGTTAGGAGTCACTTTGCATATTGTTCCCAAGATTGGTCGCCACAGTCTGTGTCGTTAATTCTCAACGTTGAAAGAGTCCAACGCCGCGCAACAAAGTTTATTCTGTCATTGCCATTTAGATCCGACGTCACCTATCAGGATAGACTCGTAAAAACAGGACTTCTACCTCTGTCCTACTGGCAAGAGTACCTAAGTGACTTAGTATACCTCTTTAAACGTTTACGTATTGCAAGTGACCCTTACATTTCTGTTAAACCGTGTAACCGCCCTCTAACCGTGTAACCAGACGCTCTAACCAAAAAAATGAAATGATTTTAAATATTCCTAAAGTAAAGACTCTAACTTTTCAGAACAGCTTTTATTGTAGAGCATCGAGAATTTCCAACTCCTTGCCATCACATTTGCGAAATATCAACCTCTCTATTAGTCAATTTAAATCTAAACTGTTAGAATACTACCACCACGCAACCGAACACGTATACAATGAAACTCCACAAATTTTTAAAACCGTCTGTGTAAAATGTCACTCGTGCCGTCCTCTGTCCGGTCTTCTTGTTAAAATGTGCTGTTAATTTATGTATTCACGAGTCTTAGGTTAGAAGTTACTTTTTATATTTATGTTTTAATGTTTTTCATATTAATTTTATATTTTTGGAATCCTGTAATGGAGCCACAAGCTCTGTGGGACTTCCCTGCTATTTTTGGCAAAGCTTGTAAATAGAAAAAAAAAGAAGTAAACATAGATGTTTTTGTAACTGGATATCTTGTCAAATTCAGAATGGCAGATTATCAACACTTGTGACGTCATAAGCAACATTGCACCAAAGTTGCCGTGAAATACGCTTTGTGGACGCTTCTTTTTATTACTCGAAAATGGCTACTTAATAATTCTTAATTCAAATACCGATTCAGGAATAAAGAGTTAAATCGAAAACGATGCGACCCGACGACTTAACGGTTAGGGATTTTTGGTGAAGGAAAATTCTAGTGTAGAATGTATACATTTTAAGACCAAACCGGGACCAGTATGTGTTCTAGTATGTAGCTATATAGTCGAGTGAAATGCCCAATATTACTTCTAATAAACCCAATTCTCTCCTGGCATTACCACCTCAATGTATACAGAACTCGCGATCAAGCTCTTGGCAACGGCCTTCGTGGCTCAGTGGTCAGAGCATTGCACTAGAATCGCTAGGTCGTGGGTTCAATTCCTGCCGGAAGGCCTGTGTAGTTGCATTTTTCGCAACTGTAGTTGCATTTTTCGCAACTGGTCCCGGTTTGATCTTAAAATGTATACATTCTACACTCGAATTTTCCTTCACCAAAAATCCCTAGAACACGCTATGTAGTCGAGTGAAATGCCCAATATTACGACTTAACGGTTATCCGTGATAAAGCGCAGTGTAATTTTTTTTGCACTTACGATCCTTACGAAGTCAACGCGAAACATTTTGTGAGAGATCATTACTTACCAGTGCTTCTGATTGCTGGTTGTTTGCTAAGAATAATACCAACCCTCCAGTAATGACGAACTGCAAAGATAAAACATGCAGTATTCAGAGAGATTTGTTTTATAGCCAGGGGCGCCGGAGCCACGGGGGCAGCTGCCCCCCTGCCCTCACAGCGCGGGGGCAGCACGGGGGCAACCAATTACCCTTTCTCGTAAGAGGAATGTTTTCTACAGGAATTGCCATTTGTATTATATATTGTATTAAATGACTTTTGTATTAATACCTCAAATGACTCATAAGCTAACTTATTACTGCAGACCATGCAGAGGCAGCAAACTAATTTTGCCTTGGGTTAGCTGTGTCCAACCTCGTTGTCAGGTTTTTTATGAAATTTGGAGGGTGGGAAAAAGCCCTGGAATCGTCCAGTCACAGCACCCAAAAATACTGGGTGTAATAAATTAGCAATTTAGTTTAGTATGCAAAATCACTCTGAGTAATGGCAGCCCCGTGGGAGAAGTTCATTGTAATGGCAGTCCTATTTGTTCCGTTGGCGGTCCCGTTGTGAAGCTATTTGGTCATTTGCCATGTTTTCTTAAATGTAAATAGGAATGTAGCATCAATATGAACAATTCAGTCGTTGAATTTTCTTTCTCAATACATTGTCATTCATATTATACCGTTATGCTTTTTGGTTATTTTATGCTATAGAGAAAGATTGGCAAACATTTACCACGTGCAAAAATTAATGCTGAGAAAAAGTGCCCTTTTTATATGGCTGCCCTCGCCGCCTTAAGTAGCTTCCGGCGTCCCTGTTTATAGCTTTTGTTCTTGTTACTCAAGATGTCTTCAGAGCTGAACGGCAAAAGTTTTCTTACACACCATCTGGACACTATAATCTGTTCTTCGAATCTTATTACTAGGGCTACTGTGGTAGACGGTCTACCGTAGACCGAGTCTGGTTTCGGCTCAGTTTCTGTGTTGTTTTTTGGGTGGGTTTTCACACAAATTTGCAGAACAGCTCTGCCTCATAAGTAGTCCACGACCGTATGCGCAAGTCACGTGGTGCATTGCATTTTCCCACCGATCGAAAATCGCAACAGAAAATCGACCACGCTCATGGGGCAGTTCGCAGGCCACGTGCGTGCTGGCTCAAGTGAGTTGTTAGCCGACACACGCAAAACAATAACAAGAGAACTGTCCATATATAGCCATAAACAAAATCAAGACAAAGAAAAAATCAATCAAAGTTCTCTGATAGTTGAGATCTTTATTCACCCTCCATAGTTCATTGGGTTTGTTTTATGTCAACTCGTCACTTCGTCAGTCGTTAAGTATACTTTCCACGACCGATTCGAACTTTAAAATCCATTCTAATTAGACCAATTGGGTGCACACATCTGCCAAAAAACCCCATCCCGACTTCCTTTGGGGGTAGTAAACGGCCAACAAACAACAGATTATCATTTTACATGGAAGTTTACGACACTAGATCGCACCTTGCATGCTCTTTGTCTAATTTTCCCACCATAATTTGATTTCAAGTCAATATCCTACAATATCCCTATATCCTCTTCAATCGTTCCATTATTGTCCTTTATCTTCCTAATTTAATCGTATGAACCCACATGTACCACAACGCTCGTTTGCTCTCGCGTGTAGTGATGACGTTTACACGCAAAATATTCGTTCTACGCATGCGTAGCTAATCCAGGTCAGCCTAGATTTCGCGAGACACGACAGCCGCGAATTCTGATCGTGCGTAAAGCCGGTTTTCCACTAGGCGATTTTTTTCGCGCAAAGAGACTTTCTTTTGTTCGATTTCAATAGATTTCTGATTAGTTCCAGCTCAGAGCTCATGGGACAAAAGAAAAAGTCGCTTCGCGCGAAAAAAGTCGCCTAGTGGAAAACCGGCTTTAGGAGTATACTAGTCAAACCAGTAGAGCGAGACATAGACGATGTTTTCGTCGCTTCCGAAGCGACAGTTTCGTTAACCGCAGATCAATTTCAAAGCAATCACGAGGTGTATTCTTATGTACCACGGCACGTGATAGCTTGTTTACGAGTTAACAATTGGATGTTTATCACGTGGTACATGAGATCACATCTCGTGATTGCTTTAATTAGGATCTTAAGATCTTATGACGGGAACTTCGAGGACGACGTCCTTCAAACAAAAGCATTCACAAAGATAATGAATAATTTCTAGTCCCAAGTGTAATCTGAACACCGTCCTCGCTCTGTATACAACGCCACTCAGAGCATTTTCACGTCTTCACGACGACGTTGACTCGTGGGGTGATGAGAACTGTTGTCTGAGATTGCGTTAACAACCATTTTAACACTTTAAAGACAAGCTTCAAGTACAGTATTGAATACAGTAGTCAGTTAACCGTGACTTCTTTTTAATGCTAAAATTTGAATTGCTTTTTAACCGCCGTCGTCGTCCTGAATCACTACAGAAGGCTTGGGAAAGCTTAACCTTACTCTCGCGACTAGCATAGATTGAACAAGTGTATCTCTTCAAGAATTTAAGAACAAGGCGAGTCCATGCGATAATGTGTCTTGAAATTTGAATGTATAAATACACCACCATTTAATATCACTGTTAAACTTTCTACCGTAGCCGTAGCTGTCAGGACGATTTCCTTATTTATACTTTCTTCTTTAAAAATACAAAACAGAAATGCAATTTTTGTTTACGAAAACAATAAGGAGCGACTCTATAGTTATAATTTTTACGTTATTATTTGAACTCCTTTCTGACAGTTTGTAATCCTATATTTTTCATGTTTGTAATTTTAAATTTTTACATTTTTTACAATTTTTACACGTAGCTAATCTCTTATAATTTTACCGTTTGTCATTTAAATTGTTTTATCCTCTTTTGACCGTTTTTTATTTGCAATATGACACTATATTATTACATATATACCATTTGTATATACCATTTGTTTAAGTAACGAAACGTCAGTAAAATCGAGGTAAAATCGATTTATATTTTTTATTCTTGTTCATTTAAAAGTTTTGAGCTGGGTTCTTATTTTATCCTACGTTTACATGCACTTTCCGCCTGGAAAATCAATCGCCACGGTTATATGTTATGTTTTGTGCGTTATGTTTAACAAATAAAACATAAAGCTCCGTGCATATGTACTCTTATAAAGGCACGTTTGACGTCATTTGAACACGAAAGAAGTCGAGTAGAGGCACAAGGCGATAGCCGACTGCCTTTACACTTCTTTCGTGTTCAAATCACGTCAAATGTACCTTTATAAGAGTACATATGCACAGGAGCAATATGTTTTATTTGTTTTATAAAATAAGAAGAGGAAAAATCAAACTAAAAGTGAGGTAGTTTAGGAATTTGGCGGGCTTTTCCGGCCTGCTGACGCCATTCGACGTCATTCATGATCTATGTTCTCTTATAAATGCATGGAGCCCAGCCAATCAGAGCGTGCGTAGGGGCACCTTGTTTTATAATTGCATGTATAGAGAGCTTAAGCATATTAGGCGTTTTTGAGACACGGACGGTGACCGGAATAACAGGAATACAATACAGAACTACTGAACCGCGTATTCTTTGAAAAGACTTTTTTACCCAGAACAAAGGCTATGCCTATAAACTTTTAGCTCATAAGCTTAAATTTCATCTTTATGTAAGAATACAGATCCTTTATTTTATATTGTAATGTGATGAAATTATCCCCCTTAAAATACAAGTTTTCTACTTTAAAAGCATGTATATTGTAGTTAAACAACGATGACAGGCCTCAACGTTCTAGAAGTTCCCGTCGTCTCAAGAACGTAAAAATGCTCTCAATGACGTCTTGTGTAGAACGACAACGGCGTTCTCTTTGCTCTTGAGATTTTAAATTGCTCATTATCATTGTTTTGAATGAAAAATAAAAAAAGAAACATTGTCACTGATTGAGCTATTTCAGTGGCTTTATCTTAACTACTTTTACCGAAATGATTGCTTGCATGTAGGGTTCGGATACAGAAACGTTTCACCGTTATCAAACAAATTCCCAACATAGCCGCTAATTAAGTGAAGAATCTAACATAATTTAACGCTACTCTGGCTCAAAAGTCTTTTGAACGCAACTTAAAAAATTACTGTTCATTACCCAACGCTTTTTGAAACTCCGATCTAGTGTCATCGCTGTGAAGAAAGGTCCGTATGTAAATACTCTCAAATATAGAAACGATAATGACGTTATCTCCAACGGTGGTTTCAACATGTATATGAGCACGTATTTTTTACAAGTACCTGTTGGGCTGCAAGGTCGCATTATTGTGTCACTTATGGTGCTCAGAGTTTTCAGAATTCAACTATACTTACGACAACTTGTACATCAAAATAAAAAAATAACACTTTGCTAACTTCAAGCTGAAAACACTATACTAAAGTATAGACAGTATTAGGTAAAACATGCATAAGGTATAAGCCCTAATCAAACAAGAACGCAAGTTGACAGTCAGAATTTCTGTGGCGGTCGTTTGAACACCCAAATTAACAAAATAAAGGTTTCATGAGTGTTTTAAACAAGTCTTAACTTTGTCACGCAGTCCATAATGTTTTCGAGAAAGCATTCAGAGCGGCTGACTGAGATAGTGTGACTGCCAACTTGTGATGACTTGCGTTCTCGTTTGATTAGGGCTATAGACAGTATAGCAGGAGGAAAATTTCGATTAATCGGATCGTGTGAATCGGCCTTACAGATTTTGATTTAAAGTAGAATAGGAGATTTAAGAAGAATATGTAGTGCTGTATTATTATACTTACTGGTATTCCAGCCCAATATTGGTAGTAGTTGAACGGACCTTGAACACTCGCTTCGAGTCCGCCACCACCATCAACTTCAAAATCATCATCATAGTTGATATCAAACGAGCACCCGATTAAGATCAATGAAAACAATATAATACCCCAACCAAGCAAAGCCAGTAATGGTTTCTGATATGTTGCAATTGCCATTCTTGTATATAGACTGAGATGGATCTTCGCTGAGTTGGTGTATATAAGAGTGCGATGTGCTTTCACCGACAACTATACAAAGACACGTCCGAGATGAAAACAGTAGTTATGTGTTTACAAGCACTGTAAACAACTTTATACAGACTCTGTGACAAAGTATTCTTATTTCTTTACGGAAATGTTTTAAATAGTAAGTAAAGACATAAAAACAAGCTCAATTGGCCAGGGACGTAAGTGGGTTAACCCGCACATATGGGATCGGAAGTGACGTCATAGGGGTGTGCGCACAGGCTGACGTCACAGGGGTGTGCACCCGGGGGTGACGGCATCATTTTTGCGCACGTACGCGTACGTACGCACACGTACGCGATATCATCAAATTCCCCGTAAATTCTTTTTTTCGGAATAAAGAACACAATGCTTATAGTTTTCATTGAGATACCATTACTACTGCATAAATATGGATACGAAGATTACGGAATGCCGAACTATAGCCGAACTAACGAGTTTGGAAAACATGTATGTCTTGAGCGAGTACGAACAGGGTTTAGTGTTTGAGAGGAAAGTGGAATTAATTACTCGTTCGCTCGAGTGGGGAGTCGAAAATGAACAACTTGGGTTAACAGCGAACCTTACGGATTCCTGGACACCAGAACAAAGACAACAGTTTTTGATGGACTGGCAAGATGATGAGGCATTGCTACAGAACGAACGATTAGGGCTCGCTTCAAACCATATGGATTCTTGGACCCCTGAACAACGAGAAAATTTCATGATGGATTGGCAAGACGACGAACCTTTGCTACAGACTGGCCGTGGGGAGAAGAGATCAATCGACGACGTAGACGATGGTGCAAGTACATCTGAACAGGTTAGCGGAGCCGTTCATTTTTGTGAGATGAGAAGATGAGCACATGCTCATAACTGCTCTGAACACTTGCTCATTTGCTCATAACTGCTCATGAGCACTTGCTCATTTGCTCATATGGCCCGATCAGGCCCGATAGAAGGTACGGCTTAACTCTGGTGTACATTTTTTTTCTTCAAGGACTTATTATTGCTTAAAAAATGAAACAAGACACAATACAATTTTGATAAATTTTTATTTCACATAAGCATTACATCGATTCACTGATCATCATCACTATCTGAAAAACGTCCTTGATCTTCTAAAAGCTGTTTCAAAAGAAACTTTCTTTTGTCAACCGCTGCAGATAAAGCTTCATCAGGATCAAACGAGTCTTCGTTCACAAGTGTCTGCTTCGTTTCCATGATCTTTCCATGCACAGGATCCTTTTTAAGTGCTTTCATCCAACGTAAATTATCCACGTAAACGTCAGCGAATTCTTTCTGAAGTTCAGGGAGAATTTTTTCAAAGGCTTTCTGCTTAGCTACACTTTCTTCTTGCCATTCCATTTGCAACGTTTTTAATAGTTCATCATATTCTGGCCGAACCGTCACTTTTGCATCGTCAATCATGGTTGCCCAAGGATCAATCTCTTCCTTTATTTCACCATCATCTTCGGAACTCTGACTGTTTTCATCATACGACGAGCTTGACATTTCTTCATCAGATTCCATATCAGGCTCCTCAGTGTCAGTGTATTCCCTTGACGGACAATAATCGTTTTCGTGCCGTCTTAGATTATAGCCTTTACTAAACATTTTCCCACAATATTGGCAGTTCATTCTTTCAGCTCAGACAACCTGTAAATGACGAGTAGGGACGGAAAGTCCTTATTAATAAACACCACTTGATTTTTGGACTAGGAATTTCTTTCGTCCATGCTTTCTATAGTTATTTCAACTTTAGCAACCGGTTTTTGTCGATCATTCTCTAACGTATTTAATCTTGCTTGAGTAAGATATGGCTGCCTTTTCTCGCGAGAAAGTTGATGAACATCAGCCAAATGGTTGGATAGCTTTACCAAACTTTGTTTCACACATAAGGGACAATCTTTACGTCTTCGTGGCATGTTTCGAAATGAAGTTCTCTGATTCGCAAGCGCGTGTAATATAACTCATAAAATGACATTTAGACGTCTAGTCAGCAATCGGGCCATCGGGCCTGATCGGGCCATATGAGCAAATGAGCAAGTGCTCATGAGCAGTTATGAGCAAATGAGCAAGTGCTCAGAGCAGTTATGAGCAAATGAGCAAGTGCTCATGAGCAGTTATGAGCAAATGAGCAAGTGCTCAGAGCAGTTATGAGCAAATGAGCAAGTGCTCAGAGCAGTTATGAGCAAATGAGCAAGTGCTCAGAGCGGTTATGAGCAAATGAGCAAGTGCTCAGAGCAGTTATGAGCATGTGCTCATCTTCTCATCTCACAAAAATGAACGGCTCCGCTAACCTGTTCAGATGTACTTGCACCATCGTCTACGTCGTCGATTGATCTCTTCTCCCCACGGCCAGTCTGTAGCAAAGGTTCGTCGTCTTGCCAATCCATCATGAAATTTTCTCGTTGTTCAGGGGTCCAAGAATCCATATGGTTTGAAGCGAGCCCTAATCGTTCGTTCTGTAGCAATGCCTCATCATCTTGCCAGTCCATCAAAAACTGTTGTCTTTGTTCTGGTGTCCAGGAATCCGTAAGGTTCGCTGTTAACCCAAGTTGTTCATTTTCGACTCCCCACTCGAGCGAACGAGTAATTAATTCCACTTTCCTCTCAAACACTAAACCCTGTTCGTACTCGCTCAAGACATACATGTTTTCCAAACTCGTTAGTTCGGCTATAGTTCGGCATTCCGTAATCTTCGTATGAAAACTATAAGCATTGTGTTCTTTATTCCGAAAAAAAGAATTTACGGGGAATTTGATGATATCGCGTACATGTGCGTACGTACGCGTACGTGCGCAAAAATGATGCCGTCACCCCTGGGTGGACACCCCTGTGACGTCAACCTGTGCGCACACCCCTATGACGTCACTTCCGATCCCATATGTGCGGGTTAACCTACTGACGTAGCCAGGATTTTGAAAAGGGGGCAGCCGAAATCAAAATAAATTTTTAGAGGGGTCCGGGGGAATGCTCCCCCGGGAAATTTTGAAATCGAGAGTCGCTGAAATGCCATTTCCTGGCTTTTGGAGGAAGATTTTACGGACTCTAAAGGTTAAAAAGCGTCATAAAATACTCAAAACACGCAAACGTCACATAGATACTCAAAATGCATACACTCAGTAGATTGAATACACTGTTCACAGTTTATTTCCTGAGACAATGGCATATTGCATCAGTTTTGTAGTTACATGTCTGTTGTTTTATATCAAAAGGGGGAAGCCACGGCTCCCCCCTGGCTACGTCCCTGCAACTGGCTCCGTAAACAACTCGTTGGTCATTGGAACGTGTTGTACCAAACCTGTTTTCAAAACTGGTTTGACACATCAAACAAAGTGTCGGATCTTTGCATCATGAGGGAAGTTCTATAGACCCTCTGATAAGTTTAAATTAAATTAAAGTATACGTCATTTTCTGCACTTGACGTCAAACAGAGCGAAATTCCCATATTGAACATGGAAGGAAAACTGGAGAACCCAGCGAAAAACCCTCGAAACACAGAAGAGATCAACTACAACTCTACTCACACGAGTTGCAAGCTCGACAACGGGTCTGTATAAAACGTACACTGCTAGACAATCTTCGTTTAAACTTTAATCAGACAACTTCGAGAATTACATCAACATCAGACCAGAGTTCAGTTCGAGGAAGACCTCTTCCAGGAATTTAATCACGTGATGTCAATAATAAACTAGGATCCAGTTCTCAACAGGGTCATTCGCCGCAAGTGGTCACGTGTTGCCAACCTTGGGATTTTATCCCAAGATCTTGGGATTTTTTGAAGGAGTTGGGATTTTTTTTTGATTTTTCCAGAGCAAACAGTTTTGGTTTTAAAAAGCTGATTTCAATGTTAATTATTATTTTTTTAATTCACGTGATAATTAGATCATACTCAGTGATCATACTCCACTGCCTGTATATTCCTTCGTGGAAACGTGAAAAACAATTTAAATGTAAAAATTTGATATCATATAATGAGAACCGATTGTTTATAGGAGAAGTGTGAACCATGGGATTTTTTGGTAAAAAATAGGGAATCTTGGAATATTTTCAGACCTTTATTGGGATTTTTACGAAACTTGACTTGGCAACACTGACCCATTCAAGTAGCACCGCTAACAGCGCACGCCACCCGCCTGCTACTCAATCAAATTTCTGTCATTTTGACTGAGTTAAGGATTTCTCAAACGAGTCCAGCACAGACTGACAACCAAATCGAGTAGCATCTACTCTGTGATGAAGGCCTCCGCTTGAAACATCAGTATTTTCTTATCAAAGCTATTCTCAGCAATTTACCACATATAAATTACATGCAATTTACCATATTTTGTGTATGTATATAACTAACTATACTACTCTGCATGGAATTAGATTGTAGCACTTGAAAAAAAAAGCCATATATTCAATTTGGTTTTCAATAATATCATGTATACCATTTTTCCAAAATTAGAAGTTCTGATTCTAAATGAGAAATAACTTTTAAGCGTTACTATATATAGGGATATAATACACGAACAACGTTTTATACAGTTTTAAAATATCCGCTAAACACGTTTTATTAATATTCTTGGATGCATAAGCCGTAAACTAAATTCTAACACTGAGTAACAATGGAAACATAATTCTAACGTTTCTCTCTGACGAAGGGCCTTCGCTCGAAACGTTAGACTCCTACGTTCTCTGTTTCGGCAGTATATCTAACCTTGCTATATTTCGATTGTTGTCTACACTGCCTGCGCAGCACGCTACTTTTATTACAATAATTCTAATAAATTTGTTGGGTTTTTTCATTTCGAATATTTACCTCTTGGAGTAGGACTGGAGAATGAATTTTCGACTGATTACTCCTTTCTTCTTCGTTATGTGTTGTTAGCGAGACACCAGCGAGTGAAACTGCGGCAAACCTGTCATTGAGGTTTCCAATACTGGGCATTAAGTAAAACCGCAACCTGTATTGTTATATATCAAGTGTCAAAGTCCGTTTTTCTAGCTCTCTGATTGGGCGAACGGTCCCTCGCGTGGCGGTCCGAAAATCGTGATGTTTCCTGCGTAACCCATGGCAGCGGGCAACATTACATTTATTTTTCCCTTGGGAAAAATATAAAAATCGGAAGTAGATGGTCAGGTTCAGTTTGTCTTTGTTTTTTCCAGTTTTCCTTCATTAAAAACAATGTCTGAAAGTTTTGCTCAACATTTTCGTTGTCATTCGATACTTCATAGGCTTCGGATATATAACAAAACAGTTATTTACTGGTACCTCGGCTTCGCCTCGGGAAACAACGGTCGTCTCGGGGTCACAACACAGTTTCCCTCAGTGCCAGTAAATAAGTGTTTATTATAAGCTAAAATGAAAGGGATAAGTCAGGGTAATATATGACCGCTTATTTAGGTACTGATAACCCAATAGATAATCACCTTAAGGTGAGGTAATACGGACAACAACACTATTCAACTTGCAACGCAACTTTGTTTCAGCAATTTGTTGCTTGTATTACTTCGCCAACCTCGTCCCCTCCACGTTGGGAGGTCGGCGAAAATGGCCCTGGCATCGGCTGGTCACGTGACACCCAGAATTTTGGGGTGTTTTGGCAAGAAAATTTATGCGGTCTTTGTGTTTCGTTTTTGTATAATACGTATACATGAATAAGAAACAAGAAATATTTAACGCTCTGTCGAATCACTCATGTGAACCTTTATCATAAATGCAACTGGCTAGCATTATTCATCATGATACTCCCCACGATTATCCAGGATACATTTAAATGTCGGGAAGAAACATATATCTAATGTTGTTCTTGACTTTAACCAAAGCTATCGTTACAATTCTTTGGATGAACTTCGCAGAGTGGATTTATTGCAATTCATATTTTGATGAATAAATTACACTGTATCTGAATAAATCAAGTTTTTAAACTGGCCAATCCGATTATAGAATCGATCAGCCGATGCCAGGGCCATTTTCGCCGACCTCCCAACGTGGAGGCAAAATGCCCTGGGGACGAGGTTGATTACTTCGCCTTAAGCTTCATGTGTGAGGGTTTTTCACCGGATTCTCCGGTTTCCCCCAGAAAATCAACACTGTATTTCCCGCCATGGAGTTTATTCTACGAACTAGTTCCATCAAGGAGTGAGGGTCAGTACTAATCCCCATATTCAACGAAATACCTCCTCGAATTCGAAACGGCAAATACCTACTTTCACTTTTTGTCTCTGATTTGCTTTTCATTTGACATAACATTGATTAACATAACATTGATTAACATAACATTGATTAACATAACATTGATTAACATAACATTGCTTATAGTAAGTGTCGGTCTGATTTCCGTCCCAGATTCTTTCAACGGGTAGCAACCGGCAGCTCGACGAACGATGGCGCAATAGGGACGGTGTTCACGGAAGAGACATCGTCTCGAAATTGACTCTGAGAAAGAAAAGTGATTATAGAGTCATGTCAAGAATAACCCAAGTACTTTATGCATACTGGACATAAACTGATTACTACAGTAATTAGAATTTATAGTCATTTTACTCATTTACCTACTTTTTTCCCCTTACACAGACGCAAATTGTAAAGTTTCTCAGGTTTTTGATAACGTTATTCCGATCTTGTCTACAGCAGCATGCAAACATGGTATTTTTTGTTGTCCTTCATATAGTATTTATGAAGGGCGATTCAAACGATTCCACGAACTTATTTATTTATTTACGTACTTACATTACTTATATTACATTACATTTCATTTCATTACATTACATTACATTACGTTACATTACGTTACGTTACGTTGCGTTGCGTTGCGTTACATTACGTTACGTTGCGTTGTGTTGCATTACATTACATTAATTATATTACATTACGTTACGCTACGTTACGTTACATTACATTGCGTTACATTACATTACGTTGCGTTGCGTTGCGTTACTCACTTAACTTACTTACTTACTTACTTACTTACTTACTTACTTACTTACTTACTTACTTACTTACTTACTTACTTACTTACTTACTTACTTACTTACTTACTTACTTACTCACTCACTCATTTTGTGGTCGTATATTATAGTCTTTGTTTACTTACGTATGGTTTCTGTTGCAAAGAGAACTTGGTAGTGATGATAACACTAAATACACAGCATACGGCTATTATGATAGATGAGACTACCAATGATCCGTACAAACCACTCAGTTTGCTGAGGGTACCGCATGATATGTCAGAAATATATCTGTTCGGTTTACCTAAATAATAAATTAATAAATATAAATTAATTTATATAGAATAAGTTAACCTTTAAAGTGCCTATGAAGCGAAAATTTAGTGAAAAATACAAATTATTGTGCAATCAGGTCACAGGGTGCCCACCTCAACAATTTGTCTTAATTTATGCGCGCGAGGGACTGGCGAACGCGAAAGGCGCGTGGGAGACTGTTGTTCATCTTATTTGAACGAACACTTAAAATGACAAAGTAACATCTTTTGCAGTTTTCGTTTTCTTGCTTCGTTGCTGAGTTGTTTCAAGTTGTTTGACTTAATTTTTAGATATAGTATAAATAAGTTTTGTGGAAACACCACGTAAAATATTTCTTTGCTAAGCTTTCGGCCTGTTGACTCAGGCCTTCATCAGAGCAATGACACAGACTAGTAATACAACCAGAAGTCCAACTCGCGTCGGAACCTTTGAAGTTTATGTCCTCGCGCATGTCGCCTCGCGCATCCTGATTCCTCGTCATCCTACACCATCCTACGCAATCCTGGCAAGTTCCCCCGGCAGTTTGGACCTTGAAAAGAAGGTTAAAACTGCCGGGGGAACTTGCCAGGATTGCGTAGGACATTGCGTAGGACATTGCGTAGGATTGCGTAGGATGGCGTCAGATGGCGTAAAATATCGCGCCTGCGCACTGACTTAATGCGGACAAGTTTTCACTTGAGTTGGACTTCTGGTTGTATTACTATTCTGTGGCAATGACAACAAGTTGTTGGCTCATGTCATTTATTCACGTCATGACGTGAGCCAACAACTTGTTGTCATTGCCCTGATCATGATGAAGGCTTGAGTCAATAGGCCGAAAGATTAACAAAGAAATATTTTACGTGGTGTTTCCACAAAACTTATTTATATTACATTATCGCGTGTCATGAAAACTTTCAAAGAATTAAGGACTTAATTTTTGTTTCATAGGCACTTTGAGTCTTTTTTTGTCAGTAGATTTTCTCTGACGAGTAAAAGACATTGGCGTTAGACAGAGTAAAAGAAATAAGACTTGAGACTCGGACCGGCTGCCAAGAAAGAGTTAAATACTGACAGAATACCGTAGAATCTCAAAAGTAGCCGCAGAATAGCTAGGCCATTTGCACGATGACGTGAGATGGCGTTGGGTGATTACAACTACCAGAATGCTTTGCCAGTATTCTAGGGTTTCGGCCATTGAACTCTAAATAAACTGGAAGGCTAACTCCATAAGACAGGCCCTATGATTGGGTGAAGTCAAACTTCCGGCCGCTGGGGGTAGCCATTGCACGTCTGACGTCAACAGAACCTATGAGGGGCACAATGAAAAACTGAAAACTCGCTGCAAAAACAACCATTTTTTAGACCTAAAGTTTTTTTATAGATGATAACGAAGAAGATAGTATGTATTGGGCTTATCGGCCTTGTACCTGAACAATTTCTACACACGAAAATGCATTGACTGACGAAATATCTGCCGAACAAAAGCAAAATTCGAGTCCGAACTCGTACGGAAAATGCAGGTTTCTCTTATTTTTCTTTGTTATCTCAAACGTTTGAAGGCTGTCTTGCCAAGAATTAGTAATAAGATAATGCTAAATTATAGCTTTAACTCAAGTTTCAGTTGTGGAAATGCTAAATCTGACATTAGTCGATACGAAGAGTAATTCCAGAGCTGTAATAACACACGGTAAAGTGCATTTTGTTGTTTTTTTCCTACTGAAAATTGAGAAATTTAAAACCCAACTGTTTTTATAAACAACCCCTTCATTTTAAACCTGGGTTTCATATGTATTTTCTTTATATTTGTCCAAACCAATGGAATTTTGGTTGCGTATTGTTTACTTTGATTTGAGAGCTTATATTTTTACTGTTTTCCTTGTTTTTACTCGTCATGTCAGTGTTCACCTACTCTACGGTATATTGGAATTTGATTTAAGCCTAAACGTGGTTAACAAGTTTAGTTTTTCTTTGATTTCAAACTGTTTTTACAACCCAGTTCACCAAATTCAGCTTCATTTTCTCTCGGTTATAGACTGAGGTTGACGTGCATGGTGGCCCCCATGTTGGCTTCAAAACGTGCAAGCGAGTTAGCGTTCCAGTTTATTTAGAGTTCAATGGTTTCGGCTAAAATGGATGACTCAAAGAGACCTGTCCAGTCCTTTCGCGGCTTTTCCGAAATATAAATCGAAATATAGTAAGGTTTGGGTATTGCCGAAATTATTGAACGTCGTTTATAACGTTTCGAGCGAAGGCCCTTCGTCAGAGAGGTACGTGTCTCTCTGACGAAGGGCCTTCGCTCGAAACGTTATAACAATAATTTCGGCAGTATACTCTGTAATGTGCAAACTAAAGGTGTGTTAGTAAACATACCAGATGTGTTTCCCCACACATCAAGGTGTGTTAAGTAACATACTAGCTAAGGCGTGTTTTCTAACACACAAAGATGTGTTAAAAAACTGTATACAAAGATGTGTTAAAATAACACACCTATGTGGGTAAATCAACACATCTTGGTAGCACATGCATAGTAGTTACATTTTATCTATATTGCTGATAGTGTCTTTCTCCACAAATTCAAGTATTTATATTATTCCATTTATGGATTTTCCCTTCAAAGTAGAAATATTAGCTTGACATAGACTTTATGAAGGGTGGCTACTTTTGAGTTTTCGTAGTAACTGTTGAAAAAGGCAGTTTCGAGATTCTACGGTATACGTGGAATATTAAAAAGGCCTACCATTAATGTTAGTGCACTGGCATGAGTTGTCCGCTTCGGTGCTGCAGCTATAACCACCTTTCGATTCCCAGTAGAGTTTCATGCTTTGCATTGTATGCCAAACGGAAAAGCTGTAACAACTCAGACTTAACACAAGAAGAGTTAAGCCCACGGACACGACGCAAAAGATGAGAGTAATAACAGCCTATGAGCGAAAAAACGAAAACCCTTGTGAGCAGTGCAGTGAATTACTTACTTCCAATTAGTATTAAAGGTGAAATGCAACGTCAAAATTTTAGTTAATTTTATTAAAATAGACGGTAGTGTAAACCCACTGACAAAATTTCGACGGAAAATTACTACGAAAATCAGTGGTGTGAAATATGGCGCATGGATCTCGACCAAACCAAGTGTGGTCTCCTGAGAGTAACAAGGAATACCAGACCTATTCAGACATGCTATCGTGTGACGGACACGCCAGTTAAGACCATCGTTCAGAGAGATCTTGGGGTTCTAGTTACTCCTGATCTAAAATGGAACTCGCATGTATCTGCAGTATTGACTAAGGCCAACAAAATGCGGGTTTTATTCGAAGATCTTCAATTGATATTCATGACCAGCATGTCCGTACTGCACTATACACAGCTTTAGTTAGGAGTCACTTTGCATACTGTTCCCAAGATTGGTCGCCGCAGTCTGCGTCGTTAATTCTCAACGTTGAAAGAGTCCAACGCCGCGCAACAAAGTTTATTCTGTCATTGCCATTTAGATCCGACGTCACCTATCAGGATAGACTCGTAAAAACAGGACTTCTACCTCTGTCCTACTGGCAAGAGTACCTAAATGACTTAGTATACCTCTTTAAAAGTTTACGTATTGCAAGTGACCCTTACATTTCTGTTAAACCGTGTAACCGCCCTCCAAAAAAATGAAATTATTTTAAATATTCCTAAAGTAAAGACTCTAACTTTTCAGAACAACGTTATTGTAGAGCACCGAGAATTTTCAACTCCTTGCCATCACATTTGCGAAATATCAACCTCTCTCTATTAGTCAATTTAAATCTAAACTGTTAGAATACTACCACCACGCAACCGAACACGTAAACAATGTTGAAACTCCACAAATTTTTAAAAGCGTCTGTGTAAAATGTCACTCCGTCCTCTGTCCAGTCTTCTTGTTAAAATGTGCTGTTAATTTATGTATTCACGAGTCTTAGGTTAGAAGTTACTTTTTATATTTATGTTTTAATGTTTTTCATATTAATTTTGTATTTTTGGGATCCCGTAATGGAGCCACAAGCTCTGTGGGACTTCCCTGCCATTTTTGGCAAAGCTTGTAAATAGGAAAAAAAAGTAAACATAGATGTTTTTGTTTCGTTCCCCGCAGGAACGAAACTGTTACTGTATTAGCTTTCCATTGACGTCACAAAAGAAACTGTCATCACAGTGAAAATAGTCCAATCGCAGTGCAGTGTTTTTGGCAGCATAAGCCAAAACTTCGATCTTATCCAATGAAATCAAAATTCCGCATAAAAAATTTAGTTGTAGGCGTGGTTAAACGCCAAAACGAAGTGAAATAATATTGCTGATCTAGCATAATTAGCTGAACGACGTAAACAATCCGTGGGAAGTGAATCATACAATACTATGAACAAGCGAATGCCAAGTACGGTAGGAACTTTCCCCTCTTTGAATTCTCCGAAATTGCATTCTAACTGCTCGTTGCCGCTTTAGATTTAACAATAAAGATTGAGATTGGGCGAATAGCATTCCAAAAGGTCGGGTCGAGTCAGTGGTCGAGTTGACCCTTGGCCTTGGAAAACCTACTCAATCACTCCAGTATTTATTCCGATCAAATACAAACTTTGAAAGAATTACACACAGATTGAAGGTTATTTAATAAATTTTAATTTAAATATCGGTGGCATAAATGACCGCTAGTGTAGCCGGCTTTCCTAAACAGCGACATTTTATGTATCTACATATAAATAACCGCAAAATTTCCGTCGTACTGACGCCACATGTACATTTCTCCTATTCACCTCTGACCGTGTATAGGAGGCAAATAAAACGTTGCCAAAATAATTGCGTTCTCAAGAACGCTAACAGGTAAGGCCTGGTTTATATATCGCACAATCGTCGCATTTAATTAAGACATATTTATAATTCATATTAACTTCGACGACAACGTTAACAATGCGACTTCGTTTTATACGACGAAATTAATTCAGACAAATTTAATGTTTTGCACATTAAAACACAAAAAACTAAATTAAGAGCAGGAAATTTATACATTTAATTCGTTGCGCCGTGACATCACATTTCAGTCTGATCACGACGGATGTCACGGATACCGCGTCTTAGACGAATTTACTACTACTACTACTACTACTAATAATAATAAAAAACTTTAATTCTAGAGGGTATTTAACATTATTACTATAAAAGTATTCTATCTAATGGCCCTCCTCATTTAATTGATTAAATTACTGTAAATTCGTCTGAAATGCGACGATTGTCCGACGTATAAACTAGGCCTAAAAGAAACAGGAAGTGTGACTGTCCCGCTGTATGTTTTGTTGATGATTATCAAGAAAACGACTCCATTGAATGACATTAAGTTCAAATTCAATCTGTTCAAATTCAGTTCCCCCGTAGGCCAAAAACCAATTGTACTTATACGCAGAACGTTTATAACTCTCCGCGACAGCGTAACGATCAAAAAATTTTGCTTCCAAAATTGTAGGCGTTGTCGCGTCAGAGCACTGGCGGGAATTGGCCGAGCTAAAATTTGTCATTGCCTCAGATCGGCATGCAACAGCCTCTTATGAGAGGCTGACGGGAACGAAACAGCTATTTCTTTTTAGAAATAGTTTCTTGTTGTAACTGGATATCTTGTCAAATTCAAAATGGGGGATTGTCGTCACTTGTGACGTCATAAGCGTCATTGCACCAAAGTTGTCGTGAAATACGCTTTGTAGACGCTTCTTTTTATTACTCGAAAATGGCTACTTAATAATTCTTAATTGAAATATCGATTCAGGAATAAAGAGTTAAATCGAAAACGATCGCGACCCGACGACTTAACGGTTATCTGTGATGAAGCGCAGCGTAATTTTTTTTGCACTTACGAAGTCAACGCGAAACATATTTTGTGAGAGATCATTACTTACCAGTGCTTCTGATTGCTGGTTGTTTGCTAACAATAATACCAACCCTCCAGTAATGACGAACTGCAAAGATAAAACATGCAATATTCAGAGAGATTTGTTTTTATAGCTTTTGTTCTTGTTACTCAAGATATCTTCAGAGCTGAACGGCAAAGTTTTCTTACACGCCATCTGGACACTATAATCTGTTCTTCGAATCTTATTACTCGGGCTACTGTGGTAGACGGTCTACCGTAGACCGAGTCTGGTTTCGGCTCCGTTTCTGTGTTGTTGTTTGTTTTTTTTTGGGGGGGAGGGAGGTTCACACAAATTTGCAGAACAGCTCTGCCTGATAAGTAGTCCACGACCGTATGTGCAAGTCACGTGGTGCATTGCATTTTTCCACCGATCGAAAATCGCAACAGAAAATCGACCACGCTCATGGGGCAATTCGCAGGCCACGTGCGTGCTGGCTCAAGTGAGTTGTTGGCCGACACACGCAAAACAATAACAAGAGAACTGTCCATATATAGCCATAAACAAAATCAAGACAAAGAAAAAATCAATCAAAGTTCTCTGATAGTTGAGATCTTTATTCACCCTCCATAGTTGATTGGGTTTGTTTTATGTCAACTCGTCACTTCGTCAGTCGTCAAGTGTATTTTCCACGACCGATTCGAACTTTAAAATCCATTCTAATTAGACCAATTGGGTGCACACATCTGCCAAAAAAAACACATCCCGACTTCCTTTGGGGGTAGTAAATCCATTATTGTCCTTTATCTTCCTAATTTAATCGTATGAACCCACATGTACCACAACGCTCGTTTGCTCTCGTATGTAGTGATGACGTTTACACGCAAGATATTCGTTCTACGCATGCGTAGCCGCGAATTCTGATCGTGCATAAGGAGTATGCTAGTCAAATCAGTAGAGCGAGACATAGACGATGTTTTCATCGCTTCCGAAGCGACAGTTTCGTTAACCGCAGATCAATTTCAAAGCAATCACGAGGTGTATTCTTATGTACCACGTGCACATGATAGCTTGTTTACGATTAACAATTGGATGTTTATCACGTGGTACATGAGACTGATTGCTTTTTAATTAGGACCTCAAGATCTATGACGGGAACTTCGAGGACGACGTCCTTCAAACGAAAGCACAGGGGCGGATCTAGGAATTTTTATACTTTAGAGTCAAATTTGTTGAAGTCCGCATTTTTAGGGGCATGCGCCTCTGGGAAATTTCTAAAATTTGGGTCTCTGAAACGGCGTTTCCCGCACTCTGACAGCAATTTTGAGCACAATATTAAAAGTCTTACAGTAAAACATGTTTTTAATGGCGCCTTGTGTCCCAAAGTATGATGGATATTGCTACGTTACGTATACGCATCATTCTTGTTTCTGAAACCTTATATTTATAATTCTTTATGTAATTTTATAGTGCATGTCTAACAGCCTTGGTTCGCGTCATTTGATACGCAACATAGCCACAGGCTAATGAGCTAATTCATTTGCGCTTTGTTAGTATAAAATCAAATATCTCCGTCGACGATTTACTCCCTTATATTTGCTATCACGCTACTTTAACGCCAGCCTGGTTCTCATTACCTACTCTAAAACTTATAAATTACGACTGTTTCCGAGTTCAAATGAGCACACAGATTTTACACAAATAGCTACAGGGAAAACCCTAACTTGCATGCCCTCAGCCAGACGTATTTTGAAATTGAAACCCAAACCCTGAATAAATTTAACAATTCTAGCAATCTTTTATATCGTAGAACGACCATAAACACGGGAATAATGAATCGTGTTATCAGATATTTCACGTATCTCAAGCTGCCTATTACGTCGTTTTTAACCGGACTTTTTTTTGCAATCGCTATTTTTTTTACCTTAGTCGTCTGACTTATTTGACTAACGCTAGGTCGGCCCCTGATTAAGCATTCTTGCAAAACAAAGATAATGAATAATTTCTAGTCCCAAGTGTAATCTGAACACAGTCCTCGCTCTGTATACAACGCCACTCAGAGCATTCTCACGTCTTCAGGACGACGTTGACTCGTGGGGTGATGAGAACTGTTGTCTGAGGTTGCCTTAACGCAGACGCAGTGTCTGTGTTAAGGCAATCTCGGACAACAGTTCTCATCACCCCACGAGTCAACGTCGTCCTGCAGTAACCATTTTAACACTTTGAAAATTATAAGACAAGCTTCAAGTATTGAATACAGTAGTCAGTTAACCGTGACTTCTTTTTAATGCTAACATTTAAATTGCTTTTTAACTGCCGTCGTCGTCCTTTAATAAAACTGACGGAAGCGATAAAAAAATCATCCACGTCTCGTTCTACTGACTTGAGTAGTAATTGCATCTATAATTTGGATAGGTCGAATCGGGCAATTAAATATGGATTAAAGACTGTCAGGCCGATTTCCTTATTTATACTTTCTTTAAAAATACAAAACAGAAATGCATTTTTGTTTACGAAAACAATTAGGAGCGACTCTAGGGAGTGACGTTTGATTCCATGTCGCTCTACAGTCGCTCCAACGTCGAATCTAATTGTATTAGGTTCGGTGCATGAAGAAGAGCGACGTTTGACCTAGGCATATAAGTTTCGCCTTTCGAATACGTTTGGAGTCGCTGCTTTTTGCGTACTAAAGGGATCATGATATCCGAAACAATACGTTTCGGTTTATTTTGATATACAATTCGAGAACCAAATTTCACCGATCAGATTTTCGCTCTTATATGTTATAAATCTGACTCCAACTTTGAACTCTTACTGCGCAAGAGTTTACTGACTTCTCAATACAAACCTTCCCTCAATGAAAATATCTCTTCTGGACCGCTTTCCGGCTCTGTTTTAGCCTTACAATTTTAGTTATAATTTTTACGTTATAATTTGAACTCCTTTCTGACAGTTTGTAATCCTATATTTTTCATGTTTGTAATTTTAAATTTTTTGCAATTTTTACATGTAATCTCTTATAATTTGACCGTTTGTCATTTAAATTGTTTTATCCTCTTTTGACCGTTTTTTATTTGCAATATGACACTATATTATTGTACATATATACCATTTGTTTAGGTAACAAAACGTCAGTAAAATCGAGGTAAAATCGATTTATATTTTTTATTCTTGTTCATTTAAAAGTTTTGAGCTGGGTTCTTATTTTATCCTACGTTTACACTTTCCGCCCGGAAAATCAATCGCCACGGTTATATGTTATGTTTTGCGCGTTATGTTTGCATGTATAGCTCTTCCTACCCTGGGTGCCAGAGGCTCTGAGTTTGTGTTTGGGAGAGGGAGAGCCTCTGGTCACGCGAGCTTCAAATCTCACTTTGGCGAGTTCAATATCTGAACTCGGTTTTTGATTGGCCTAAATTTCTGAAAGCGTTACTGTGGCGTTACTATTGGTTAATCAAAGCAAGTCACGCGTGACCGTGAGTAATTAAAAATATTAAAAACTTAAACCATACACCTCGGAGTCTCGGATTGCCGTTTCAGCTCACTAAAATACCAAAGCGAAAGTCTAGTTTTTGTGAACAGAGGAAGTCCGATAATTCTTCTTTCCACAGTGAGTTAGAATTGTGATAAAATCCATAAACGAAGTATGCTTTGCTGCCTGTCGAGGACTTTGAACAATCGTAACATAGCAACGTGCGTTTCAAATTTCACTCAACCGTGAGAATAATCAACAGGAAGTAACTCGCCAAAGTGAGATTTGAAGCTCGCGTGACCAGAGGCTCTCCCTCTCCCAAACACAAACTCGGAGCCTCTGGCACCCAGGGTAAGCTCTTCCAGACCGTGATCCGAAATCTGCAGTGTTGCCAAGTCAAGTTTTGTAAAAATCCCAATAAAGGTCTGAAAATATCCCAAGATTCCCTATTTTTTACGAAAAAATCCCAAGGTTCACAGTGCTATCATTTTTTCACGTTTCCACGAAAGATTATACTTTTGTGAGTACCAATTTTTTTCCGTTTATAGCAATCTGAACCCACTGTATCAGTGATACTTCATTTGGATAGAGTACTTCATCTTGTTTAAATCAAACGAATACATAGGCAGTGGAGTATGATCACTGAGTATGATCTAATGATCAAGTAAATTAAAAAAATAATAATTAACATTGAAATCAGCTTTTTAAAACCGAAACTGTTTGCTCTGGAAAAATCCCAAGAAAAATCCCAAGTTGAATCCCTGAGAAAAAAATCCCCCAAAAATCCCAACTCCTTTAAAAAATCCCAAGATCTTGGGATAAAATCCCAAGGTTGGCAACACTGGAAATCTGATACTTGTATTTGTCTACTTTTTGTTTAAAAGCTATTTCCGGTTGCGATGCAGACTAATCAAAGTATCACAAATCTGTTCGAAAAAAACATTGTCACTGATTGAGCTATTTCAGTGGCTTTATCTTAACTACTTTTACCGAAATGATTGCTTGCATGTAGGGTTCGGATACAGAAACGTTTGACCGTCATCAAACAAATTTCCAACATAGCTAATTAAGTGAAGAATCTAAGGGGGCGATTACATGGACTGGGCTGTCCCGGGTAACCGGGCTAGCCCGCTTTATATATCAAACGCATGTTGTTTTAACATTTCGATTACATGGCAAGCGGGCTAGCCCGGTTTGCCGGGATCCCGGTTGTCGCAACCGCGCTAGCCCGGTTAACCGGGATGAAAATGTCCATGTAATCGTTTTCATCCCGGCAAACCGGGCTGAAAAACTGTTGAACTCGCTTCGATACGCGTTCGTTTACTTAACTGTGTGAATAAATAGTGCTGAAAGGAACTGAAATAGAACATCAACGTTGTTTGTGTGTTTCGTGATCAAAGTGAAGATTTAATAAATTAATTAGTCTTCGTGAAGACGCTTTCCTGGTTTAGCTAATAAGACTTTAACAATCTTTTTATTAACGATAGGCTTACAAAATGAATAATAGACTAATTAGTGTAAAACTGAAGTAAAACTAACGTAACTTTGCCCTTATTTACTTGATAATTGCGAATTTCGGCCTGAAATCATCCCGGCGTACCGGGCTAGCCCGCTCCATGTAATCGTTTCGCAAACTCATCCCGGTTAACTGGCTAGCTCGGTTAACCGGGCCAGCCCGGTTCATGTAATCGCCCCCTAACATAGTTTAACGCTACTCTGGCTCAAAAGTTTTTTGAACGCAACTTAAAAAGTTACTGTTCATTACCCAACGCTTTTTGACACTCCGATCTAGTGTCATCGTTGTGAAGAAAGGTCCATATATAAATACTCTCAAATATAGAAACAATAATGACGTTATCTCCACGGTGTCTGCCCTGTTACCTTTCAAAGTGAAACCACATGTATACGAGCACGTATTTTTTACAAATACTTGTTGGGCTGCAAGGTCGCATTATTGTGTCACTTAGGCCAGTTTTAGACGGCGTGCTTTTCATGTGCCGAATCTAATAGTAATTTGGGACGACTCAAATCTATTTAGCACGGCAGTCAATTTATACGGCGAACCAAATGGGTCGCACCAAATACCGTTTCGTGTTCCTGTGAACCTAATATAGAAAATATATTTTAATAATTTATGCATTAGATACGGTACATGAGAAGTTCGCCGTCTAAATCGATCTAAACCAACGTCGCACCAAATGCATTAAGTACGACCAATTCAGTCGAACTTAATCAAATGGTCGACCCAAATAAAAGTTGCCGTACCTATTTGATTTAGACGCCGTGCTTATCATGTACCTAATCTCTCCTATTTGGTTTGGCACATGAAAAGCACGCCGTATAAAACAGGCCTTAATGGTGCTCAGAGTTTTCAGAATTCAACTACTTACGACAACTTGTACATCAAAACAAAAAAATAACACTTTGCTAACTTCAAGCTGAAAACATTATGCTAAAGTATAGACAGTATTAGGTAAAACATGCATAAGGTATACCCTAATCAAACAAGAACGCAAGTCATCGCAAGTTGACAGTCAGAATTTCTGTGGCGGTCGTTTGAACACCCAAATTAACAAAATAAAGGTTTCATGAGTGTTTTAAACAAGTTTTAACTTTGTCACGCGGTCCATAATATTTTCGAGAAAGCATTCAGAGCGGCTGACTGAGATAGCGTGACTGCCAACTTGCGATGACTTGCGTTCTCGTTTGATTAGGGCTATAGACAGGAGGAAAATTTCGATTAATCGGATCATGTGAATCGGCCTTACAGATTTTGATTGAAAGTAGAATAGGAGATTTAAGGAGAATATGTAGTGCTGTATTATTATACTTACTGGTATTCCAGCCCAATATTGGTAGTAGTTGAACGGACCTTGAACACTCGCTTCGAGTCCGCCACCACCATCAACTTCAAAATCATCATCATAGTTGATATCAAACGAGCACCCGATTAAGATCAGTGAAAAGAATATAATACCACAACCAAGCAAAGCCAGTAATGGTTTCTGATATGTTGCAATTGCCATTCTTGTATATAGACTGAGATGGATCTTCGCTGAGTTGGTGTATGTAAGAGTGCGATGTGCTTTCACCGACAACTATACAAAGATACGTCCGAGATGAAAACAGTAGTTATGTGTTTAGAATGTCGCTGGTTTCTGGAATCAGAAGGAGACCTCAAAGATGCAAACATCCGACACTTTTCCTGCGCGCATGCGCGAAGTTACCTTGACAACGAAGTTCATCACGAAATATGCGTGAAAAAACATGAGGTGATAGCCGAGTGCTTCACTAGCTCTGAGTCGTCTTGTAACTTCCCAAGCACTGTAAACAACTTTATACCGACTCTGTGACAAAGTATTCTTATTTCTTTACGGAAATGTTTTAAATAGTAAGTAAAGACATAAAAACAAGCTCAACTGGCCAGGAACGTAGCCAGGATTTTGAAAGGGGGGGGGGGGGTAGCCGAAATCAAAATAAATTATTAGAGGGGTCCGGGGGAATGCTCCCCCGGGAAGTTTTGAAATCGAGAGTCGCTGAAATGCCATTTCCTGGCTTTTGGAGGAAGATTTTACAGACTCTAAAGGTTGAAAAACGTCATAAAATACTCAAAACACGCAAACGTCACATAGATACTCAAAATGCATACACTCAGTAGATTGAATACACTGTTTACAGTTTATTTCCTGAGACAATGGCATATTGCATCAGTTTTGTAGATGCATGTCTGTTGTTTTATATCAAAAGGGGGAAGCCGCGGCTCCCCCCTGGCTACGTCCCTCGTCATTGGAATGTGTTGTACCAAACCTGTTTTCAAAACTGGTTTGACACTCCAAGATCACGTGCGGCGGCTACATCAAACAAAGTGTCGGATCTTTGTATCATGAGGGAAGTTCTATAGACCCTCTCTGATAAGTTTAAATTAAAGTATACGTCATTTTGTGCACTTGACGTCAAACAGAGCGAAATTCCCAAATTGAACATGGAAGGAAAACCGGAGAACCCAGCGAAAAACCCTCGAAACACAAAAGAGATCAACTACAACTCTACTCACATGAGTTGCAAGCTCGACAACGGGTCTGTATAAAACGTACACTGCTAGACAATCTTCGTTTAAACTTTAATCAGACAACTTCGAGAATTACATCAACATCAGACCAGAGTTCAGTTCGAGGAAGACCTCTTCCAGGAATTTAATCACGTGATGTCAATAATAAACTAGGATCCAGTTCTCAACAGGGTCATTCGCCGCAAGTGGTCACGTGTTGCCAACCTTGGGATTTTATCCCAAGATCTTGGGATTTTTTGAAGGAGTTGGGATTTTTTTTTGATTTTTCCAGAGCAAACAGTTTTGGTTTTAAAAAGCTGATTTCAATGTTAATTATTATTTTTTTAATTCACGTGATAATTAGATCATACTCAGTGATCATACTCCACTGCCTATGTGTTCGTTTGATTTAGACAAGATGAAGTACTCTATCCAAATGACATATCACTGATATAGTGGGCTCAGATTGCTATAAACGGAAAAAAATTGGTACTCACAAAACGGTATATACCTTCGTGGAAACGTGAAAAACAATTTAAATGTCAAAATTTGATATCATATAATGAGAACCGATTGTTTATAGGAGAACTGTGAACCATGAGATTTTTTGGTAAAAAATAGGGAATCTTGGGATATTTTCAGACCTTTATTGGGATTTTTACGAAACTTGACTTGGCAACACTGACCCATTCACTAACCGGAGCACCGCTAACAGCGCACGCCACCCGCGTGCTACTCAATCAAATTTCTGTCATTTTGACTGAGTTAAGGATTTCTCAAACGAGTCCAGCACAGACTGACAACCAAATAGAGCAGCATCTACTCCGTGATGAAGGCTTCTGCTCGAAACATCAGTATTTTCTTATCAAAGCTATTCTCGGCAATTTACCACATGTAAATTACATGCAATTTACCATATTTTATGTATGTATATAACTAACTATACTACTCTGCATGGCATTAGATTGTAGCACTTGAAAAAAAGCCATATATTCAATTTTGGTTTTCAATATCATGATACCATTTTTCCAAAATTAGAAGTTCTGATTCTAAATGAGAAATAACTTTTAAGCGTTACTATATAGGGATATAATACACGAACAACGTTTTATACAGTTTTAAAATATCCGCTAAACACGTTTTATTAACTGATATTCTTGGATGCATTATGAGCCGCAAACTAAATTCTAACACTGAGTAACAATGGAACATAAAAGGGCCTTCGCTCGAGACGTTAGACTCCTACGTTCTCTGTTTCGGCAGTATATCCATAGTCAATCGAGCCTGAATGGCCTGGAAACTCGGCAAACTTCAAAGCGCCTATAATGAGCTGTGATTTTATGTTGAACCGTACCTTGCACCGTGCACATCCTTTGTTTTAGGTTTATTAATATTTAAATAGCACGGTTGAGTGATTGAACTGAAACGTTGCTATTGGACAATTCGTTCATTATACTAAAATACAATGTGTTCAGTGACCATGCACCGTGCACAAAAATGCATAAGGGCGAACAAAAAGATAGACCAAAGACTTTAGCTGAGTTTCCAGACCATATCTCGATTGACTATGGTATATCTAACCTTGCTATATTTCGATTGTTGTTTCTACACTGCCTACGCAGCACGCTACTTTTATTACAATAATTCTAATAAATTTGTTGTTTTTTTTCATTTCGAATGTTTACCTCTTGGAGTAGGAATGGAGAATGAATTTTCGACTGATTACTCCTTTCTTCTTCGTTATGTGTTGTTAGCGAGACACCAGCGAGTGAAACTGCGGCAAACCTGTCATTGAGGTTTCCAATACTGGGCATTAAGTAAAACCGCAACCTGTATTGTTATATATCAAGTGTCAAAGTCCGTTTTTCTAGCTCTCTGATTGGGCGAGCGGTCCTCGCGTGGCGGTCCGAAAATCGTGATGTTTCCTGCGTAACCCATGGCAGCGGGCAACATTACATTTATTTTTCCCTTGGGAAAAATATAAAAATCGGAAGTAGATGGTCAGGTTCAGTTTGTGTTTGTTTTTTCCAGTTTTCCTTCATTAAAAACAATGTCTGAAGGTTTTGCTAGGCTTGATATATAACAAAACAGTTATTTACTGGTACCTCGGCTTCGCCTCGGGAAACAACGGTCGTCTTATCCTGAATCTTTTCGCTTATATCCAAGATAAATCACAAAAGGTTTTAAAAGTTTTATTCACAGTTCACAGTTCACAGATTAGTTTAATACTCTCACTCGAAGCACGGCCGCACAACAACAACTCAGTTCCCACGGTCTTCAGCTTAGGACTATGCGTGTTATTTCCGGCGGAAATACGTAGTCTGTTTTTAGCTCAATCTCGAACAGTCTCGGGGTCACAACACAGTTTCCCTCGGTGCCAGTAAATAAGTGTTTATTATAAGCTAAAATGAAAGGGATAATTCAGGGTAATATATGACCGCTTATTTAGGTACTGATAACCCAATAGATGATCACCTTAAGGTGAGGTAATACGGGCAACAACACTATTCAACTTGCAACGCAACTGTGTTGCAGCAATTTGTTGCTCGTATTACTTCGCCTTTAGCTTCATGTGTGAGGGTTTTTCACCGGATTCTCCGGTTTTCCCCAGAAAATCAACACTATATTTCCCGCCATGGAGTTTATTCTACGAACTACACGCGTAAAAACGCACAACTTGTTCACGGTTGTCAACAGGCGTGAACAATGTTGTGCTGCTCGCCATGAACAAGTTGTCACACTGCAAAAAATGCATTTTCGTGTTTGAGTAAATCTAACTCACATTTCGAGTAATCCAAATGCATTACTCATAATTTTGAGTACAATTTACTCTTAACATGAGTTAAAATATTCCT
Organism: Corallium rubrum; assembly: GCA_964035015.1. Taxonomy (NCBI): domain Eukaryota; kingdom Metazoa; phylum Cnidaria; class Anthozoa; order Scleralcyonacea; family Coralliidae; genus Corallium; species Corallium rubrum. The sequence continues at coordinate 9,261,587 of OZ036004.1, forward strand.
ACTCAGTCTTATGAGTAAAAAATTACTCATTGTTTTGAGTAAAAAGCAAGTTGAGTAATTGTTACTCAAAGAGCAGAGTAAACTTTACTCTTCCTTGAGTAATTGCACAATTTTGTTTTACTCAAACGATTGAGTAAATACCCGCAACTCGTTTTTTGGAGTAAACTTCGAGTTTTACTCATATTTTGAGTACTAGTGCAACCAACTCAATAACTCGAGTAAACTTCATTTGGATGACAAACTCAAATTTTTGAGTTAACCACTACTCATCGTCTTGAGTAAATCAATAATGGAATTTTTTTGAGTAAACCTGACACCTTACTCGAAAAATTGAGTACAATTACTTTGAGCATGCAGGAATTGGAATTTTTCTATACCCATGGTCGTGCAATCTTTTCAGGAGATACAGCTAAAGTGAAATTAGAGTGTTTAAAACTAATCGGTGATTTGAGTAAATCGATAATGGCAAATATAAACAAACTATGACAGTACATCGAAATAATAATTATTTTTTTTAAATTTCCCATGGCAGCAAAAAAATCTTTTATTAAAAGTCTATACAACTATAAGTATTAAAATAAAATTACTAAATATTGACAAGGTGTTGGAATTTACAGTTATCAGATTATAAATAAGTTTTGTGGAAACACCACGTAAACTATTTCTTTGCTAAGCTTTCGGCCTGTTGACTCAGGCCTTCATCAGAGCAATGACAACAAGTTGTTGGCTCACGTCATTTATAAACTAAGCAACTGATCAATTAAATCACGTAAGAATACAATGGCGTATCACGTTAATTTTATTAATTAGAAAACAAAATCAAGAATGTTCTCCGAAAAAAAAGAAAAAGAAAAGAAATAGTTAAGAAATAGCAAAGAAATAGTTTACGTGGTGTTTCCACAAAACTTATTTATATTACTTTATCGCCATGAAAACGTTCAAAGAATTAGTTATCAGATTACTGTAATTCTTCTTTAATGGCTGGTTACACTATATATACACATACCGTACTATATATACAAGTACCAGAATACTTTTCAACAGTGCATTTGTATCGTTCGTCATTTTTCTTTTTAATTATTTAATGATAATTCAATGTTTTAATTCAGTATCAACATTTTTAATTTACATGAAAAATATACTGCAATATTAACCTGGTAGTTCAGCAGTGTGAATCCATATACACGTGACCACAAACATATATAGGTATTTATATAGGTCTCCGTTTCTAAAAAGTTATAAACGCTTTGCGTTAATTCCAACAAAACGTTTTTGAAACGTTTAGTGGTCGGGCACCTCTTTCTCGCCTGGACCAAATAAAGGGCCGATTAGCCGTATTGCATGGATAACTTGCTATTAATTAAATTTCAAGATTAGTTTTTTGTAACAATTACGTAGCCAATCATTGATCAGGAAATCCGCGCGGTAAGCGGACTCAAGTCATTTGAAAATTGAAACATCTGGTGTCAAGTCAACTGTCACTGACTTCCCTCTCTTTCTCCGGCGAAGACTGTTTGTCGAACAAAGCGCGGAGGTAATCATTTAGTCTAATTTCTCGTTCCTGGTGGTTGGCAATCCTTTTATAATGGCGGTGGATCATCCCGTGGATTCAAATCCTGGTTGACAGAAGTGGGATTCGAGAAATATAGTCAGATATTTGAAGGTACGTTTATCCCCCACGAATATACGGTAAACGCTTAAATTGGCTTCAATTGCTTAGAACGTCGCGACTTTATAAATGATTCTATCACTCTATAACCAACATTACTCCGATCTAAACCATCGTCAGTGTATTCCAGTCTGTAACTATAGCATTACTATTTCAATTTTAAACTTACATCTGTCCAGTGAATGACAATTTCTTAACGCAGTGCTCGCATGCTGCGCGCAGTAATTTAAGGTCTTGATTGCTTTGTGTTTTGCGCAGTATCAAGATTACTTATGATATGAGCTTATTGAAGAAACTGTGGGTGTATGAACAAATCAAACAAGACTGCCACGTTCTAAACCTTTTTAGTGAAAAACTGTCACTTCGTTTTGAAATCGCCATATTGTCTAATAGACATATAATACGTCTTTGTCGATCCACAAAGAACGTTGTTCAGTCGTTCTAAATAGAAACGAAGCATCCGAACCGGTTGGGTCACCGTTCTACACCCTGCCTGTATGTATACCCTGTGTATATTATTGATTTGCCAGTCTTATCGAGTCAGTCTGGTGCAGTTTAAAAAACTATTAATTCTGAATAGTTCGACTGTTCAGATGCACAGCTTGACGTCACAGTTGCTGGACCCTGTTTGACATACTGTATTGTATGTATTAAACATGATGCGGAAGTAACCGAGAATAAATGAATAACACCCGATAAATATTTCTGTTATGAGCCGGTAATTGCCAGTTTTTACTGACCTTTGAATCATTTATATAAAGAATACAGTAGAGTTACAGTAAATTAAAAAAATGTTTGCAAAGGGGTCTACTGAAGATCCACTATAAAATGAGTACAACTAACCAGCTACATGCATACATTAGGACCAGAGAGTGACACCATTGCTGCTATTGTTCTATTTTTCTCTCAACATTTTTGTTTTTTGTTGCCTTCGTAGAATTATTGTTAACTAGTATTAGGAATGTGGTTCAGGTTTTGTTTACAGTATTACAAAGACCAAATTAACTGACCTGCAGTACAGTGGGACAATGTGGTCTTTATAACCAGGGTTGGAATAGCCTGCGAGCAGAACCCCCTAAAGACAGTCTGTTTACAGGCTATCGTTGCACATTAGCATTTCATATTTTAATGTCATTTTGTTTCAAATAGTAATAATATGCAATTATACTTTAGAAAATATGATTGATGGAACAGCCCTACATGTATATATTGTCATTGAAAGAGCACTGGAAATTTTGATCCCCATAATGGGGCACAGAATGAAATTTCTTAAGATTTTGGAGGAACCGAGGACCAAAAATACAAACATGGTAGTTGGGGAGAGTATCATAGAGAAACACGTACACAGAGGTGGATAATCAAGTTGATAAGAGTGGACCAGATTTTCAGTGTACCGGTACAGTACATCTGCCAGTGTTCTTGGTGGTGATGATGAAAGCCAAATGCAATCCAGGTTGGTAATTTCTTACATAAACTTCACAAAGTACTTTCCCCATTTTTAGAATCGGTAATCACTGAAATACAGTACCACCAATCTTTACTTAGAATGCACCATTAAGCAGTATATATATAATATGGTTTGTTTCAGCTTTGATCACTTCATAATTGAAGTAGTCCTATTAGAGCCACCTGTTTATACCTATAACTTTAAATGTTAATCAGTAGGTATATTATCCAATAATCCACAGGTTTTAAGTATTAGGTTTGGATGGCTTGGCATCTCACCAGTTTTTCTGAATGGCTAATACTAATAATTGTTAGTTGTTTGCTGTACAAGCTGTGTTTGTAGTTAGTAATACTCAGAAAAACTCTGAGCTCTGAGCGGGAATCGAACCCACAACCTTCTGAAAGCTAGCCAGACGCTCTAACCATTGAGCCACCAGAACTCAGATACCGGAGCAAGGTTAATTAAGGTACTTTATACCTTAGACTGTGCCCAGTCCTCTAGGAACGAATTCTGCAATTTCTGAAACTGGCTAGTACTAAGTTGATTGTATACATTTAGGCTAATGCACTTTCTGTTTATGCAATAAAATGACATTACAGTACAGTACACAGCATGTCTTGACTCTGTCCAAGCAGTGCTCTTTAGCAGCTTTTGTGTAAGGTGATTTTAATCGCCTTTGACCATTATCTCACTCAGGTGGCCTTTAATGAGCCGCCTGTTAGTGAGAACTGCAAAGACAGGACTCAAGGCTTGTATACATTTATGCTAATGCAGTTTATTCTGTTGTTGTGTAAGGTGGTCATGCCGCCTTTTACCAGCACCTCTTTTGAGTGGCATATGAGAAATCAAGCCGCTCATTAAAGAGGAGATGCATAAATTTATACATAATGTTAATGTCAACAATTATACAGTGTAAATACTGTACAATGTAGTTTTTATTATAAGTACTGTCCTATTCAAGTTTATTATTATTATTATTATTATACGTTGATTGCAATATGTATCTCAAATAGGAAAATAAAGTTAACTGAGTACCAAGTGCCCTATTACAAACAAATTCAGGAATTAAGATTTTAGGCAATAAAATGGCATTACAGTACACAGCATGTCTTGACTCTGTCCAAGCAGTGCTCTTTAGCAGCTTTTGTGTAAGGTGGTTTCAATCACCTTTGACCATTATCTCACTCAGGTGGCCTTTAATGAGCTGCCTGTTAGTGAGAACTGCAAAGACAGGACTCAAGGCTTGTATACATTGATGCTAATGCAGTTTCTGTTGTTGTGTAAGGTGGTCATGCTGCCTTTTACCAGCACCTCTTTTGAGTGGCATATAAGAAATAAAGCCGCTCATTAAAGAGGAGATGCATAAATTTATACATAATGTTAATGTCAACAATTATACAGTGTAAATACTGTACAATGTAGTTTTTATTATAAGTACTGTCCTATTCAAGTTTTTTATTATTATACGTTGATTGCAATATGTATCTCAAATAGGAAAATAAAGTTAACTGAGTACCAAGTGCCCTATTACAAACAAATTCAGGAATTAAGATTTTGGGCAATAAAATGGCATTACAGTACACAGCATGTCTTGACTCTGTCCAAGCAGTGCTCTTTAGCAGCTTTTGTGTAAGGTGGTTTCAATCGCCTTTGACCATTATCTCACTCAGGTGGCCTTTAATGAGCTGCCTGTTAGTGAGAACTGCAAAGACAGGACTCAAGGCTTGTATACATTGATGCTAATGCAGTTTCTGTTGTTGTGTAAGGTGGTCATGCCGCCTTTTACCAGCACCTCTTTTGAGTGGCATATGAGAAATCAAGCCGCTCATTAAAGAGGAGATGCATAAATTTATACATAATGTTAATGTCAACAATTATACAGTGTAAATACTGTACAATGTAGTTTTTATTATAAGTACTGTCCTATTCAAGTTTATTATTATTATTATTATTATACGTTGATTGCAATATGTATCTCAAATAGGAAAATAAAGTTAACTTAGTACCAAGTGCCCTATTACAAACAAATTCAGGAATTAAGATTTTAGGCAATAAAATGGCATTACAGTACACAGCATGTCTTGACTCTGTCCAAGCAGTGCTCTTTAGCAGCTTTTGTGTAAGGTGGTTTCAATCGCCTTTGACCATTATCTCACTCAGGTGGCCTTTAATGAGCTGCCTGTTAGTGAGAACTGCAAAGACAGGACTCAAGGCTTGTATACATTGATGCTAATGCAGTTTCTGTTGTTGTGTAAGGTGGTCATGCTGCCTTTTACCAGCACCTCTTTTGAGTGGCATATGAGAAATCAAGCCGCTCATTAAAGAGGAGATGCATAAATTTATACATAATGTTAATGTCAACAATTATACAGTGTAAATACTGTACAATGTAGTTTTTATTATAAGTACTGTCCTATTCAAGTTTTTTATTATTATACGTTGATTGCAATATGTACATGTATCTCAAATAGGAAAATAAAGTTAACTGAGTACCAAGTGCCCTATTACAAACAAATTCAGGAATTAAGATTTTGGGCAATAAAATGGCATTACAGTACACAGCATGTCTTGACTCTGTCCAAGCAGTGCTCTTTAGCAGCTTTTGTGTAAGGTGGTTTCAATCGCCTTTGACCATTATCTCACTCAGGTGGCCTTTAATGAGCCACCTGTTAGTGAGAACTGCAAAGACAGGACTCAAGGCTTGTATACATTTATGCTAATGCAGTTTCTGTTGTTGTGTAAGGTGGTCATGCTGCCTTTTACCAGCACCTCTTTTGAGTGGCATATGAGAAATCAAGCCGCTCATTAAAGAGGAGATGCATAAATTTATACATAATGTTAATGTCAACAATTATACAGTGTAAATACTGTACAATGTAGTTTTTATTATAAGTACTGTCCTATTCAAGTTTTTTATTATTATACGTTGATTGCAATATGTACATGTATCTCAAATAGGAAAATAAAGTTAACTGAGTACCAAGTGCCCTATTACAAACAAATTCAGGAATTAAGATTTTGGGCAATAAAATGGCATTACAGTACACAGCATGTCTTGACTCTGTCCAAGCAGTGCTCTTTAGCAGCTTTTGTGTAAGGTGGTTTCAATCGCCTTTGACCATTATCTCACTCAGGTGGCCTTTAATGAGCCGCCTGTTAGTGAGAACTGCAAAGACAGGACTCAAGGCTTGTATACATTTATGCTAATGCAGTTTCTGTTGTTGTGTAAGGTGGTCATGCTGCCTTTTACCAGCACCTCTTTTGAGTGGCATATGTTTATATATATATATATATATATATATATATATATATATATATATATATATATATATATATATATATATATATATATATATATGTATATATATAGACAATAATTTTCACTTCATAGGCACTTTAAAATATAGCTGCAATGTCCAAACAATATCCAATCTGATAATGGTGCTGACTTTATTTTATTTTTGGCTCATGAATTATTATGAGTTTGACATGTATGTATAACTAATTTTTTTTAACCCAAACCTTTTACAGTATATAGATGAAGTTGCAATGATGGTGTTGCCATTTTTGTTGCAACAAAATTCAGGGAAAAGCAACCACAAAGACTTTGTGGAGTTTTTATCTGAGTGTTTTTGTGCTATACCTGTACTGATAGTTATTTAACTTATCCATCATTCAATAGGTGTACCATGTTGTACTATACTGTATTTATTTAGTGCTTTTGAAATGGATTTTACTAAAATCAGTGTCTTTGGGCTCTTGTGGCTCATTAAAAATGTAATACATTGCACAGTTCTTGACAGGTTTGGCAGTACCTTATCATAAAATGCACTCTTGTCCCTCAATGGTTTAATTACATTTTCTGAAAGATGAGATTTTTGCATTCATTCATTGCATGCAGAATTCCTCCAAAAGACAAAACAAACTACTGTACAATTATAACTTAGAGTAGATAAAAATGCTTCATCTATAATATCAAATGCTTCATAGCTCCCACTTGTAAGAAGTGATTACTGTACTTTCATTCAAAATGCTTTTTGTCATTTAAGATCTATCGCATTCTTACAATCATTGTAATTATTTCTAATTCACACTTTTTATTATCACAGGAAGATGAATCTTTTGACGAGGTGGCACAGTCAAGAACAGAAATGTTTCCAAAAATTTTCATCAAAGGTGACTTGGACAAATCTGCTAAGGCTGCCATAATTGCAGAGAACCTGGTTTTGTGTGAAGTGGATGGAGGGCTTGTTGCAGCAACCATTGGCTTCATGGCCGCCAACTATGTTTTTATGTTTAAATATTCCGGTCCACTTAATAATTTTTGTTTATTCTTACAAAAGTGTGTTCTACAGATTTTGGATGGCAAGAAGTTGCCAGCTTCTATCATTACCCTGATGAATGAACTGAACTTATGTGCTGATATTAGCTAAAACTTAATAGGACTTTAAGTTATTTCTCAATCAATTCCAAGCATGACCATGCCCCCCCCCCTCCCCCAGCATTTGACAGGCATTTGATGATTCACCTGTTCCCAGGGTCAGGCATTTGCCTCTGCAGGTTGTCCCCATGGTGGGGAATTTGTTGAAGTACCTAAATAGTATATATATACTTTCCTGTTATTTTCTTGAAAAGTAACCTGGCAAAAGTAAGTACTGTAAATCTATTTGGGAAAAAGGCTTCGACAACTTAGTTGAGACGTTTGAAAGTAGTTTTTAACCTTTATTTTATAAATATATGTTTATGTTTAATAAATAAATATGGTTGGTCACGGCCACTTCAGCTGTCTGACAATATAAACATCTGCTTCTTTAAATTGCCATGGGTGGGGCATTTGCATCAATTTCAAGACCCCTCTGTGGGGATTTTGTACAGCTATGCTGTGACCCCATGGTGACCCACATTTTTGCGTTAGAGTATTGCAAATATGCCCGTCAAATCCCCAGGGGAAATGGTCATGCTTGGAATTGATTGAGACATTAGTTTTAAAGGATGAGTGTCCACCTAATGCTTTGCGCGCTCACAGTGCACCTTCGCGGCCATTTTTCGGGCCACGAAATTCAACAAGTGAAGCAATCCCTCGATATCTGAGCAATCCTTGCAGGAAATTACTCAATTTATGTTTTTCGTGAGAGCAAAGATGATTTAGTAAGTAGTTATTGTCATATTTTTGATAATATTTGATTACACTCACAGGGTCGTGGAGTTGTATTTCGAGACAAGTATTCGTCAATCGGCGTTTCTTACAAAACCAAACGAAGGCCAAACAAGAGATCATAACTAAACGTAGACACTAAATTAGGTGCCATTAATAAGAGCTAGTTAGACTCAAAGTTTTGTCATTTCAATAAGACGCATAATTCGTACTGCTGTTAGGTTAGTTGTTTACAAGTGGTTTACCTGTTGCATTGCATCTCCGATTAGGATTTGTTTTGATTCGGCGCTCTTGTTCTCTGGCGTTTAATTTTCAAATGCAATATTGCAATTTATCGCAGTGTTTTGTTTGTAGTTGTAGGCTCCTTTCCCTTCGAATAGGCTAGAGTAACACAAGAGTGAAGACCATCCAAATATTTTTGAGTTCTCAGACAAAGACAAATCATTGCCAATTAATTTCACGCGGAGCGTCAAAAGTAATATATTTCTCTTCGACACGTAGTTTCCTAGCAAAGCCTATAAGATCCTTTTAATCTTTTATTCCCTATATTCTATGAGCAAACAGACATGCAGAAATACGTCAGAAACGTGGAGCGTGTATACAGCATACAGAAGTGTTTATATGCACAGTCTGTAAAGTGCGAAATAATATATATGTACTTGAAAGGTCGTTGTAATTAAAGCCGTTGTGAATAGAACACGCTGGCAGATTTGTGGAGTGTCGTTTATAATTATTTTCGACAAATTCTGAGTCAGACATCGCTACGAATCGATTCAAACGACTTTCGGAAGCTTATAATATCATCGGCTGAGAACCAAACAATGAGAAACATATGCCGAGGACAAGAGCGCCTAATGAAAACAAATCCTAATCGGAGATGCAATCCAACAGGTAAACACTTGTAAACAACTAACAGCAATCTTATTGAAATGACAAAACTTTGAGTCTAGCTATTCTAGTAGCATCTAATTTAGTTATGATCTCTTGTCTGGCCTTCGTTTGGTTTTGTAAGAAACGCCGATCGACGAATACTTGTCTCGATATACAACTCCACGGCCCTCTGAGTGTAATCAAATATTATCAAAAATATGACAATAACTACTTACTAAATCATCTTTGCTCTCACGAAAAACATAAATTGAGTAATTTACTGCAAGTATTGCTCAAATATCGAGGGATTGCTTCACTTGTTGAATTTCGTGGCCCGAAAAATGGCCGCGAGCGTACATGACCAAAGTGATCGCGTGCACTCTCATTCACTGATCTCATTGCATTGTGAGCGCGCAAAGCATTAGGTGGACACTCATCCTTTAATGACAATGCTGTTAGATTTGGCAAAAGGATTTGACCACAACTCTGTGATTTACATCTACATGTACAGAGTTTAATTAAGGGATTTAATAACTTTATACTGTCAAATTGGGAACTTGATTTTGTCAATACAGATTACAGAATGCATGAAAATATTAAAAGTAATTTTAAATCATTTAATTACACGTATTAAAGTTACGTATTAAAGTTATATAAGGTTTAAACAACTTTAAAGCATCAACCTACCGATCTGTAGACAGGCATGTCTATATTTTCGTATTTTGTAAAACATCCGTACATCCATGATTTTCATCAACCAGCACTTTAAGCCTTGGTTTCAAACCGATTTCATACTTGTTAAGTTGTTATTTAGTAGACTGTACTTGACACTTGTACACTCTGTAAACAGCCTAGTTCTCAGGCCCCCCTTTTTCAATACATGGCACGACATTTCTCATCGAAACCACGAGGCCATTTATACTTTTTAGCTGAGTAACTGGAACTCCATTTTGGAGTAATATTTACTCAATATTTGAGTAATTCCTTGTTTTACTCAAAATAAGGAGTCACTGTGGGTGCATTTTAGCTGAGTAACTGGAACTCGATTTTTGAGTAATATTTACTCACAATTTGAGTATTTTTACTCAATATTTGAGTAATTCCTTATTTTACTCAAAATATTGAGTCAATGTGGTTCGTGTTATTTGAGTAGCTTTTACTCAATTTTTGAGTAAATTCACTCATAAAACTGAGTATGTTTTACTCATACTATATGAGTTAGTTTAACTCCTTATAATGTGTCACTGTGGGTGCATTGTTTTACTCAATATTTTGAGTTGATTATACTCAGGATTTTTTGCAGTGCAACAAGTTGTTCACTTATGGTTCGAGCAACTTGTTCACGGATAAATCAACAGCCATGAACAAGTTGTTCCAACAGCACATTTTTATAGCCAACAACGTTGTTCGCACATGATACAACATGTTGTAACAGCATGACGAAATAACAACGATGAACAACAATGTTACAACAATGGTGAACATGGTGGATGTATCAACACGTTCTTCGGTTGTTACAACATGCGTGAACAACGGTTGTTGTTTCGTCAAGCTGTAACAACTTGTTGAAACAATGATGAACAATGTTGTTCATTTATCAATGTTGTTCACATATGTCAACAAGTTGTTACAGCATTGTTCAGGCAACAATGCTGTAACAACTTGCGAGATTTTTACGCATGTAGTTCCATCAGGGAGTGAGGGCCAGTACTAACCCCATTCGAGCGGACTTAACTTCAGCGGTGAGCGCAGGGTGATAACAGCGTATGCCACCATGCTTTCTCTCAGTTTTGTAGTTGCCTACATCTACCATATCGTTTAGCTAGGACGAATAGTTATCAGTTATCTACAGGAAAACCTCTGCGAAACGTTTTCGCGTTGCTCTGCATTGCTCTGAATAGTTATAATAGAAAACTTACTTGACACAAAAATTGAATAACATGAAGTAATTTTATTGACTGATATACATTATTAAAAACCAGCTGTAATTTCTTAAAAGCAATATACAGCAATTATTCAAATTACAATTAGATATTAGCCATTTGATTCACGAGGAGACTGGTGTTGAGTTTTAAAAACTACGAATGTTAAGAAATAAAAGCAGTCACTGAAACTTCAAAATTAGTAAGGCGTTTGACGAAGTAAAGCTTACAATTCAAATCCTATATTTACCCAAACATCTTTAAACTTTGCATATATCTACTAATTTTGAGGTGCTCCTCTCAGTAGTTAGGGTTTATTTTTGAATTTTAATATTCAACCCCAAATACCTCCTCGAATTCGAAACGGCAAATACCTACTTTCACTTTTTGTCTCTGATTTGCTTTTCATTTGACATAACATTGATTAACATAACATTGATTAATATAACATTGATTAACATAACATTGCTTATAGTAAGTGTCTGTCTGATTTCCGTCCCAGGCTCTTTCAACGGGTAGCAACCGGGATAACCGGCAGCTCGACGAACGATGGCGCAATAGGGACGGTGTTCACGGAAGAGACATCGTCTCGAAATTGAATCTGAGAAAGAAAAGTGATTATAGAGTCATGTCAAGAATAACCCAAGTACTTTATGCATACTGGACATAAACTGATTACTACAGTAATTAGAATTTATAGTCATTTTACTCATTTACCTACTTTTTTCCCCTTACACACACGCAAATTGTAAAGTTTCTCAGGTTTTTGATAACGTTATTCCGATCTTGTCTACAGCAGCATGCAAACATGGTATTTTTTGTTGTCCTTCATATAGTATTTATGAAGGGCGATTCAAACGATTCCACGAACTTATTTATTTACGTATTTACATTACTTATATTACAGTTACATTTCATTACATTACATTACATTACACTACATGATTACATTACATTACATTACATTACATTACATCACATTACATTACATTACATTACATTACATTACATTACATTACATTACATTACATTACATTACATTACATTACATTACATTACATTACATTACGTTACGTTACGTTACATTGCATTGCGTTACATTACATTACATTACATTACGTTGCGTTGCGTTGCGTTACATTACGTTACATTACGTTACGTTGCGTTGCGTTGCATTACATTACATTACATTGCATTATACATATTACATTACGTTACGTTACATTACGTTGCGTTGCGTTGCGTTGCGTTGCGTTGCGTTGCGTTGCGTTGCGTTGCGTTGTGTTACTTACTTACTTACTTACTTACTTACTTACTTACTTACTTACTTACTTACTTACTTACTTACTTACTTACTTACTTACTTACTTACTTACTTACTTACTTACTTACTTACTTACTTACTTACTTACTTTCTCATTTTGTGGTCGTATATTATAGTCTTTGTTTACTTACGTATGGTTTCTGTTGCAAAGAGAACTTGGTAGTGATGATAACACTAAATACACAGCATACGGCTATTATGATAGATGAGACTACCAATGATCCGTACAAACCACTCAGTTTGCTGAGAGTACCGCATGATATGTCATAAATATATCTTGTTTTACCTGAATAATAAATTAATAAATATAAATTAATTTACATGCATATAGAATAAGTTAACCTTTAAAGTGGCAAATAAGACAAACTTAATTTTCGCTTCATAACGAACACTTAAAATGACAACAAAGTAACATCTTTTGCAGTTTTCGTTTTCTTGCTTCGTTGCTGAGTTGTTTCAAGTTGTTTGACTTAATTTTTATTTCATAGGCACTTTGAGTCTTTTTTTGTCAGTAGATTTCCTCTGACAAGTAAAATACATTGGCGTTAGTCAGAGTAAAATAAACAAGACGCCTGCTCAGGCGTTCACTCGGGTTACTGATTTCTGAAAGCTTATGGCAATGGCAATGCATAGATTTTGACAAGTAGAGTATGGTCTTATATGAACTGCTGCGGCGCAGGAAGCGCCGAAGGTTCGCTAATGTAGTATAAATATAAACAAGGCCGTTTTTCTGAAAATTAAACAACGGATCTAATATTAATAGTAGACAAAACCTATAGTGTCGGATTCGGCAGATTCAAGCGATCATTTTGATATAGAATTTATTTAAATTCGGACAAACATGTATAAATATTTGAAAATATTTAAACATGTTTTGGAACACACGTTTCCAAATGTAATACGACACGGACGGACACCTACACGATATCTAGATCGACATGCACTGAACAGTTCAGCATATGATATCTTACCGCTATTTGCTCTATTCGGTGCTTATTATTATACTCGCATTTTGTAGTTGTTAGACTATTAAGCAGCAAGGCCAGGGCCAACCTGTTTTGAAATAGCTCGTCATCTTTTACAGCACGTACTAGGTATACCGCGATCGGCGTGTGCCTATCAATTGAAAGCTCGACTCGCCCCACCCCAGGACAAGGTGGGGGAAATGTGGGGAATTTTATAGCATTTGAAAGCATTTTATGCAAAATCAAATTTTAGCAAATCAAATCTCCACCCAGTCCCGGGGTGGGGGGAGTCGGGCTTTCAATTGATAGGTGCATTAAGCATATTTAATATGATGAAGACAATTGTCAGCTGCATTGCTGATCAACTGCAAAGTCACTCACTTTAAAAACCTAGCAAAACGTCGAAGAACACCTTGATCGTTAACCCTTGAAGCTGTTGAGTTGACCAAAACCGAAAGAGTTTATAGAAGTCGGCCTGAGTGCTAGGGTGACCCTGGGGGGAGGGTTACCCTGTCAGCTTGCTAGGGTAACCCAGGGCTATCTTTTTGTTTACATAAGCCATGTAAACGCGTTTGCTAGGGTGACCCTGGCAGATGGGTTATGTTTCAATGAGAAAAAAAAACGCGTACCGGACAAAACGTCTTAACGATTTTGTGGCTGCCCTTCCTGTTCTTATACACCTTGTGAAGTCTTTTGAAGATATCGAGCAAATGACGCCAACAATAACAATGTACACCGAAAATATAGTAAAATGGTCACGCAGAAGTAATGTGACCCTACTAGAAGAGTTAATCCTGCTACAAGGGTCACCTTACTCCATGTAAACAAGGGCTATCTTTTGACTCGTTTCAAAGAGTAACCCTTCTACAAGGGTCACCCTAATCCATATAAACAAGGGCTAACACACAAAGGTGTGTTAATAACACACCTTTGTTGTAAATCAACACATCTTGGTAGCACATGGTAGTAGTTACATTTTATCTATATTGCTGATAGTGTCTTTCTCCACAAATTCAAGTATTTATATTATTCCATTTTATGGATTTTTCCTTCAAAGCAGAAATATTTAGCTTAATATAGACTTTATGAAGGGTGGCTATACTTTTGAGTTTTCGTAGTAACTGTTGAAAAAGGCAGTTTCGAGATTCTATAGTATACGTGGAATATTAAAAAAAACCTACCATTATTAATGTTAGTGCACTGGCATGAGTTGTCTTCCGCGGTGCTGCAGCTATAACCACCTTTCGATTCCCAGTAGAGTTTCATGCTTTGCAATGTATGCCAAGTGGAAAAGCTGGCAGAACTCAGACTTAACACAAGAAGGGTTAAGCCCATAGACACGACGCAAAAGATGAGAGTAATAACAGCCTATGAGCGGGAAAACGAAAAACCTTGTAAGCAGTGCAATGCAGTGCAGTGAATTACTTACTTCCAATTAGTATTAAAGGTGAAATGCAACGTCAAAATTTTAGTTCATTTTGTTAAACTAGACGGTAGTGTAAACCCACTGACAAAATTTCGACGGAAAATTACTACGAAAATCAGTGGTGTGAAATATGGCGCATGGATCTCAACCAAACCAAGTGTGGTCTTTGCATACTGTTCCCAAGTTTGGTCGCCGCAGTCTGTGTCGTTAATTCTCAACGTTGAAAGAGTCCAACGCCGCGCAACAAAGTTTATTCTGTCATTGCCATTTCGATCCGACGTCACCTATCAGGATAGACTCGTAAAAACAGGACTTCTACCTCTGTCTTACTGGCAAGAGTACCTAATTGACTTAGTATACCTCTTTAAACGTTTACGTATTGCAAGTGACCCTTACATTTATGTTAAACCGTGTAACCGCCCTGTAACCAGGCGCTCTAACCAAAAAAATGAAATGATTTTAAATATTCCTAAAGTAAAGACTCTAACTTTTCAGAACAGCTTTTATTGTAGAGCACCGAAAATTTTCAACTCCTTGCCATCACATTTGCGAAATATCAACCTCTCTATTAGCCAATTTAAATCTAAACTGTTAGAATACTACCACCACGCAACCGAACACGTAAACAATGTTGAAACTCCACAAATTTTTAAAAGCGTCTGTGTAAAATGTCACTCCGTCCTCTGTCCAGTCTTCTTGTTAAAATGTGCTGTTAATTATGTATTCACGAGTCTTAGGTTAGAAGTTACTTTTTATATTTATGTTTTAATGTTTTGCATGTTAATTTTGTATTTTGGGGATCCCGTAATGGAGCCACAAGCTCTGTGGGACTTCCCTGCCATTTTTGGCAAAGCTTGTAAATTGGAAAAAAAAGTAAACATAGATGTTTTTGTAATTGGATATCTTGTCAAATTCAAAATGGAGGATTGTCGTCACTTGTGGCGTCATTGCACCAAAGTTGTCGTGAAATATGCTTCGTAGATGCTTCTTTTTGTTACTCGAAAATGGCTACTTAATAATTCTTAATTGAAATACCGATTCAGGAATAAAGAGTTAAATCGAAAACGATCGCGACCCGACGACTTAACGGTTATCTGTGATGAAGCGCAGTGTAATTTTTTTTGCACTTACGATCCTTACGAAGTTAACGCGAAACATATTTTGTGAGAGATCATTACTTACCAGTGCTTCTGATTGCTGGTTGTTTGCTAAGAATAATACCAACCCTCCAGTAATGACGAACTGCAAAGATAAAACATGCAATATTCAGAGAGATTTGTTTTATAGCTTTTGTTCTATTACTCAAGATGTCTTCAGAGCTGAACGACAAAAGTTTTCTTACACGCCATCTGGACACTATAATCTGTTCTTCGAATCGTATTACTCGGGCTACTGTGGTAGACGGTCTACCGTAGACCGAGTCTGGTTTCGGCTCCGTTTCTGTGTTGTTGTTTGTTTTTGTTTTTTGTTGGGTTTTTTTTTTTTGGGGGGGGGGGGGGGTCACACAAATTTGCAGAACAGCTCTGCCTCATAAGTATTCCACGACCGTATGCGCAAGTCACGTGGTGCATTGCATTTTTCCACTGATCGAAAATCGCAACAGAAAATCGACCATGCTCATGGGGCAGTTCGCAGGCCACGTGCCTGCTGGCTCAAGTGAGTTGTTGGCCGACACGCAAAACAATAACAAGAGAACTGTCCATATATAGCCATAAACAAAATCAAGACAAAGAAAAAATCAATCAAAGTTCTCTGATAGTTGAGATCTTTATTCACCCTCCATAGTTGATTGGGTTTGTTTTATGTCAACTCGTCACTTCGTCAGTCCTCAAGTGTACTTTCCACGACCGATTCGAACTTTAAAATCCATTCTAATTAGACCAATTGGGTGCACACATCTGGGTAGTAAATCCATTATTGTCCTTTATCTTCCTAATTTAATCGTATGAACCCACATGTACCACAACGCTCGTTTGCTCTCGCGTGTATTGATGACGTTTACACGCAAGATATTCGTTCTACGCATGCGCAGCTAATCCAGGTCAGCCTGGATTTCGCGAGACACGACAACCGCGAATTCTGATCGTACATAAGGAGTATGCTAGTCAAATCAGTAGAGCGAGACATAGACGATGTTTTCGTCGCTTCCGAAGCGACAGTTTCGTTAACCGCAGATCAATTTCAAAGCAATCACGAGGTGTATTCTTATGTACCACGTGCACATGATAGCTTGTTTACGATTAACAATTGGATGTTTATCACGTGGTACATGAGACTACATCTCGTGATTGCTTTTTAATTAGGACCTCAAGATCTATGACGGGAACTTCGAGGACGACGTCCTTCAAACGAAAGCACAGGGGCGGATCTAGGAATTTTTATACCTTAGAGTCAAATTTGTTGAAGTCCGCATTTTTAGGGCATGCGCCTCTGGGAAATTTTAAAATTTGGGTCTCTGAAACGGCGTTAACCGCACTGACAGCAATTTTGAGCACAATATAAAAAGTGTTAAAACATGTTTTTAATGGCGCCTTGTGTCCCAAAGTATGATGCATATTGCTACGTTACGTATACGCATCATTCTTGTTTCTGAAACCTTATATTTATAATTCTTTATGTAATTTTATAGTGCATGTCTAACAGCCTTGGTTCGCGTCATTTGATACGCAACATAGCCACAGGCTAATGAGCTAATTCATTTGCGCTTTGTTAGTATAAAATCAAATATCTCCGTCGACGATTTACTCCCTTATATTTGCTATCACGCTACTTTAACGCCAGCCTGGGTCTCATTACCTACTCTAAAACTTATAAATTACGACTGTTTCCGAGTTCAAATGAGCACACAGATTTTACACAAATAGCTACAGGGAAACCCCTAACTTGCATGCCCTCAGCCAGACGTATTTTGAAATTGAAACCCAAACCCTGAATAAATTTAAGAATTCTAGCAATCTTTTATATCGTAGAACGACCATAAACACGGGAATAATGAATCGTGTTATCAGATATTTCACGTATCTCAAGCTGCCTTTCGAAAGCGCAATAAAACAGCTGTCAGCTTGTAATTTCGATAAACTTTTATAGCCTGATAAATTCATAAACATTTTCGCGCTCCGAGACCAGTTATAACCTCAAGAATTGAAAGCAATACAGCACTATTGCGTCGGACAGCGTCATAAACGCCTATCATAATGAATATATGAAAACATTTTAAATTAAACTTGCCTTGGACCTTTTGAGCGATCCCCTTCACGGCTTCACGTGTTGAGTTATTTATATTAGGTAAAGCAGTCTTGAGAAAATATTCTTCTTTACTGAGACCTCGACAAACCATGACGCTTTCAGATGAAATCGATGCATATATCTGTCGCAATAACACCTTGTTGTTGCTTTCTAAAGCTGACCGCGCGCGATCAAATATGCTTGTAGAAGCCATGATCGAAGCAAAACAGATCGCACACTTGGTGGCTGGCATGTTAGGCAGGCAGTCAAGGTTCTGCATAGCCAATCAGATTGCTCAATTTGAGGTAAATCAGGCAAGATTTGGAGCAAGCCGTGTTCAACCAATGAGAATGGCTAAATCGGGTCAAATAAGTCAAAATGGCTGCCAGATACGGCAAATCAATCAGTGATCAGTATTTACCTTGTTTTGACCAATCAGAGTAGCTAAAACGGGGTAAATAAGTCAAAATGGCTGCCAAATTCGGCAACCAGGAGGTATAAAACGTCCGCGCGCCTTCCCGCAAATGGTCCTGGTGACGAATTAGATTTTCCGCGATTATTCTCGCTGCTATTACGTCGTTTTTAACTGGACTTTTTTTTGCAATCGCTATTTTTTTTACCTTAGTCGTCTGACTTATTTGACTAACGCTACGTCCGCCCCTGATTAAGCATTCTTGCAAAACAAAGATAATGAATAATTTCTAGTCCCAAGTGTAATCTGAACACCGTCCTCGCTCTGTATACAACGCCACTCAGAGCATTCTCACGTCTTCAGGACGACGTTGACTCGTGGGGTGATGAGAACTGTTGTCTGAGATTGCCTTAACACAGACGCAGTGTCTGTGTTAAGGCAATCTCGCATGCACAACAGTTCTCATCACCCCACGAGTCAACGTCGTCCTGCAGTAACCATTTTAACACTTTGAAAATTATAAGACAGGCTTCAAGTATTGAATACAGTAGTCAGTTAACCGTGACTTCTTTTTAATGCTAAAATTTGAATTGCTTTTTAAACGCCGTCGTCGTCCTTTAATAAAACTGACGGAAGCGATAAAAAAATCATCCATGTCTCGTTCTACTGATTTGAGTAGTAATTGCATCTATAATTTGGATAGGTCGAATCGGGCAATTAAATATGGATTAAAGACTGTCAGGACGATTTCCTTATTTATATTTTCTTTAAAAATACAAAACAGAAATGCAATTTTTGTTTACTGTAGGAGCGACTCTAGGGAGCGACGTTTGATTCCATGTCGCTCTACAGTCGCTGCATGAAGAAGAGCGACGTTTGACCTAGGCATATAAGTTTCGCCTTTCGAATACGTTTGGAGTCGCTGCTTTTTGCGTACTAAAGGGATCATGATATCCGAAACAGTACGTTTTGGTTTATTTTGATATACAATTCGAGAACCAAATTTCACCGATCAGATTTTCGCTCTTATATGTTATAAATCTGACTGCAACTTTGAACTCTTACTGCGCGAGAGTTTACTGATTTCTCAATACAAACATTTCCTCAATGAAAATATCTATTCTGGACCGCTTTCTCTGTTTTAGCCTTACAATTTTAGTTATAATTTTTACGTTATAATTTGAACTCCTTTCTGACAGTTTGTAATTCTATATTTTTCATGTTTGTAATTTTAAATTTTTTGCAATTTTTCCATGTAATCTCTTATAATTTGACCGTTTGTCATTTAAATTGTTTTATCCTCTTTTGACCGTTTTTTATTTGCAATATGACACTATATTATTGTACATATATATATATATATATATATATATATATATATATATATATATATATATATAATTATATATACCATTTGTATATACCATTTGTTTAAGTAACGAAACGTCAGCAAAATCGAGGTAAAATCGATTTATATTTTTTGTTCATTTAAAAGTTTTGAGCTGGGTTCTTATTTTGTCCGACGTTTACACTTTCCGCCCGGAAAATCAATCGCCACGGTTATATGTTATGTTTTGCGCGTATAGCTCTTCCAAGACCGTGATCCGAAATCTGACTTCCGCTTGCGATGCAGACTAATCAAAGTATCACAAATCTGTTTGAAAAAAACATTGTCACTGATTGAGCTATTTCAGTGGCTTTATCTTAACTACTTTTACCGAAATGATTGCTTGCATGTAGGGTTCGGATACAGAAACGTTTCACCGTTATCAAACAAATTCCCAACATAGCTAATTAAGTGAAGAATCTAACATAATTTAACGCTACTCTGGCTCAAAAGTTCTTTGAACGCAACTTAAAAAGTTACTGTTCATTACCCAACGCTTTTTGACACTCCGATCTGGTGTCATCGTTGTGAAGAAAGGTCCATATATAAATACTCTCAAATATAGAAACGATAATGACGTTATCACGTATTTTTTACAAGTACTTGTTGGGCTACAAGGTCGCATTATTGTGTCACTTATGGTGCTCAGAGTTTTCAGAATTCAACTATATACTTACGACAACTTGTACATCAAAATAAAAAAATAACACTTTGCTAACTTCAAGCTGAAAACACTATACTAAAGTATAGACAGTATTAGGTAAAACATGCATAAGGTATAAGCCCTAATCAAACAAAAACGCAAGTTGACAGTCAGAATTTCTGTGGCGGTCGTTTGAACACCCAAATTAACAAAATAAAGGTTTCATGAGTGTTTTAAACAAGTCTTAACTTTGTCACGCGGTCCATAATATTTTCGAGAAAGCATTCAGAGCGGCCCGGCTGACTGAGATAGCGTGACTGCCAACTTGTGATGACTTGCGTTCTCGTTTGATTAGGGCTATTGACAGTATAGCAGGAGGAAAATTTCGATTAATCGGATCGTGTGAATCGGCCTTACAGATTTTGATTGAAAGTAGAATAGGAGATTTAAGAAGAATATGTAGTGCTGTATTATTATACTTACTGGTATTCCAGCCCAATATTGGTAGTAGTTGAAGGGACCTCGAACCCTCGCTTCGAGTCCGCCACCACCATCAACTTCAAAATCATCATCATAGTTGATATCAAACGAGCACCCGATTAAGATCAATGAAAACAATATAATACCCCAACCAAGCAAAGCCAGTAATGGTTTCTGATATGTTGCAATTGCCATTCTTGTATATAGACTGAGATGGATCTTCGCTGAGTTGGTGTATATAAGAGTGCGATGTGCTTTCACCGACAACTATACAAAGATACGTCCGAGATGAAAACAGTAGTTAATATGTGTTTACAAGCACTGTAAACAACTTTATACCGACTCTATGACAAAGTATTCTTATTTCTTTACGGATATGTTTTAAATAGTAAGTAAAGACATAAAAACAAGCTCAACTGGCCAGGGACGTAGCCAGGATTTTGAAAGGGGGGGAGCCGAAATCAAAATAAATTTTTAGAGGGGTCCGGGGGAATGCTCCCCCGGGAAATTTTGAAATCGAGAGTCGCTGAAATGCCATTTCCTGGCTTTTGGAGGAAGATTTTACAGACTCTAAAGGTTAAAAAACGTCATAAAATACTCAAAACACGCAAATGTCACATAGATACTCAAAATTCATACACTCAGTAGATTGAATACACTGTTTACAGTTTATTTCCTGACACAATGGCATATTGCATCAGTTTTGTAGTTACATGTCTGTTGTTTTATATCAAAAGGGGGAAGCCGCGGCTCCCACGGCTCCCCCCTGGCTACGTCCCTGCAACTAACTCCGTAAACAACTCGTTGGTCATTGGAATGTAGACGGCCGGCCAACCTCAATAAAAGTGCCTGGAAAACACCTTTGATGGCATTTCGTGTTACAAGCAGGCAACCACCACAGAAATGTAGCTTAGACTTCGACAAAGACGACTAGGCCGGTTGCCATCCGAGTTTCGGCGTTTTTATGTGAAAATTTTGAGGTTTTCTACAGCTATTTCACGCGCTACGAGCTGGATTGAAAATTCCAAGTTCGGTACCCTAGCAACAATTTAAGTACCCGTACTTTCTTGTGATTGGCCAGGTTATAATTACATAGCCAATGAGAACACGCGAATAGCAAAACGAGCCCCCCGGCACATTGATACCGGCGCATTTCATGCAAATTATATTCGATCTGAATATTCAACTCCCAAGTTTTTATATTGAGAGAAGTCAGGCTATGTATTGCAAGAAGGCAAAACGACAACAACTGAAAGTTTGTATAAGATTGTTGATATATTCAAGCGTTTATTGTTATAATATATTATTACAATATCGTAAGTTATATTTGCTATTTTATTGTTGAAGTGGGTGTTGACAGGTTGCAAATGAATGAAGCTTGTTTGCAGAGAATTTGTGATTCATTCTTCAATTGTGTTTGGCAACAGAAGACGATTTTGTTTGAATATTTGGAAATTTTACAGTTTACCGTACCCGAGCGATCCAGCGATTCAAGTGCCACCAAACGAGATTATTTTGATGACCTAACCCAAACAAAAAACTCAAGTCTTTGGAAGCAACGATCTGGCACACCAAACCAAACTTTTGACAGCAGTGTATACTTTCAACACTTGGCTATGCTATACAGACAGACAAGAATCTCTAATTTCATGGACTATCTGAATAATTAACTCTGGCTTTCAACCAAAACACGGGAAAATTGGCTAAATGTCTGGAAGAGAACATGCATCTCGGTTGTTGTTCAAAATATGGTCGCTGTGAAAAATCTTCTGCTGCCAAATACATCTGGGCAACGGACCACAAAATTATTTGGAAAGAAGCTTCTCTCATCTGTACTGAAGATAACTACTTCTCTGCTTGAATTAGGAAATCAACAAGAATTCATAAACATCAAACTATTTCTCAAGAAGGCGAACCTCTCGATACTAGACAGTAGACAGCACTTTTCAAAATAATTATAAGCTTTATACAATAGCGAACACAAATACGGTAAACTAATATTGTTAAACGAAATCAGAATAAAATATAAAACTTAAAGACAGTACACACATTTACCACGTCCAAGGTTAATATTTATATTTAAGTGGTAGTCATAAGGAACAACAACTCAGTTTGGTTCGCTAGCTCTGACTCTGATGATGTTCAAGTTCAGAGCAACACGGGACGACTGCTTTGCTTTATAAAAAGGAAATATATTATGGTTGTATCGGCAAATTACCAAAACCAACTGTAGCCCTTAATATAAAGGACTTTACCGTAGCTACCAGATCCAAAACCATTATAAAACTTTACAAGTTTACCTTCTTGTCGCCTTTTTTCGAGGTGTTGTGTTCAAATTTAGGTGTATCCACGCCACATTTCTTGTTTGTTTGTCGTTGTGGCTGATGCGAATTATGACATGCGAAACTTTACGCGCGCTGATTGGATGACCGAAAACATTAGCCAATCGTCGTAAAACATTAGGACTCATTTCATTGCTCCACCAAAAACCCATCTGTCGTCAAAGCGGAACTTCAAAGCCGTAGTGTGCTTTCAAAAAACTCCAAATTTTTATATTGAAATCCCGAATTACGGATGGCAACCCCCCAAACCTTCAAAGTAAACACTATTCGATGCGATCTAGCGTGGTTGCCTGCTTGTAACAAAGAATGCCATCAACAGTAATATTTTGGATGCTTGGCCGGCCGTCTAATGTGTTGTACCCACTGACCTATATATATATAACTGCCTATTACCTTTGAGTTAGGAAAAGTGTCCCCATTTTCACTTTCAAAATGGCGGCATTTATGGGTCCTTTTGCTAATGGTGAAGGCCGCTGACCGATACCTAAGATCTCTAGTTCGTGTTGGACATGTTCGGTATTTCGCTTTTTTTAAGAAAACTAAGCTATTTGGTTGGATAAACTGTACGTATGTTGTATATAGCCAGATGAATTGTCTTTATTCCAGTATATTTGATAGCTTCTACAGTGGTTTATTTCTCGAGAAAACATTTGGAGAAGACATTATAATACACATGGAAAAAAATTTCAAAATAGCGGCCGCTATTATGATTTGGACATGTTCGATATTTCGCTTCAGTTTTTAGGGAAACTAAGCTAGTTGGTCGGATAAACTGTACGTATGTTGTAGCAAGGTGAATTATCTTTCTGCCAATATATTTTATAACTTCTACAGTGGATCATTTCTTGACAAAACGTTCGGAGTAGACGGACTAGGCAAACTTTGTCGAATTTTCTGTCAGAATTTTTGCCAAGTCAGCATAATATCGTCCTGGTCTCGAGTTTGTGTAAACAAAATATTTGCTGAGCGGCCCGGATTGTTTTCATGATAAGAGTCTTATTGTAGTTCTGAACTACAATAATAATATTCCTAGACAATTACTGTTGTGGCTTTCTCGCAGTCTGAATTAAAGACGTGCCGGCCGGAGGTACTGCACGAACACGTGGCAATAAAATAAACAAGACTGTCAACTGAAATACACATGGTCATGGAAATCTACAAACATTTCGTTTTATGAAGTCGCCAGCTCTTTAAAGAACCGCTGAAGATCACGAGAAAATCGTAAAGAAGCGAGGCATACCGAGTTCTTCTTACGGGCTGTTTACATGGGAGGCGATATTCCTATTTGGTCAGACAAATAATCCAACAGGCCTCTTGAGTGCATGCATTAACTCTTTCCTGTCCGAATTTATTGCTCTTTACTCTTTGGTATTTTGTTCTGGCTAACAACACCAGACGATTTTATTCACCTCTTGGGGAAGCCTCCACAAGAACAATTTTTAACTATGTCTCTAACTCTTTCCTGTCCGAATTGGTGTTTAGTATTTTATTCTGGCTAACGCCAGACGATTTTATTCACCCTGGGGAAGTCCTCGCATAGGAACGATTTATTAATAAAGTAAGAAAATCGCTTTGTATTTACAAAAATATTTTTTTTCCCTACGATAAGTACATGTCAGTGGTCACTACCATTAGCAGAAGGACCCATAAATGCCGCCATTTTGAAAGTGAAAATGGGGACACATTTTTGGCCATCACCCGCAGTCCAGTTATATATATAGGTCAGTGGTTGTACCAAACCTGTTTTCAAAACTGGTTTGACACATCAAACAAAGTGTCGGATCTTTGCATCATGAGGGAAGTTCTATAGACCCTCTCTGATAAGTTTAAATTAAAGTATACGTCATTTTCTGCACTTGACGTCAAACAGAGCGAAATTCCCATATTGAACATGGAAGGAAAACCGGAGAACCCAGCGAAAAACCCTCGAAACACAGAAGAGATCAACTACAACTCTACTCACACGAGTTGCAAGCTCGATAACGGGTCTGTATAAAACGTACACTGCTAGACAATCTTCGTTTAAACTTTAATCAGACAACTTCAAGAATTACATCAACATCAGACCAGAGTTCAGTTCGAGGAAGACCTCTTCCAGGAATTTAATCACGTGATGTCAATAATAAACTAGGATCCAGTTCTCAACAGGGTCATTCGCCGCAAGTGGTCACCCATTCCAGTGTTGCCAACCTTGGGATTTTATCCCAAGATCTTGGGATTTTTTGAAGGAGTTGGGATTTTTGGGGGATTTTTTTCTCAGGGATTCAACCTTGGGATTTTTTTTTTAATTTTTCCGGAGCAAACAGTTTTGGTTTTAAACAGCTGATTTCAATGTTAATTATTATTTTTTTAATTCACGTGATAATTAGATCATACTCAGTGATCATACTCCACTGCCTATGTATTCGTTTGATTTAGACAAGATGAAGTACTCTATCCAAATGACGTATCACTGATACAGTGGGCTAAGATTGCTATAAACGGAAAAAAATTGGTACTCACAAAACGGTATATTCCTTCGTGGAAACGTGAAAAACAATTTAAATGCCAAAATTTGATATCATATAATGAGAACCGATTGTTTATAGGACAACTGTGAACCATGGGATTTTTTGGTAAAAAATAGGGAATCTTGGGATATTTTCAGACCTTTATTGGGATTTTTACGAAACTTGACTTGGCAACACTGACCCATTCAAGTACTAACCAGAGCACCGCTAACAGCGCACGCCACCCGCCTGCTACTCAATCAAATTTCTGTCATTTTGACTGAGTTAAGGATTTCTCAAACGAGTCCGGCACAAACTGACAACCAAATCGAGCAGCATCTACTCTGTGATGAAGGCCTCTGCTCGAAACATCAGTATTTTCTTATCAAAGCTATTCTCGGCAATTTACCACATGTAAATTACATGCAATTTACCATATTTTATGTATGTATATAACTAACTATACTACTCTGCATGGCATTGTAGCACTTGAAAAAAAGCCATATATTCAATTTTGGTTTTCAATAATATCATGTATACCATTTTTCCAAAATTAGAAGTTCTGATTCTAAATGAGAAATAACTTTTAAGCGTTACTATATAGGGATATAATACACGAACAACGTTTTCAGTATACAGTTTTAAAATATCCGCTAAACACGTTTTATTAATATTCTCGGATGCATAAGCCGTAAACTAAATTCTAACACTGAGTAACAATGGAACATAATTCTAACGTTTCTCTCTGACGAAGGGCCTTCGCTCGAAACGTTACACTCGTACGTTCTCTGTTTCGGCAGTATATCTAACCTTGCTATATTTCGATTGTTGTTTCTACACTGCCTACGCAGCACGCTACTTTTATTACAATAATTCTAATAAATTTGTTGTTTTTTTCATTTCGAATATTTACCTCTTGGAGAATGAATTTTCGACTGATTACTCTTTTCTTCTTCGTTATGTGTTGTTAGCGAGACACCAGCGAGTGAAACTGCGGCAAACCTGTCATTGAGGTTTCCAATACTGGGCATTAAGTAAAACCGCAACCTGTATTGTTATATATCAAGTGTCAAAGTCCGTTTTTCTAGCTCTCTGATTGGGCGAGCGGTCCTTGCGTGGCGGTCCGAAAATCGTGATGTTTCCTGCGTAACCCATGGCAGCGGGCAACATTACATTTATTTTTCCCTTGGGAAAAATATAAAAATCGGAAGTAGATGGTCAAGTTCAGTTTGTCTTTGTTTTTTCCAGTTTTCCTTCATTAAAAACAATGTCTGAAAGTTTTGCTCAACATTTTTGTTGTCATTCGATACTTCATAGGCTTGATATATAACAAAACAGTTATTTACTGGTACCTCGGCTTCGCCTCGGGAAACAACGGTCGTCTCGGGGTCACAACACAGTTTCCCTCGGTGCCAGTAAATAAGTGTTTATTATAAGCTAAAATGAAAGGGATAATTCAGGGTAATATATGACCGCTTATTTAGGTACTGATAACCCAATAGATGATCACCTTAAGGTGAGGTAATACGGGCAACAACACTATTCAACTTGCAACGTAACTGTGTTGCAGCAATTTGTTGCTCGTATTACTTCGCCTTTAGCTTCATGTGTGAGGGTTTTTCACCGGATTCTCCGGTTTTCCCCAGAAAATCAACTCTATATTTCCCGCCATGGAGTTTATTCTACGAACTACACGCGTAAAAACGCACAACTTGTTCACGGTTGTCAACAGGCGTGAACAATATTGTGCTGCTCGCCGTGAACAAGTTGTCAACAAGTTGTTCACTTATGGTTCGAGCAACTTGTTCACGGATAAATCAACAGCCATGAACAAGTTGTTCCAACAGCACATTTTTATAGCCAACAACGTTGTTCGCACATGAAACAACATGTTGTAACAGCATGACGAAATAACAACGATGAACAACAATGTTACAACAATGGTGAACATGGTGGATGTATCAACACGTTCTTCGGTTGTTACAACATGCGTGAACAACGGTTGTTGTTTCGTCAAACTGTAACAACTTGTTGAAACAATGATGAACAATGTTGTTCATTTATCAATGTTGTTCACGTATGTCAACAAGTTGTTACAGCATTGTTCAGGCAACAATGCTGTAACAACTTGCGAGATTTTTACGCGTGTAGTTCCATCAAGGAGTGAGGGCCAATACTAACCCCATTCGAGCGGACTTAACTTCAGCGGTGAGCGCAGGGTGATAACAGCGTATGCCACCATGCTTTCTCAGTTTTGTAGTTGCCTACATCTATCATCGTTTAGCTAGGACGAATAGTTATCAGTTATCTACAGGAAAACCTCTGCGAAACGTTTTCGCGTTGCTCTGCATTGCTCTGAATAGTTACAATAGAAAACTTTCTTGACACAAAAATTGAATAACATGAAGTAATTTTATTGACTGATATACATTATTAAAAACCACCTGTAATTTCTTAAAAGCAATATACAGCAATTATTCAAATTACAATTAGATATTAGCCATTAGATTCACAAAGAGACTGGTGTTGAGTTTTAAAAACTACGAATGTTAAGAAATAAAAGCAGTCACTGAAACTTCAAAATTAGTACAAATACCTCCTCGAATTCGAAACGGATAATACCAACTTTCACTTTTTGTCCCTGATTTGCTTTTCATTTGACATAACATTGATTAACATAACATTGAGTAACATAACATAACAACATTGATTAACATAACATTGCTTATAGAAAGTGCTGGTGTGTCTGTCTCATTTCCGTCCCAGGCTCTTTCAACGAGGAGCAACCACTGCCCTATATCGGTCAGTGTTAGCAACCGGTAGCTCGACGAATGATGGTGCAGTAGGGACGCCATTCACGTGACCGGCATCTTGTCTAAATTGATTCTGAGAAAGAAATGCGTGATTATAAATTCATTGTCAGAATAACCCAAGTACTTTATGTATAGGAATTGGTGTATACTGAACAAACTTTTTACTAACTAAAATTCATTTTATTATTTTAACTTTTCTATTATATGCACTAGCAAATTCTAGGTTTCTCGGGTTTTCCATAACAATATTCCGATCTTGTCTATAGCAGCGTGCAAACATGGTATTTTTCAGTATTGTCCTTCATATAGTATTTATAAAAGACGATTCCGATTTATTTATTTCTGCTTACTTACTTAC
Organism: Corallium rubrum; assembly: GCA_964035015.1. Classification (NCBI taxonomy): domain Eukaryota; kingdom Metazoa; phylum Cnidaria; class Anthozoa; order Scleralcyonacea; family Coralliidae; genus Corallium; species Corallium rubrum. The sequence continues at coordinate 9,290,514 of OZ036004.1, forward strand.
TTACTCACTCACTCACTCACTCACTCACTCACTCACTCACTCACTCACTCACTCACTCACTCACTCACTCACTCACTCACTCACTCACTCACTCACTCACTCACTCGCTCGCTCGCTCGCTCGCTCGCTCACCCACCCACTCACTCACTCACTCACTCACTCACTCACTCACTCACTCACTCACTCACTCACTCACTCACTCACTCACTCACTCACTCACTCACTCACTCACTCACTCACTCACTTACTTACTTACTTTACTATATACTTTATTTCACTTCGCTTCACTTCACTTCACTTCACTTCACTTCACTTCACTTCACTTCACTTCACTTCACTTCACTTCACTTCACTTCACTTCACTTCACTTCACTTCACTTCACTTCACTTCACTTCACTTCACTTCACTTCACTTCACTTCACTTCACTTCACTTCACTTCACTTCACTTCACTTCACTTCACTTCACTTCACTTCACTTCACTTCACTTCACTTCACTTCACTTCACTTCACTTCACTTCACTTCACTTGTTTACTTACGTTTGGTTTCTGTTGCAAAGAGAGCTTGACAATGATGATAACACTAAATACACAGCATACGGCTATTATGATAGATGAGACTACCAATGATCCGTACAAACCACTCAGTTTGCTGATATTACCGCATGATATCCCGCTAGAAATATGTCTTGTCCCACCTAAATAATAAATTAATAAATATAAATTAATTTATATATAATAAGTTAACCTTTAAAGGGTATTGGCAATAAAAATTAAGTTTATCTCATTTGAAAGAACTCGTCAAATGGTCTAAGAAGACCTTTTACAATTTTTCCGTATCTGTTTTGGTTTTGGAAATATTTTGACTAAAGACAGCGTGCTGTCCACAGAACCAGGGTAAAGTGAAATTCTTATCTTGCCAACCTTATGACATTATGAGCTAGAAACTCGATCTTTTTGTTGTGCTATTTCCATTTTAAATTGACCAACAACATTTAAAAGCCTTCCATGGAAATCTGGTCAGGGGCGCCGGAAGCGACTTAAGGCGGCGGGGGCAGCCATATAAAAAGGGCACTTTTTCTCAGCATTAATTTTTGCATGTGGTAAATAATGTTCGCCAATCTTTCTCTATAGCATAAAATAACCAAAAAGCATAACGGTATAATATAATGAATGACAATGTATTGAGAAAGAAAATTCAACGACTGAATTGTTCATATTGATGCTACATTCCTATTTACATTTAAGAAAACATGGCAAATGACCAAATAGCTTCACAACGGGACCGCCAACGGGACAAATAGGACTGCCATTACAATGAACTTCTCCCACGGGGCTGCCATTACTCAGAGTGATTTTGCATACTAAACTAAATTGCTAATTTATTACACCCAGTATTTTTGGGTGCTGTGACTGGCCGATTCCAGTGCTTTTTCCCACCCTCCAAATTTCAAAAAAACCCTGAGAACGAGGTTGGACACAGCTAACCCAAGGCAAAATTAGTTTGCTGCCTCTGCATGGTCTGCAGCAATAAGTTACCTTATGAGTCATTTGAGGTATTAATACAAAAGTCATTTAATACAATAAATAATACAAATGGCAATTCCTGTAGAAAACATTCCTCTTACGAGAAAGGGCAATTTGTTGCCCCCGTGCTGCCCCGGCGCTGTGAGGGCAGGGGGGGGGGGGGGGGGAGCTGCCCCCGTGGCTCCGGCGCCCCTGAATCTGGTTTGGTTGTAATATTACAACAAGATGGCGGACAGCACGCTGCCTTTGGTCGAAATATTTCCCAAACCAAAACAAATACGGAAAAATTGTAAACGGTCTTCTTATACCATTTGACGAGTTCTTTCAAATGAGACAAACGTCTTATTTTTATTGCCAATACCCTTTAAGGTGCCTATGAAGCGAAAATTAAGTCGTCTCATTTGAACGAACACCTTTTTTTAGCATCTTTTGCAGTTTTCGTTTTCTTGCTTCCTTGTTGAGTTATTTCAGGTTGTTTGACTTAATTTTTTTGTTTCATAGGTACTTTAACATCATTGGTGCATGCTTTGCGGTATGCTCGCCCCCAGACTAGCAAAGCCACAAATGATCGGGAAAACTACCTAAATGAGACTGTAATACAACAAGGAACAACACCACACCAGGTATTTTATGTTTAATCGCAATTTGGGTAATTTAATTCCTTTTGATAACATATCATGCAGGGTAATATACTTATTATTGTTTATCAGACGAATCGCATACACGGGCTGCCTGTGTTTCCTTCAAAGCAGAAATCTTTAGCTTAGCATATGTTATGGAAATAAATATTGAAATTAGCTACTTTCTGAGGGCGCTTACTTTAAGAAGGGTGGCTACTTTCAAGTTTTCGTAGTAACTGTTGAAAAACGCGGCTACTTTCGAAGGGGCGGTTGCTCTCGGGGGGTGAGGCGATTTCTTTCGAAACTCTACGGTATATGTGAAATATTAAAAAACCTACCAATAACGTTACTGCACACGCATGACTTGGAAGCGTCTACGGTGTTGCAGCTATAACCACCTTTCGATTCCCAGTAGAGTTTTAGTTTTTCGGTTGAATACCACGTATTAAAGCTGCCACCGCTCACAATTAACACAAGAAGAGTTAAGCCCATAGACACGACGCAAAAGATGAGAGTAACAACAGCCTATGAGCGGGAAAACGAAAAACCTTGTGAGCAGTGCATGAATTACTTTCTTCAGTCCAAGTATTGAATTGAAAAAAAAAACAACTTTATTTTAAGAGGGTAACACGTGACAGTAAAAAGAATACTGATGAACTAGTGGCCCTCTGATGAACTAGTGGCCCTCTGATGAACTAGTGGCCCTCTGTTGAACTAGTGGCCCTCTGTTGAACTAGTGGCCCTCTGATGAACTAGTGGCCCTCTGATGAACTAGTGGCCCTCGCTAGTTAACCCTCTGATGAACTAGTGGCCCTCTGATGAACTAGTGGCCCTCTGATGAACTAGTGGCCCTCTGTTGAACTAGTGGCCCTCTGATGAACTAGTGGCCCTCTGATGAACTAGTGGCCCTCTGATGAACTAGTGGCCCTCTGATGAACTAGTGGCCCTCTGATGAACTAGTGGCCCTCTGTTGAACTAGTGGCCCTCTGATGAACTAGTGGCCCTCTGATAAACTAGTGGCCCTCTGATGAACTAGTGGCCCTCTGATGAACTAGTGGCCCTCTGATGAACTAGTGGCCCTCTGATGAACTAGTGGCCCTCTGATGAACTAGTGGCCCTCGCTAGTTAACCCCTTATTGACCAGGTTTTTGGGCGCTTTCCCCTTGACGAGTAAAATCGTCTGGCGTAGCCAGAGTAAAATTATAATAAGTTGACAAAAGGCAAATGTGACCAGGAGAGGGTTGAAGGTAAAATGCAACGTCAATTTCATTTTATTAAACTAGACGGCAGTGTAAACCCACTGACAAAATTTCGACGGAAAATTACTACGTAAAGGTTCAGAGACATTGATGTTTTTGCAACCGGATATATTGTCAAATTCAAAATGGCGGATTCTCGTCACTTGTGACGTCATAAGCGTCATTGCACCAAAGTTGTTATGAAATACGCTTCGTAGATGCTTCTTTTTATTACTCGAAAATGGTTATTCAATAATTCTTAATTGAAATTCCGATTCAGGAATATAGAGTTAAATCGAAAACGATCGCGACAACTTAACTTAACGGTTATCCATAATGAAGTGCAGTATTTCAATTCTATTTCAGAATCATTCTCACAAACGAATAGAAAATTTGGTGATTTTTTACACTGACAAAATCAACGCGAAAAATATTTATAACAAATAGATTCCATTTTGCCGTTGTCTGTTCAGTTATAGATGCACAGATGACGTCACAACGTGGTAAGAACAAAAAAGTGGCCCACGAGACGCAGATTTGTTTTATACAACATAAAAATTACACAATACTTCTTGCCGGATTTTGGGGCATGAAGAAAGAAAAAAGCAAGTCAGCTGACGTGATCCATGTGTCTGTCCTCTAATAGATCATGGGCAACAACCAACAAAAACACGCATAGCAACCAGGGTATTGTATAATTTGTAATACATGGATCGCGAATGTCGACTGCGCATCAGAATGACGCGTTCTGAGTCGGGATAAAAATTAATTAACTTTATAACATCAGGCTAAAGCTGCAGTTTTCACTTGCATTTTCATTTACATTTCTGAACTCATTGTACTGAATTCCTCAGCCTAATGTTATAAATTGAAATAAGTTTTATCCCGACTCAGAACGCGTCATTCTGATGCGCAGTCGACATTCGCGATTCATGTATAGATCATACTTACCAAGGCTTCTGATCGCTGGTTGTTCGCTAACAGTAATACCAACACTCCAGTAGCGAGAAACTGCAGAGGTAAACAAACATGCAATATTTAGAGGCATCTTTTTCTAAAATCGAAATATAGTAAGGTTATTAGATATACTGCCGAAACAGAGAACGTAGGAGTCTAACGTTTCGAGCGAAGGCCCTTCGTCACGTTTCTCTCTGACGAAGGACCTTCGCTCGAAACGTTAGACTCCTACGTTCTCTGTTTCGGCAGTATATCTAACCTTACTATATTTCGATTGTTGTTTCTACACTGCCTACGCAGCACGCTACTTTTATTACTCTTTTTCTAAAAGATCTGTTGTGTAGCTTTGTTCTTGTTACTGAAGAGTCTTCAGAGCTAAACGGCTTAGTTTGTTACACGCCATCTGGACACTAATTTGTTCTTCAGGTCTTATTAGTATTCAACAGGGCTAATCCATCGCCGGAAAACCGAAAAACCGGTATATTGCCCAATTGGGTGAAATTGGGCGTGCACGTAATTTGGAAAAACACATTTGAGGACATATTTTGAGCCATATTCCTTTTAACCTTGACCGCTTTTTCCTCTTTCGAGAACTGATATGAAGGGTGGTGCCACAACAGGAAGTAGGACTCTGATTATTACTCGGGCTACCTGTGGTAGCCGAGTCTAGGTTTCGGCTCTGTTATTATTTTTATTATTATTTTTTTTGGGGTCGTGATCATTAGTCTCCCAGCCGCGCGATATTGCCCCAACAGGCTTTGCGAGTTGTCTCTATTAGAAATCACCATTTATTCGAAAAATTACGTCTATGGCACCTTTGTCTGACTACGTGTTCTTCGAAAGAAACAACAAGGAATCAATCTTTCGGCGATATTAGACATTGTATGGCCGTTTTTAATAGCGAAACAGAATAGCCAATTTAGAAACTCACCAGGATCTGTTGAAGTATTTATAAAAGGTAAGCTGTCTTGTTAATATTTCCAATGTCATTGATTGTCAATGTTTACAGTTTAGTTTATAGAACAGAAGTTTTTATACCATGTTCAAACCATTTTGTTTGAGCAGTTTACCATTGAGAAGTTTACCCTGCGTGTTTATAAATAGATCCGTTGTTTTCTTAATTTGCAGTAATAACTGTGGTGTATAAATTGAACTGATGATTGATGAACTCAAGCTCATTGAATAACCATAGTCACATAGACGTGAATACATGTAGCCTCAAATAAAACAAATCTATTAAAAATTGACATTATGATTTAATACTATACTGTATAGCTAATAGCTTGGATTGATATTTGTTCATGTAATAATCAGTACTAATCACTCAAGATTTTGAGCCTTAGACCCTGGGGTTGTCTGGACACATTATGACAGATTATAGGCAAGTGTTTATGCTTGAGTTAAAGCTTGCAACTAAATTGTCATCAGACATCTTTCAAAACATTGGAAGCAAGAAATTTTCCTTTTTTGGATAGCTAGTGATCCAAACATGGGTATTCACCAATCAGCACTCGTGTAACACAAGAAACCAGTCCAGGGGCAGGGACCCCAAAGCACGGTGCTTTCTTGATACATGAATGCAAATCTTAACTCATAACCATTTTGGTTGTGCATATATCGAGAAAGAGCCATAGGCACCCCAGTCCTGGTTACAATGACTTCCAGACATGCAGGGTCTCCAGTATATCCAGTTTTACAACTACTGGTACAAGTTTTAATGCATCATTGTCAGCTGCCTCCAGGGACATAGCCAGGATTTTGAAAGGGGGGGAGCTGAAATCAAAATAAATTTTTAGGGGGGTCTGGGGGCATGCTCCCCCAGGAAATCTTGAAATCGAGAGTCACTGAAATGCCATTTCCTGGCTTTTGGAGGAAGATTTTACAGACTCTAAAGGTTAAAAAACATCATATGAAATACTCAAAACACGCAAACATCACATAGATACTCAAAATGCATACACTCAGTACATGTATAGATTGAATTCACTGTTTACAGTTTATTTCCTGACATAATTCACACTGCATCAATTTTGTAGTTACATGTCTGTTGTTTTATATCTAAAGAGGGGGGGGGAGCTGTGGCTATGTCCCTGGCTGCCTTCTCTATCTACTGTCATTTATTAATTCATTTTACTTATCTTTATGCTAATCATAATGGAGTATAATAGCAATGCTACAGTACTTGAGCATGTGATCATTCCTTATCTGTATGCAGCTAGTGCAGGTGTAAAACACAAGTTCTCTTCTGTCCACCTGATATTGATTAAAATTTCAGTTTTAAACCCCAGGCTGAAACTGTCACAAACTCGTACCCAGCCACCATCATCATATACCTTTGGTTGATTCTCATGAAAATCTCAGACCATGGTTCTATTATTTTTCTCTTACACAGTACTTTTTTGGCTAACTTTTTTTCTATAATCTGTAGATCCTGGCCAAGGGCCAGGTTTTGACAATCACTTACATGACTGTGATGATCAATGCTGGTAAAATCTGATGCTTCTAATATATTTCTGGAAGATAAATCTAAAAACCTGGAAGGTAAATTTACTGTCACAGCTGTCTACAGTACATGTACACAGAATGTTGGTGGAGTCATATTGTTATCATGTATACAATACTGTAGAACAATCATGCTGTCCTTTTGTTGAACACTGTCTACACTGATGGTCTGCAGACTATGGCCACAACTCAAAAGCAGGGCACAAAACATTTTCACAGTATTTTGTTAGAAGTTTAAAAATTCATTTTACAATTTTTCAGCACTTCCCAACAAACATTGGTCAACTCAAACCAGTTGTCTGTTACCCGATGTTAGTAGACGTGAAATTCTCAAGTTCCCTCTTAAATATAAAATTTCCCTATCAGTGATTGCATGCAGCGAGAAAGAAATAATACTAAACATCTCATTATGTAACAACACTTTTATTTGAAAATTTTAAATCATTAACAGTTGAGAAACTGATAAATACCAATGTTGATTTCAGGTAATCTTAAGACAAACAATAAGTTAGACAAAATTATTAGTAACTTGTCCTAATGTAATACAAATCATATATGGCACCTCATACTAAACAATTCACACATGTTTTCAGCATACCCTTTCACTCAAACAGAATGTCAAGTTGGACAAAATTTTAAAACTTGTCCTAACGATAACAAATATTGATGCTCACACTTAATGAACACAAATCATATATGGCACCTCACACTAAACAATTGAGATGTGTTTTCAGCATAACCTTTCACTCAAACAAAATGTCAAGTTGGACAAAATTATAAAATTTGACCTAACAATAACAAATATTGATGCTCGATCTAATGGTCTGAAACACTAATTTTCCTCACACTTACTGTAATGAACACAAATCATATATGGCACCTCATACATAACAATAACAAATAACGATATTCTTAATGAAATATTAAACGATTCTACATCTAATGGGGACGTGAAACAATAATTTTCTTCACACTTAATGAAGACAAATCATATTGCACATTAAAGTTTTTCATTTCAAACAGCTTCATGCAAATATCCTCGTCATTATTGGAAGCCAGAGATAATCCTCCTGGCAACTGAGCTAGGATGTCATCAAGAACTTTCTCAAACGCTGTCAACCAAAGTAAAGCACTGGAACCATCCTGAATCGCAAATCGCAAAGACTTGGTCGCACTACATGTCATCAGCTGTTGCAATACACCGCAGTATTTACATGTCATTATTTTCACAACATCAGATGTAACTTCGGTCAATATCTTTCCGCACTTTTTGCATGAGTATGGTTTCTTTACGCCGTCCATCATCTCGATCGTTTCAGCTACAACAGTAACTATTTGAAAAAGGTTGTTCAACTCTTCTTCGGTAGAATAGGGAAATTCTTCCTTGACTTCCTTGATGATCGTATTCAGTGTTGTGGTCAAGTACTTTCTATTGTCGTACTCTTTCACGCGCACGTTTGTCACATGATAACAAACGTTGTTCTGTACAGAGTTGATGTGACCTTCCCACAACGTAATTCTAATACTGCCAGTATTATCGGTTATGATACATCGCTCCATCATTTCCATCTCATGTCCCCTAACCATGACTTTTTCTACGCTGTCCATTTGGAATGCAAGTCTTCCGTTCACACAGATTATCACGTTTTCGGCAATAGAATTAATGTTCTCTATCTTTGTGGTAGTGTCATTTTCTCGCATTGTATTACACTCAAAAGTTATTTCACTGTTTTGAGCTGGCTCTATCTTGCTCCGCTTGTTTACTACCACGTCCATTTTTTCAGGGTCAAACAGGTTTCGTTTCTGTCCCACATTAAGAAGTTTGACTGCTTCTCCTGATTCAGCATAGCTTTTGATCTCCGCTTGTTTACTTGGATCGTAACAAACTACACTCTTTGTTGTTGTGCTTTCCGTTTGTATTGTAAAATTGAAAAACGGAAATCCCTTCGAGCGACTTTTCTTCTGAGGACTCGCATTGCTGACAAACCCTTTCACTGTGTTTTCCGCCATGACTCAGTGCATCTTGAAGGATTATCTGTTAACAGTACTTATAAACACATGTGCTTTTCTCTTATTTATACACAGACAGAGGATAGTTACGCACCAATTACATTGCATCCGATATAATGACAGAAAAACAGCCAATCACGTCTTATACAAACGAACCAATAAAAAGTGCAAGCTATCTACGATTACGTCATAATGTTTCAGGGCTCTCAAGCTCAGCCGCAAACATTAAAGTTTTGATGGGTACTTCAAGTAACATTAAGATTAAGATTAAGATTAAGATTAAGGTCAGTGTTGTTTTTGGGATGGCTGAATAGGCGAACATGATCCAAAGTTTTGCACATGAAAAACACTTGAAACAAACATGTTTCACGGTTCACGACAGCTCGCAAATCGGTAGTACACAGATAAATATACATGATGTCGATAATTTGTAATTACGTCATCCCGATACGCTTTGCGAAACTGATACGTGGATATATAATTCATGTGCGACTTTCTTTCACATACGTGATACGTATTTGTTGAAGTTTTCCTTCTTGAAATCGGAAATGTGGCTGGCAAGTGCCTTTATACTAACTACACTCAACATGCTTACAATTACACACGCCGATAGCAGTAAACCTACACTAAAAGAAGCCGAGCGATTTCGAAACGGGTTGGTCTGCGATCTCAAAGAAAAACTCAAGATAAACTCAAGTTACTCACTCAAAATGCTCAAAATATACCAAACAATCTCAAGAACTACTTTATATAGAAACTCGTGTACAAATGTTTCCATGAACTCTGCTATGAAGTGTTACTCCGTGAACACGAAGAACAACGAAGACAAAAGATCAGGTAAATATTTATATGCTGCAAGTTTTATAGCCAAAGAGTCTCAAGAAATTATTAACGCTGTGTTGCAAAGTTGTAAATCTGTTCAGGTAACTTTGATATTTGTAATTTGTATTGTTTTTGCCTATATATGCTGGATTGCTTATTGTATAAATGTTAACCCTGAGCCCATGTTTATAGTATCAGATAACCATGTTTCACATTCATCTGTAAATGTTGTTACTATAAATAGTTCACAGTCTCTCAGTGTACCAACAACACAAGACTGCAGATCTCGTTATGCTAAATTTCGTTATGGTGAGTGTTTGTTAACTGTGACTATAAATCACAAACGCCATGTTGGTCGACGTGATCGAGAACCTAGTAGAATCCCAGCCAAGAAAATCTCTCGCCTTTTGAAAAAAACCCGAAAATTAAGGAAATTGGTTCGAAAATACATTAAAAAGAATGTACCCAGGTCTTCTCATATCCATCGTTTGCTTTATGCATTCACCCATGAACGTAAAAGATTAGTGAGTGATCAAGTGAGGCATTTACCTCAAATGAATAAAAGAATAAAATATCTACAAGAAAGACGAAGTAGAAAACAAACTGCTGCACCAAAAAATTCTGCATTTCATTTTAAATATAGTGTAAAGAGGTGCACATCTACAGAACACTCAGGCCAAAATAATTCCAAAGCAGCAACTTGCATTTACAAAAACTTAAACCACAGAATGAATTGCTGCAAGTTTAGTCTTAGTAGAGACATTGAGAAGAATCCTGGTCCTACTTTTATTGACCCCAGTAAAACTATTCGTGCACCTTACAATCAAGGTAACATTGATGTGTTTGGTCCAAATGCTGGACAGCAATGTGTAGCTATGAGTTTATGCTCTTTGATATATAACTACAGTAATAAATCAATAACTGACTCACAAGATCTTATTCAAATCATGAATATTGGTAATGAATTATACTCTGCATTATCAAGATTATCTAGGCAATCTTATTTATTGCTAACTGAATTACCCACCATGGTTACAGTGCTAAATACAAATTATCAACTTGAGTTCAGTGAAAGTTATACCGGTAATCTCCATGCAGTTACTTTGGATGAAAACATCCCATATGTCATGCCTTTAGATTATGGTTTACAAAGTTTGTTGCAAGAAAGTTATAATTCATTTCTGCTAACAATTGGATGTAATACTGTATCTATTTATAGTATTTCAAATGGTTTACTAAAAATATTTGATTCTCATGCAAGGGATTCATTTGGTATGGCCCATCCTTGTGGAACATGTGTATTGTTGGAAGTAAATTCAATTATTGACTTGGTAGAATATTTTAAAAATATATACAAACGTGATGTTTTATTTGAGCTTAAAGGCATTAAAATAACTATTGCACAATTTACACAAGTTACAAATATGGATACCAACACATATGAATCAAATTTAAATTGCTGTTCTTCAACATGTGAAAATCAGACATGTAATCATGATAATTTTGATTCTGAACAATGTTGTGCAATATTGTGCTATTATTCTATCTGTTTTTCTACTATTACGGCATGTCGTTACTGGAGTGACCAGACACTAACTGCTGTTGCAGAATATGCCATGTTATTATACCAGGAAGCATTCAATGATGGAAAGAAATTTACATGTGATTATATGCCGCATGTTATAAATATATGTGGTGCTGATGTTGAGGCAGTATTTAATTCAAGGTACCAGGACACATTGGTTACTAACTCTGTTTCTAGTAAACTAGCCCTTAAGAATTTAATATTAGATAACACTTCAGAAAATACTGGGTTTTTGCTGTGGCTTCCAAACTATTGCTTATCTTGCATTTTTCAGCATTATACAAGGCAAAAAACAAAGTATTTCATGGTGGCATGCAATGAAAGGCAAACAATTAATTTATTTGAACAATTTAATGATACAGATTTTCTCATTAATAAATTTTGCCATATTGTCACACAAAAATTTAAATGTGAAGAAATACAATACAATATTCAATTTTTGTCATGTTCGTGTCAACTAACAAAATCAGAGAGGCAAAAAGTTGTACGAAAGCATAAGTCTCTCACACAAAAAAGGTTACTTACTGACAAAAAGAGAGAGAAATATGCAAATTTGGAACCTGCTAAGAAAAAAATGATGCTTGAGAAACATGCTTTAGACTACAAAATTATAGATCCTATGAAAAAGCAGGCTCTAGTTGAAACAAATACCAAAAAATATAACTCCATGGATCTTATGAAGAAAAAAGTTCTACTTGAAACACACACACAAAAATATAAATCAATGGACCCTGTGGAAAAGAAAGTTCTTCTTGAAACACAAACACAAAAATATAAATCAATGGACCCTGTGAAAAAGAAAGTTCTTCTTGAAACACAAACACAAAAATATAAATCAATGGGCCCTGTGGAAAAGAAAGTTCTTCTTGAGACAAATGCACAAAGATATAAATCAATGGATCCTGTGGAAAAGAAAGTTCTTCTTGAAACACAAACACAAAAATATAAATCAATGGGCCCTGTGGAAAAGAAAGTTCTTCTTGAGACAAATGCACAAAGATATAAATCAATGGACCCTGTAGAAAAGAAAGTTCTTCTTGAAACAAAAAAATATAAATTAAAAAAATGTAAATTATCAATGGCTTTACATGACTTGGATGATTATATTTCTAGGTTTTGCAGTAAAATAAAAGAAGGTCCTTATTATATATGTTCTGTTTGCAATCGATTACTCTACAGAAAATCAGTCATCTCACTCAATCAAAATAAGTACACAAATGCCCCTGAAACTCTATTCACTGATGTAAAGTCATTTGATGAAAAAGAATACATTTGTAAAACCTGTCATTCAAAGATATCAAAAGGGAAGATTCCCTGTCAGGCAATATTTAATAACATGCATGTTGACAAAATACCAACTGAACTTGCATCTTTAGAAAAACTTGAGCAAATTCTTATTGCACAGAGAATAGTTTTTGAAAAAATAATAGTAATGCCAAAAGGGCAACAAAGAAAAATCAAGGGAGCAATCTGTAATGTGCCTGTTGAATGTGATGAGACATGTAAGGTTTTACCAAGGCCACCTGAAAGATCGGGTATTATAATGTTGAAACTGAAACGAAAACTTGAATTCAGAGGTCATGTGTATTTTCAAGCAGTGCGTCCTCAATTCATTCTTGATGCCCTTCATTGGCTTAAGATAAATAATACATTGTACAACATCATAACAATAGATATAAACAATATCAGTGCAAATCTTACAAGTTTAGGACAAGATGACTATGCTTCAGGCATACACTTTGATAAAGATGAAAACACTCTAACAGATACCTCCAAACACCACACAACTAATGATGACACTGAAGAAAGGGATGACCCACTGAATGAATATAGACAACCAACTAATGAGACATGTTTACAGTCTGTATTACCAGATTACCCTGTTACAATACAAAGTAATAACAATTGTTCATTAGGGAATGAAGTGTACAATATCGCACCTGGAGAAAACAAACACCCTGTATCACTAATGAGAGACATAAAATGTGAAGAGCTTGCATTTCCAGTGTTGTTTCCAAAAGGACAGTTTGGCTTCACTGAAGATAGAAAGATTAAATTGTCACCAGTGAAGTACTTTAATGCTCGACTCTTACATTACAGTGGAAGGTTTGCAACAAATCCAGAGTATCTTTTCTTTGCACAATTTATAATGGAACAAAAAAAAGTATCAGATAGTATTAATATAGCCTTAAAAAAAATTTATGGCCAACCGGTAACTGCATCACAAATAAAATCAGATGTAAACAGGTTAAAAGGCTTAATTTGTCAAGATCAGGCATATTTGTTTTTAAGGCAAATTCCAGGCACACCACCATACTGGCAAAAATTTATGTATGAAGTAGTAGCCATGGTAAAGCAACTTGGGATTCCAACATGGTTTATGACATTATCATGTGCTGATCTTAGATGGCCTGAGTTGTTTCAGATTATAGCTAGAACACAAGGTAAAAACATGACTGACAAACAAGTTGAAGCTTTGTCTTACAATGAAAGATGTTCAATGCTAAATCTTAATCCTGTTGTTGTTGCAAAGCATTTTCAACACAGAGTTGAAACATTTTTCACTGAACTTCTGCTTAGTCCAAAAAATCCAATAGGTAAAATAATATATTATGCACTTCGTATTGAATTTCAAATGAGAGGATCTCCTCATTTACATGCCTTAATATGGACTTCTGATTGCCCCAAACTTACATCTGACAACAAAGAGGCTTACATACAATTTATAGATAACCATGTACAAGCCTATCTTCCAGATGAGGAAACAGAACCAGAGTTACATGAGTTAGTTAAAACTTATCAAAAGCACAATCATTCTAAAACCTGCAGAAAATACAAAAATATTAGTTGTAGATTTAATTTTGGTCAATTTTTTACCAAAAGCACAATTGTAGCAGAACCTCTTAACAGTGATCTAGATGAGGGAATCAAGAGTAATATACTTGACAGGTGAACACAGATTCTGACCTCAGTCAAACAGAAAATAGATGAAGTATTAAACCCATCCAAGCCAGATTATAATGAAACATTAAATGATGCAGACATTCTAAAATCAGTAGGTATCACTGAGCATGAATATTACTGGGCTCTATCAATATCACCAGACTCTGATTTTGAGTTGCATCTTAGAAGGCCTTTAGACAGCTGTTTTATTAACAATTACTTTGTTGCTGGTATTAAGGGATTTGCAGCAAATGTTGACTTGCAACCTGTATTCAATCACTACAAATGCATAACATATGTCTGCTCATACTTTACTAAAGATGAAACTGAATGTTCTCAAGCTATTACAAATGCAGCAAAAGAAGCAAAAGCTGCTAACATGAATATTAGAGATGGCCTGAAAAAAATTGGTGCTGCTTTTCTCTCTACAAGAGAAGTTAGTTCACAGGAATGTGTCTACAGATCATTGCCTGAACTTTGGTTGAGAAAAATATTTCCAAAAACAGTTTTTGTTAGTACAGATTTCCCAGAAAAGAGGGTACGTGTGACTAAGACACAAGTGGAGCTTGATGAACTAGATGATGAAAGTACTGATATCTTTAAGTCAAATATAATTCAGCGTTACAGCATTAGACCAACAACAATCCCAGTTGTTGGTAAATTATGTCTGGCAGAATTTGCTGCATATTACTATAAAGATTATAAAATTGATTATAGTGAAACAAGAGATTCCCAACCTGATGTTCTAACAGATGACTTGGTTGAATCGCAAAGTACGATAAGTGATACAACACAATGCCTTCCGAAAAAAATAAAATTAATTAACACCAACGAATGCATGAAATGTAGAAAAGTTAAGGCTGTATTAAGGTATCATACACCAAATAAAAGAAAAGAACCAGAATCTTATTTTCACCATTTACTCATGCTCTATTATCCATGGCGAGATGAAAGTAATCTAATGGCTTCAGATCAAACATATACATCAAAATTCTATGAACCTGATGTCCAAGCTATTGTTGAGCACAACAGAGCAATATTCGAACCTGATGCAGATGCTGTTAGTGAGGCTCTCGAAGTATTAAAATCTAATCAGGGCAATATTCGTTCATTTGATCCAATAAATGACCAAGAAAATGCAGATTTACAAGGTGAAATGCAAGATGACTCAATCCCCACACGAATCATTTAATGAACAATTACCATCACATCTTGACGCAACACCACAATCCAATCAGCATACTTCCCCTGGAGTAATTACTTCTTACAACCGACCAACAGAGATCTCTGATGATATATTACGTGAAACTGTGAGGTCCTTGAACATTGAGCAACGTCATGCATATGATACATTTCTGACATGGTGTAGGAACACAATGAAAAACATGAACAGCTTAAAACCTGTTGAAATAGAACCAATCTATCTTTTCTTAACTGGTGGTGGAGGTGCAGGCAAAAGTCACCTCATTAAAACAATATACCATACAGCAGTTAAAACTTTTAGACATCCTCCTATTAACCCTGAATTACCAACAGTTCTTCTCATGGCACCAACAGGTGTGGCTGCAATAAACATTGATGGAACAACAATAAATACTGGTCTTGCAATTCCCAAAGAAACTGGTGATAATGTACCTGCAATGTCAGACCAAAAGAAAACACAATTGAGAGTATCATTATCTGACCTAAAGCTAATCATAATAGATGAAATTTCTATGGTTGGAAACACAACCTTACTTCATATCCATCAAAGATTAAAAGAAATATTTGGCACCACCAGTTCTCTGTTATTTGCAGGAATTACTATTATAGTTGTAGGTGATCTATGCCAACTTCCACCAATACGTAAGAGATTTGTATTTGACAATTTCAAAAATGATTCTTATAATCTATGTCACCCATGGAAAGTCTTCAAAATGATAGAGCTTCATGAAATCATGAGACAGAAAAATGACCAAGCATTTATTGAACTTCTTAACAGAATAAGAACTGCTACTCAAACAGAAGATGACATTAAGATAATTCAATCAAGATCAATAACCCCATCTGATCCTAATTATCCATCAGATGCACTTCATATCTGGGCTGAAAATGCTCCTGTGGATGAACATAACAAGAAAAAACTAGAAGAACTTTCTGGATTCTTATTTATTCTTAAAGCTAAAGATCAATATCCAACAAATGTAAGGAAACAAGATATTGATCGAGTATTAGCAAGAGGACGGTCTGAAACAGGTGGACTTGCTTATGAAATTCTGATTAAAGAAGGTGCTAGAGTAATGCTTACAACAAATATCAGTATTCCAGATAGACTCATCAATGGACAAATGGGAACTGTCTTTAAAGTTGATGTCAATCAAAATAACCAAAAACCAACTGTTCTCTATATTAAATTTGATGACTCAAATGCTGGTAAAGACTTAACTAACACTTGTGGCAACCCTTTTGCAAGAAAAAACAACGTAGTTCCCATTGAGCCTGTATTAGCAAAGATCAAAATAAGACCAGGTAAAGCATCTTCTCCAGAAATACAGAGAGTACAATTCCCTGTTACACTTGCATGGGCATGTACTGTACATAAGGTTCAAGGTCTAACACTTGAAAAAGTTGTAATCAGTTCTGACTTGATAAAACAGAGAGCGTTTAACTATGGACAAATTTATGTTGCTTTAAGCCGTGCAACCTCTTTACAAGGTCTCTATATTTTAGGACAAATTGAGAGTAAACATATTAAAGCAAATCCTAAAGTTCTTGAAGAATACCAAAGACTACGCAATGAATGTATGGTTGCACATTCAACAACTCTATTCCAAGACAATTTCAATGTTTTGACTATATCACTTTTAAATATAAGATCTCTCAAAAAACATAGCATCGATATAAAATTTGATTCAAGATTTTTCGATAGTGACCTCATAGCTCTTACTGAAACCCAACTACTACCTCAGGATTTTGACAATGAAATTTTAAATAATCTCAGTCCTTTCAAACTCCACCGTCAAGATCATGATACTGATAGATATTCGAGTATGGCACTTTGTACAAGAAATACTGTAGAAATCAGAGAGTGTGAATATTTTTCTTCACTAAATGCAATAAAATTTGACCTGGTTAATAGTAAATCAAAAAAACAAAAAACTTTTCTTTTGCTGTATCGAAAGCAAGCCTCCAACATCCTACAATATGTAGATTGTTTGGGATACATGTTAAATAGTTATACAATTGACATGATTCTTGGTGACTTTAATATTAATTACTTCAATGACAATCAAGTTCAACCACTAAAATCTTTAATGCAATCTCTCAATTACACTCAGATTGTAACAAAACCTACATTTATTTCTTCTGGTAGCTTATTAGACCATGTGTATGTTAGATCCACAGTATTTCAAATAATTGACAATTATGTACGTCAATGTATATTATTCTGATCATGATGCTATCAAAATCGTAGTACAATATTGCAACTAGGGAATAATTATATCTGTCACATTAATTGAAATATTATATTAATTACATGTAGTTATATCCAATTCTTTCTGACAATTGTTATCAAGCAAGTTTATCTTACACCATGTACATAGTCTCCTCAGAGATCCATGGATCCATATTCACAAACCATATTTATCAAGAAGGGGTGAGCCATTGGAAATCTTGCAGGGAGGGGGTGACAATTCCTGTGCAAGAGAAAGTGATCAAAAAATCCTGCAGGCAATATGCAGAGAATACTGGCAAACTGTTTACAACTTTCCTTTATTGTCCAAAAACAAAATATCCTGCAGAGCTTACATAGACAAAAAATGTCAGGCTTAGAAATAATTTTCTTACCCCCTCCCAAGATTTCTAATGGTCCACCCCTGAATTAGTGCAGTTACACTGCACTTGTACTTGGGATGGTGCACCTATACTCGGTGCCTCTGTCCTGAAAAGGACTTGAACACCTGGACAACCTGAACCATTGGACAACAAATTAATGTAAGTAAAAAAGTATACTAAATCTCTATGTAAATGTCCTTTAATTGCTTTTTAACCCACTTATTTTCTCTCTGCTTCATATTTTAGATAAAACTAAACATCTGATAGAATCATGAAAAGCCTCAGCAATATTGATATGCTGTTGAAGTTATGAGTTGGACCATTACAGCACCAACCACCAATTTATTATTCTGGTATATATATTAAATGACTTTATAACATTGATATATCTGGTATTAATGAAAGAGCAAACAAATTAACACTGGTGTCTGAAGTAAATGGCTTCTACGACCACACAGTTGGAGTTGTGAGTTGGACTATTAAACCATCAACCACCAATTTATTACTCTGGTATTAAATGACTTTATAACATTGATATATCTGGTATTAATGAAGGAGCAAACAAAGTAATAGTGGTGTCTAAAGTAAATGGCTTCTACGACCACACAGTTGGAGTTGGACTATTAAACTGTCAACCACCAATTTATTACTCTGGTATTAAATCACTTTATAACATTGATATATCTGGTATTAATGAAAGAGCAAACAAATTAACAGTGGCGTCTGAAGTAAATGGCTTCTACGACCACACAGTTGGTGTTGGACTATTAAACCATCAACCACGAATTTATTACTCTGGTATTAAATGACTTTATAACATTCACATATCTGGTATCAATGAAAGAGCAAACAAATTAACACTGGCATCTGAAGTAAATAGCTTCTACAACCACACAGTTGGAGTTGTGAGTTGGACTATTAAACTGTCAACCACCAATTTATTACTCTGGTATTAAATGACTTTATAACATTGATACTGTATATCTGGTATTAATGAAAGAGCAAACAAATTAACACTGGTGTCTGAAGTAAAGGGCCTGTATGACCACCACACAGTTGGAGTTGTGAGTTGCACTATTAAACTGTCAACCACCAATTTATTACTCTGGTATTAAATGACTTTATAACATCAACATATCTGGTATTAATCAAACAGCAAACTTAATTAACGTTGGTGTCTGCAGTAAAGGGCCTGTACGACCACACAGTTGGATTTGTGAGTTGGACTAAATTTAAACCATCAACCACCAATTTATTACTCTGGTATTAAATGACTTTATAACATTGACATACAGTTATCTGGTATTAATCAAAAGCAACACAGTTGGAGTTGTGAGTTGGACTATGAAACCATCAACCACCAATTTATTACTCTGGTATTAAAATTAATTGACGTAACTGGTATTAATAAAAGAGCAACCCCAATTAATGCCAATATGAATTCCAATGTATATGAATACCAAAAATATATTTATAAATGCTAAAAGCATATGTATCAATGCCAAAGTTATACAGTATATGTGAACACCAAAGTTATATGTAAGAATGCCAAAGTATGTACAATTGAACATGGTGATGCTAACTTGATATATAGCATGAGCAGTGCTGTTGATAATGCTGTTGCGGCCTTTAAAATGAATGACTTCAGATATCGTTATGGGAGATCTGTGAACACCATCTAAACAGTTTATTAACAATAACTAAAATATTAAAATGTAATATATATTATTGCCCAGCAGATAACTTTTAAAAACACCATATCGAACAGGAATACATTGAGAAGATTGAAATACTTTAATAAAAAACTAACGTTTCGTCACTACACGAGTAACATCATCAGAGTGATATAGATTTACATAAATTTTCGGCTTAAATAACCTAGGCAATTACAAAAATAGAAATGAGGAAATAGAGAAAGGTGATAGGTGTAGCGTCGTGTCAGGAGATCAAAACAACGCTAATGGAAAGGAACTGATGTTGGCATTAAGTGAAGGATTTGTTTTAGATATTAATAAACTCTCTTTAAGGAGGACCTCGAACTGCGAGTTACCGGTGGAGAGAATGGAAAAATCTTCAAAGGAAATCGGATGTCCGGTTTTTTTCGTATGTGTTAAGACACTGGATGATTGGGAAGGAAAAGGAATCTCATTACCTGTGTAGGCCGAAATGCCCATATGCTCGCAGACCCTGGTGTGTAAATGACGGCATGTTTTACCGATATACAAAGCGGAACAGCTTTGACACGTAAATTTATAAACAACGTTGGATCTTAGGCGCATAGGAATCCGGTCTTTAAAGCGAAAAAAACTTGAGATTCGGCAGACTGGTCGAAATACTATTCGAAGGCTAATGTGCGGATATGAAGATGACAATAATTTTAAAAGTTGTTGGCGGATTTGTAGGCCATGATTACCAGTGAATGGTAAAATAAGTGAAAACTGCAACTTAGGTGCAGTGAGTGGTTTGACTGGCGGATCAAAAATCTTATTCAAGCAAATGCGAAAACACTGGTCTAAAAACCGTTCAGGGTAGCCGTTATGAAGTAACAAATTCTTAAATTTTGAGAGTTCTTCTTGAAAAATTATATAGGAGGAACATATGTTGAAGTAGCGAAATAAGAGAGTGTAGATGAGACCTCTTTTGTAAATAATAGGTAAAAAACTTTCGAAATTGGTAAAAAGTCCGGTAAATGTTGGTTTTCGGTAAACGGAAGTGATAAAGGAGTTATCAGACCTACAGACTGTTATGTCGAGAAAGGATAATGTTTTATCAGTTTCAATTTCGCATGTAAATTTAATGTTAGGGTGTTGTGCATTCAAATAGTTAAGAAAACGTTCAATGTGATTACGAGATTTAAATAAAATAAACGAATCGTCAACATAACGTCTATAAAAAACCGGTTTATATTCTTTAGGACAATTATCTAGCCATCTCTTTTCATGATGTGAAAGGAATATGTTGGCGAAAAGCGGACCGAGTGGGGAACCCATAGCTACTCCGTCAATTTGTTGGTAGAATTTCCCATTAAACAAAAAATGACAATTTTTTACGGCTAAATTTAAAAGCTCTTCAAATTGTTTGCGCGAGAAACCCTGGTGCAAATGGTTGGTAAGAAACAATTGGTCTAAAATGATTTGTATTGTTTCATCGAGAGGGATGTTGGTGAACAAAGATTTGACATCAAAACTGGCCATAATTAATTGATCGCTATTCAAATTTAAGATTCACAAAATCGATATACCTCTTCGACCTGTTCTCTCGGCTATAGGTACTCATTCCTACAATTTAGCTAAGTTTCTTGTCTCTTTTCTTCATCCTCTTTCTTTAGGTTCTTATTTGATTAGTAACTCGTTTTCCTTTATTCAGGAATTGGTTTCTTTAAATTTGAATAGCGATCAATTAATTATGGCCAGTTTTGATGTCAAATCTTTGTTCACCAACATCCCTCTCGATGAAACAATACAAATCATTTTAGACCAATTGTTTCTTACCAACCATTTGCACCAGGGTTTCTCGCGCAAACAATTTGAAGAGCTTTTAAATTTAGCCGTAAAAAATTGTCATTTTTTGTTTAATGGGAAATTCTACCAACAAATTGACGGAGTAGCTATGGGTTCCCCACTCGGTCCGCTTTTCGCCAACATATTCCTTTCACATCATGAAAAGAGATGGCTAGATAATTGTCCTAAAGAATATAAACCGGTTTTTTATAGACGTTATGTTGACGATTCGTTTATTTTATTTAAATCTCGTAATCACATTGAACGTTTTCTTAACTATTTGAATGCACAACACCCTAACATTAAATTTACATGCGAAATTGAAACTGATAAAACATTATCCTTTCTCGACATAACAGTCTGTAGGTCTGATAACTCCTTTATCACTTCCGTTTACCGAAAACCAACATTTACCGGACTTTTTACCAATTTCGAAAGTTTTTTACCTATTATTTACAAAAGAGGTCTCATCTACACTCTCTTATTTCGCTACTTCAACATATGTTCCTCCTATATAATTTTTCAAGAAGAACTCTCAAAATTTAAGAATTTGTTACTTCATAACGGCTACCCTGAACGGTTTTTAGACCAGTGTTTTCGCATTTGCTTGAATAAGATTTTTGATCCGCCAGTCAAACCACTCACTGCACCTAAGTTGCAGTTTTCACTTATTTTACCATTCACTGGTAATCATGGCCTACAAATCCGCCAACAACTTTTAAAATTATTGTCATCTTCATATCCGCACATTAGCCTTCGAATAGTATTTCGACCAGTCTGCCGAATCTCAAGTTTTTTTCGCTTTAAAGACCGGATTCCTATGCGCCTAAGATCCAACGTTGTTTATAAATTTACGTGTCAAAGCTGTTCCGCTTTGTATATCGGTAAAACATGCCGTCATTTACACACCAGGGTCTGCGAGCATATGGGCATTTCGGCCTACACAGGTAATGAGATTCCTTTTCCTTCCCAATCATCCAGTGTCTTAACACATACGAAAAAAACCGGACATCCGATTTCCTTTGAAGATTTTTCCATTCTCTCCACCGGTAACTCGCAGTTCGAGGTCCTCCTTAAAGAGAGTTTATTAATATCTAAAACAAATCCTTCACTTAATGCCAACATCAGTTCCTTTCCATTAGCGTTGTTTTGATCTCCTGACACGACGCTACACCTATCACCTTTCTCTATTTCCTCATTTCTATTTTTGTAATTGCCTAGGTTATTTAAGCCGAAAATTTATGTAAATCTATATCACTCTGATGATGTTACTCGTGTAGTGACGAAACGTTAGTTTTTTATTAAAGTATTTCAATCTTCTCAATGTATTCCTGTTCGATATGGTGTTTTTAAAAGTTATCTGCTGGGCAATAATATTTATCACCCGACTACGTTTTCCGCCTGGTACTTCCATCGCTGAAAAATGTAATATGTACACAAAATGTCACAATACCGTACATATAGTTCGAGATATAGTTTAAAGCAATGTCATGATGGCTTTCAGTATATGAATTCTATGTTGTCTCAATCTAGGTTGTCCATGCATGTAAGTTTATAATAGTAGTCAATAAAAAAATTGTTCTTCGTAAAACAAGTGAGTGTGCTTTCTAACTAGTAGCTTTCTAACGTGTCCTCTTGCCCATTGCCCATGCCCAGTAGCCCGAGTTAACGCCTAGCGGGCGTCTTGTTGGATAAAGAATGTTTTGAAACTGAAAGAGCTGAAGCGGAATTAAAACACTCCATATATAGTGTCGAGATGTCATAATTTGTGTCATACCCTCATAGCGACTTGTTGAAAACATAATTATGGCATCCGAAATGAGGCTATGTGCACATGGTACGTTTCCGACCGTTTTCGCATTGTTTACTGTTCTCAAGGGAATCGAGAACAATCAGTTCATTACTTGAAACAATACGAAAACGCTCGGAAACATTACCGTGTGCACATAGCCTGAATCACATTCTTTAATTTCTCGGTTTTCTATGAAGGATCTAGGAAGGATCTGGGAATCACATTTGATTCTCATTTGACTTATGATTATCATATAGGCAAACTTGTCTCCTCGTGTATGTCGAAACTTTGTCAAATCAATCGTGTAAAGGATAGTTTTGATCACAATACACTCTGTTTAATCATCAAAACTTTAGTCTTTAGTAAACTGTTTTATTGCTCCTCGGTACGGTCAAACACATCAGCTACAAATGTTAAAAAACTTCAATCTGTTCAGAATTTTGCTGGTAGATTAGTTACTTAAGCCGGTTTTCCACTAGGCGACTTTTTTCGCGCGAAGCGACTTTTTCTTTTGTCTCATGAGCTCTGAGCTGGAACTAATCAGAAATCTATTGAATTCGAACAAAAGAAAGTCGCTTCGCGCGAAAAAAATCGCCTAGTGGAAAATCGGCTTGAGACAAGGAAATATGATCATATTACGCTTGTTCTGCGTCAGTTGACTTGGCTACCAATCAAAGAACATCTTTTGTTTAGAGAGTTAATTATGACTTATAAATGTATGAATGGCCTTGCTCCTTCGTATTTATGCGATAAGTTTTCTAAACGGTCCGAAATACATTCTCGTAAAACCCGTAGCAGCGGGCTCTTGCAAATACCACTTTGTAAATCAGCTTCAGGTCAAAGATCTTTTCAGTATAGAGCTGTTAAATTATGGAATAATTTAGCAGATGACATTAAGAGTGCAAAGTCATTAAGTATTTTTAAATCTAAACTTAAACACCACTTTCTTAAAACAGTATTTTAACTTTTGTAAATATATTATGCCATGTTATTAGAAACTTGGTTTTAGATTTTACATTTGTAAATTAGTGTTTAAAAGCCCTGTTGGGAACACTTAATAAAGTATAAAGTAAAGCTACAGCCCCCCCCCCCCCCCCCCTACTATTTGATATTTGTCTTAAATTTTAAAAATTTTGTGGTTGTCGGAAAACGTGATCATCAGTTGACAATAGATTGTTTACAATAATGTAATGACTTACTAAATCAGCTTATTTCGGCCACTTTGTTCATGTTGTCAGCCACAGTGAACTCACATTATCCTGCCAGGCATTTGTCACAACTCAGAGTAATGCTACTTTTTTCATTATAAGCGCGTGAACAACAGAACAAGGCAAATTTCGCTGGATAACTTCGCGTTCCGAGTTGTCGGTCGCTTTCTTAATCATGACAAAATAATAGCCTTATATATGGAGTCTTGTAGTTGTAAATATTAAGTGTGGAAACGTAACATCTATATTAAAGTGATTCAAACTTTCATGTCCTGGACTCTTAATATACTTAATGCTATATCTTCTTCTGCGTGGACACGGAACGTATAATTTAGATTAAAGTGATTCAAACCTGTAGACTGTTAACCTACTGTATACTGTAGTTTTTTAGATCAGAAAACTTTGTGATGAAATCGCTATAATTTCTTTTTTGAAAAATTAAGAAAAAATACCCTTGTCGTAAGGTAGTAATGGTCGTGAAGAATATGTAGTGATGTATTTATACTTACTGGTATTCCAGCCCAATATTGGTAGTAGCCGAACTGACTTTGAACAAGTTCTTCAAGTCCGCCACCACCATCAACTTCAAAATCATCATCATAGTTGATATCAAACGAGCACCCGATTAAGATCAATGAGAACAATATAATACCACAACCAAGTAAAGCTAGAAAAGATTTCTGATATGTTGCCATTCTTGTATTATAGACTGAGATGGATTTTCACTGAGTTGGTGTATAAGAATGCGATGACAAGAAGTTGTTATTACGATGTGCCTTCACCGACAACTATATACGAAGATGTGTCCGAGGTGTAATTACGGCGTTGGAATGTCGCTCGTTTGCAGTTTAACTGCATGCGTTCTAAAGACACTTTGGTAAGTAAAGGACATGCGTCATTTTCTGCACTTGACGTCAAACTCTGCAGCTTTTTGTATCTGCGCAACGCGCAGATATATTGCTATCGTGTTGTGTGTTTGTTTGTGTGTGTGTTAACTTTTTGGTGTAACCGCTGACCTGTAATGTGTGCAGTAGTGTGACTGTTTATATTTCCTCGCCATGTTTTATGAACTAAGGAGCGAGACGAAGAACATTATTTTCGAAGAAAGTCAATTGCAATGCTGTATGATTGGGGTAGTATGATTCAGGGATACTTTAAAATGATTGCGTCTGACCGTACGCCAAGTGATAGCATAATACGCCAAGTAAATTATGACCACGTTTGACCGTACGCCAAGTAAATAGCGTAATAATGCAATTTGATATTTGCGCTCATGTCAGTTCAAATAGCCTTTTCTCCGTTGTTATTGTATATACCATGTTCTCTAATTCACATATTTGTACAGCATTTAACGCTCTATCTAACAGTATAAGTTTCCCAAATAGCGCAAACCTACATGCGATTGATTTACTTTAAATATGACCGCGTTTGACCGTACGCCAAGTAAATAGCGTAATAATGCAATTTCATATTTACGCTCATGTCAGTTCAAATAGCCTTTTCTCCGTTGTTATTCTATACCATGTTCTCTAATTCACATATGTTGTACAAAATTTAACGCTCTATCTAACCGTACAAGTTTCCCAAATAGCACAAACCTACAGACGATTGATTTACTTTAAATATGACCGCGTTCGACCGTACGCCAAGTAAATAGCCGTATAATGCAGTTTGATACTTGCGCTCATCTCAGTTCAACTGATATATTTTTCTCCGTTGCTATTCTATATGATTTGTTCTAATTCACATACGTTGTACAGAATTTAACGCTCTATCTAACCGTGCAAGTTTCCCAAATGGCACAAACCTACAGACGATTGATTTACTTTAAATATGACCGCGTTTGACCGTACGCCAAGTAAATAGCGTAATAATGCAATTTGATATTTGCGCTCACGTCAGTTCAAATAGCCTTTTCTCCGTTGTTATTCTATATCATGTTCTCTAATTCACATATGTTGTACAGAATTTAACGCTCTATCTAACCGTACAAGTTTCCCAAATGGCACAAACCTACAGACGATTGATTTACTTTAAATATGACCGCGTTTGACCGTAGGCTAAGTAAATAGCGTAAATAATGCAATTTTATATTTGCGCTCCTGGGCCTACATACATGGCACAAACATACAGATGATTCAGGGGTATTTAGACCCGCGGTAGCCGTATTATTGGCCATTGGGATATATCTTCCAGCAGTTAGCCGTTAAATTCTATATTTCCGACAAAGTTTTGCACAAAAACATTTCGGAGACAGGGGATATTGCTGATAAACTGGTTAAGTATTTTTAACGTGACTTATAGTAAACTTGTGAGTCCACTTTCAATAACCAAGGTTGGATTTGATGTGAGTCATGATAAAAAATTATTAAGGTCAGAGAATGTGTACTTTCTCTTTAATTATCTTATAAGATCTCGCTAAAATCTTATAAGATCTACGTGTAAAAATCTTAAGATTTTTCTTAAGATCTTACAAGATTTTCCAAGATCAGGGTTTGCGCAGATACATGTACGCATAGCGGACCTTTTGTTGAATTATGCAATAGATAAATCCCGAGAACGAGGGATGTATTATTATTGGGGAGGTTTGCCAACAAAGTTTTGTCTTTTTTTTTCCACCTTGGACAAAGATTTTCCTGTTTTTTTCTTCATTTCGTTTCTAATTATTATTCAAGGGCTTTATGCGATATAAAGCCCTCGAAAGAACAAAGAAAACCGACTCAATAATAAATTAATTTGTTATCCAGTCGAACCCCTCTGAAGCGGATATCACTTTATATAATATTTAAAACACGAGCAGGATTGTTTTATCAGATTTAAAACCACGATGGCGCAGCCCAAGTGTTTTAGATCTGATAAAACACGTGATGCGAGTGTTTTGAATGAAAAACGATTCGTTATTGGATGTTCTGACGTCAAGAAGTTTTATCAGGTCTGAAACCACGGACATGGTACTGATTTCCTTTTTCGAAATATTTTTATTCTACTTTATTAGCTTTGCTATATAAATCTATAGGGAACAGTACATGGATGTGCGACTATACTAATTACTAGGATATCTCATGAGTGAGCAAAGCGAACGAGAAATAAATTGGTCAACACGAGAAATAATAAGTTTCAAATTTCCAAGCATTCATGTATTGTTCTGTTTATTATATAAAAAAATAGTCCTATTCCCCACAAAAATAGAGCAGTAAACTCTAATGCGTCCCCGTGATAATCGACACATGGGAGATTATTATCATAAATAATCACACATGTGAGATTCTTGATTTTATTAGTGGCAGAAACATCAATAAAACACTATTATATTTTAAAATCAAATATTAAAAAAATATTATATTTTAAAATATTATATTTTATATAATAAAAAAACAATACAGAATTGATACAATAACACAAAAAGGAAATGAAAGAAATACTAATACGTTGCTTGAAGCTTTGCATGGCGATAATATATTGGTTTACTTTATAAGATAATCACACGTGTGGCTAAATGGAGGAATTGCTCCGACCTGTGATTGGACGATAAAAATAGTAAAGCGGTGTGGAGTTACATTAATACTCCAACACTCTTATTAGATATCTATCAAAATGCTACCGATAAATACGCAGTATTAAAACTATGTGGTTTTACTCGTAATATTAAAGAAAGATTGGTTTTCTGTTTAAATATTGCTACGATCACTATAAGAATATTGGAAACTTACTTAACAATAAAACATGAAAGAGATTTTTACACTAGACTGGTCTGTCTTGACTTTCGACCTGAGTTCACTAAAGACTAATAAAGACTTCCACTAAAGGCAGCCATCTTGAATAAGGCCTGGTTACATAGGCAAATTTCCAAAAAGCGAGTCTAAAATGTTATTCTGCGTGCGGTTGTCTGATCTCTGCCCCAGGTTTTTCGTACTTTCAAGGATTGACGGCCGATAGCTCAACGAACGTTGGCGCAGCAACCTGAGAAAGAAAAAAAAGTAGTAACAACTTCATGTTTAACATTATAATATACTTCATCTGTTTTTTATAATTTTTTTTAATTTTTTGTATAAACAATATTTAATTATAGGCAATTGCTCCAAAAGCCAAAAGGCTTATCAAGGGAGCTTTTGCCTTCTTATTAATTTTACCATAACCAGAAATTTGGGACAAGATGGTGGCGCTCGTGCGTATTAAGGACCACAATAATGGAGATTCTCAACAGTAAATAATAAGGAGAACACATAATAATTCAAATTTTGCTTAAACGGTGACATATTTCTTCTTTGCCCGACTCCATTTGACTTCAGTATGGACTAAGGAACAGTTATAACTAAAAAGCGTTTGCTTACTTCGACGACAAAATACTTCCCTAGGTCGTCTTAGTTTTGCACTGAAAGCGCCACTATCCATAGTGTTAGCCATAGTAATCTTTGCAAACAGGTGCTAGAAATTGGCCAAATTGACTAACAACGTTACGGGCGATGCGAAGTGCCCGACTCGCGTTGCATTCGGCATGAGTCAGTCTACTTCGAGAGCACATAAAGGTCCTCATTTGTCTCTAGCATAGTACTTCCAAAAGCGTTTGAACTTGCTTGATTTCACAGTCCTTATCGTGCACGATTTAGGCGAATTCTAAAGAACTCAATGACCTGAATAATGAGAAACACTACAGTAGAATCACACTCATTAGAAATTCTAGAAGACATAATTATATTATTAGGCGAATATAGTCAATATAGCCACTGACCGAGAGCAGCGGCACAAATGACCCAAATTTCTGGTATATGCAAAAATCAAAACAAAGATAAACATAAAAGACGAGCGGACGGATAAAACAACAATGTAACAAAAATATAACAACAAAGAGCGAAGATGGTCAAATGCGGCCACATGTAAAACGACCTGAATCGACTATGACATTTTGGACACTGAAGAACAAACGTACATTAATTTGTATAAGTAATCATATGATAGCGAGTACAATTAAGGATTTACACTGCAAGTGATATTTGAAGATTTTGCCAAAATTGCACGAGCTGTTAGGTGAGTGCACTAATTTGGCATAATTTTCAAATATCACGAGTAGTGCAAATCCTTAATTGTACGAGCAAAATCATGATTACTCATTCATTATATGCATGACAAAATTACGACACGTACGCATAAAAACATCCTGTTTCATTACTTAGCAAGAAACGTTTTCACTCTGGGTGTTCTCGGTACTCATTTCAAAATATTTACATGGAATTTCTAGTTCATAGTATTAGTGTACCGTTGGAAATGTGAAAACTTTCCATTGCAGAATTGGCCGCCATTTTGAATTTTATTGTACTCCTCTCAACCAATCAGAATGCAGTAATTTTGTCATGCATATAATAAGAAAGGAAACAAACGAAATGCCATTAAGGAACCATTTGAGACGAGTTCTTTTGGTAGCATTTGACCACCCTGCACCAAGCAAGTATACTTCATCTAGGCCTTTCCTCAACATAAACCCTAACCCAGGAATTTGTGCAAATGGAAATGAACTAATTACTTGAAAAGTATTAGTCTGTTTTTGTCACACACTCAAACTCTAACTTTCTCAGGTTCTTGAGTTTTGACAGTGTTCTCCAACCTTGTTCAGAGCAGCGTACAAACCTGCTATCATTCTTTTACGAATACAGAACAATTACGGGGGATTATAGTTCTAATTGTCCTTAATATAGTATTTATGACGGAAGATTATACCTCTGCTATAGCACGTTTATTTATTATTCGTCCGTCTGTCCATTCGTCCGTCCGTCCGTCCGTCCGTCCGTCCGTCCGTCCGTCCGTCCGTCCGTCCGTCCGTCCGTCCGTCCGTCCATCCGTCCGTCCATCCATCTGTATAGTGTCGTATGTACTGTTTAATAAACGAGCAGGAGTGTTTTATCAGATATAAAGACACGAAGCGAAGCCGAGTGTTTTTATATCGATAAAACACGAACTGCGAGTTTATTGTACGGCTTCAAAAACGAACCACTTGGTAAGTTCATTGGCGTAGTAAGTTTGAAAAATAACCTTGTCTAAGCCGAGCAAATCAAAGCTAAAGTTTATGTAAATCAGGAGGTATCTTTATCACATATAAAGACACTGATTAAACTTTAATTTCTTTTGAATTTTCCTCATGAATTATTAATGAGTTTTTGAAAGTTATATAGTGCTGGCTGTTACTTACAATCTGTTTCCAAGAAAACTTGCTCATGATGATAACACTAAACACACAGAATACGGCTACTATGATGGATGAGACGACCACTGTGGTATACAAACCACTTAATTTGCTGAGTTGTTCGCATGACATGTCGATCCAAGTAACAGTTTTTACCAATGTACCTAAATAATCGATCAATAATTAGTTACCTTTTAAATACTTAAGTATATACATGTGTAATATTAAAAAACTACCGTTACCTTTCGTGCATCTGCATTCTTCGCCTTTGGTGTTGGTGTTGCAACTATAACCTTTTAACTCCCAGTAGCGTCTTGTTCTTTCCATTGCATGATAATTATAAATGCTTCCATAGCTCAGACTTAATAGAAGAAGCATTAAGCTCATAGACACGACGCAAAATATGAGAGTAATAACAATCTATGAGCGGAAAAACGATAAACCAAGTAAGCAGTGCTGTGATTTATTTTCTTTTAAGTATTAAAGACTTTTTAAAGAAGGTTGAGATCTGTACTGCAAGGTATTTCCCTGATATTTTTCTGCAAACCGATCGAGGCCAGTGTGAGAAATTGTAACTTTGGTGTCTAAAGTATAAATTTGGCGCAATGTATTTTTGTGGCGAAGGATGAACCCATCTCGGTGAGGTCTTGGGGCATGCTCCCCCTCCCCCCCCCCCCCCCAAAGTGTTTAATTTCGTGAGCCCCAGAAATTCATTTTGGCCATTCCTGAGAGATAATGTTCCAGAAAACTCGCCAACCTCGTCCCCAAGGCATTTTGCCTCCACGTTGGGAGGTCGGCGAAAATGGCCCTGGCATCGGCTGGTCGATTCTGTAATCGGATTGGCCGGTTTAAAAACTAGTACTTGATTAATTCAGATACAGTGTAATTTATTCATCAAAATATGAATTGCAATAAATCCACTCTGCGAAGTTCATCCAAACATAGATAATGGAAGGAGAACTGGATAGGAAACTTCAAACGAGGTTAAAGAACCGGAAACGTCGTTTGCACAACTTGTAGCCTGTGTGCAGATACTCCTTCCCCCTCCTGGAATCGGGGAAACGGGGTCTGCGAAACGACGTTCGTAATCGTGTTCTGGTCACGTGAGTCGTCACTGGATTTTAAGGACTGATATGTGATTGGTTGACAAAAGATAATCTAAGTAGCCGATATTTCATTGGTCAGGTTTCTTCTGATCATTAGTAAATTCTCATGTGAAAAAGCTATAGCGGGTTTTCCCTCTCTATATTGTCTCCTTTCGTCTATCCTACTTTGAAATGTTAACATGTATTCTCTGCTCCTGCGAAATTTTGAAACATAAGGACAAAAACCTGGTTGATGGTAAAGGTGCATTTAAAGTAAAAGAAGAATTAGCTACGCTTGAATTTATAATTCATTCGAAGTCACCATATTTGCAAATCTTGTGTCGAGAAGCTTAAAAAACGCCGCGGTATAATAAATAATCTGCGAAAAGTCGAGGCCGACCTCTACGATTTGCATCATTCAAGACTTCCATGCCAGCTGCACAATGTAAAAAAGAGAAATCGATTGTGTGAGTACTACACGCGTTCTCCGTCGAAACGATCGACTTGCTGATTGCGATTTAATATTGTCTGGATCCGGTATTGTCGCCGCTCAACATCAAAATAAATTATTTTTTAAATGAAATATTGCAGTTAATACCTTTAATAGAGAACCACACAGTGCAATTAACACCAAGAAACAGCCGAACTTATCAGTTTGGGAGAAAAAAACAGATCTACCGAAATAATTCCCATGGTAATCAGTGAGCATCGTGGTGCTTGGAATAAACATCGAGTATTACACATCGACACCAACAAAGTCTCAATTTCTTCGCATCCAAACGTTGACTTTTCGCCAGTTCGTCCATTCTCTCATCAATATAATCTCTCAGGACAGAACTGTCGACCAAAATAAACACTAATTTTGCAAATTTCACCAGAAAACGTTGAAATCTAAAAACAAATCAATCAACTTGCGGCGTCATTTCAAAGCAACCTGTCAAAATCCAACGGCGCAAGTTGATTGAATTGTTTTTAAATGTTCAACGTTTTCAGATGAAACTTGCAATTTTCGAACGTAAATAAACTAGAAAATAATCGAAAGCCGTAATAATGGTGGCTTGCAAATGCAAGTATTGGTGTGGTAATTATGCTAGCATATAAATTAATTATTTTGGTTCACGTGACCAGGAACACGATTGCGAACGCCGTTTCGCAGACCCCCGTTTCCCCGTTTCCAGGAGGGGGAAGGAGTGTCTGCACGCAGGCTAACAACTTGCTATGGTAACTACACACTTAAAAGCAGCTAATGCACCTATTGCTGAAATTAGACAAAAGTATAATATCACTTAAGTTCAGCAGTGTCTAATTTTAGCCATGTGGGACCACCCGTTAGGTGCATTGTCCGCTTGTAAGCGTATAATTACCATAGCAAGTTGTGCAAACATCGTTTCCGGTTTCGTAAGTTTCCTATCCAGTTCCCCTTCCATTATCTATGATCCAAAGAATTGTAACGATAGCTTTGGTTAAAGTCAAGAACAACATTAGATATATGTTTCTTCCCGACATTTAAATGTATCCTGGATAATCGTGGGGAGTATCATGATGAATAATGCTAGCCAGTTGCATTTATGATAAAGGTTCACATGAGTGATTCGGCAGAGCGTTAAATATTTATTATTTATTATTCATGTATACGTATTATACAAAAACGAAATACAAAGACCGCATTAATTTTCTTGCCAAAACACCCCAAAATTCTGGGTGTCACGTGACCAGCCGATGCCAGGGCCATTTTCGCCGACCTCCCAACGTGGAGGCAAAATGCCCTGGGGACGAGGTTGAATAAAACTCGCAGGATAGCTGTTTATCTGAGCTTCTCGCGAGAAGTAGAGGTTGAATGGTTTAATACTCCTATGATTCATAATTACCTCCGCCAGGAGGTTATGTTTTTACCCCTGTCTGTCTGTCTGTCTGTCTGTCTGTCTGTCTGTCTGTCTGTCTGTCTGTCTGTCTGTCTGTCCGTCCGTCCGTCCGTCCGTCCGTCCGTCCGTCCGTCCGTCCGTCCGTCCGTCCGTCGGTCGGTCCGTCCGTCGGTCCGTCCGTCCGTCCGTCCGTCTGTCTGTCTGTCTGTCTGTCTGTCTGTCTGTCTGTCTGTCTGTCTGTCTGTCTGTCTGTCTGTCTGTCTGTCTGTCTGTCTGTCTGTCTGTCTGTCTGTCTGTCTGTCTGTCTGTCTGTCTGTCTGTCTGTCTGTCTGTCTGTCTGTCTGTCTGTCTGTCTGTCTGTCTGTCTGTCTGTCTGTCGCCAGGATATCTCAAAAACGATTGCGGCGTAAATACAGCCCAAAACGTCTTGCGTTTACACGGTGCTGGTATAATATAATGACGGATTAGCATGTGACCCTTCTCTTCCAATGAGAATTGAGAAGACTTTGTGAATACTGCTGACCCGAATGCTGTGGTCGTATATGTCGTGATTAACGTCATCAAACTGTTACGGCACGGGCGTTTACACGATACCGGTTAGTGTTCCGTTTTCATTTCATGCCGTCAAGGAACCCGTCTTCATTTTTGTACCGTTTTCATGTCATTTTGGTGCCGGTATCGTGTAAACGCAAGGCCTAAACGGCATGATTTTGTTCCGTTTTCAAATTGTACCGGCATCGTGTAAACAGGATGTAAGACCATGATCAAAGGTGATCTTGGGTGCAAATACTGGTGAGTAAAATTAATTAGCCATCTAAAGGAAAACAGTGTTATCAGAGAAAAAAAAAATTCGAGTACTTTTTTAGAAATATATTAAGAAATCAATTTTTAACAAATGAATAAAATTTCTAAATTATGAAAAAGTTTTTGGCTAAGAACTAGACACTTGTACTGGCTTCAGCCGCTCTTCTTATGCCCCGTTTCAATAGAAAAAAATAAGAAAAAAAGAAAACTGAGAAAGTTTAAAAATTAAGATCTTTGCTGTTTTCATACACTTTTAAATATAGGAATTCGAATCAAATATTAAACGTTTAGGCCAAGTAAAGAAAAACAACCATATGTTTCGCGTCCCCGCTCGCTTCCTTTTCCTTAGCCGCTTCCTTTTTTCTTTTTTCTTTTATTTTGCTTGTTTTCCTGTCCAAATCCCTTCCAGCTAGCAAGAACTTTAGTTTTTCTAACTTTTAATTTGATTACATTTTGGTATTGCCGTCTGAAACGACCGCAGGCTCATTCAAAGTCTTACCCGCTGACCAATTTCAACACTTTACACCATGAACGTCATCGTCATCGGTCTTGATATTGAAGTCAGTCATTTGTTCAAATTAATTTGTCAAATAAACTACAGTAAACTAAAGCCTTTTGTTATTAATATTTCATTTTGCCCTTTATTACTGTACTGGGGTAGCCTTTGAAGTTTGAACCATTGCCTAAACTTACTTTGACAAAAAAGAAAGACCCCACTTCCCTGCTTTTTGCTGGAAATCGGGACGAGAAACACAAGTTGTTTTTTTACTTGGCCTTAAAGCAACTCTATTGGATTCTAAAAACTTTAATACGAGAAAGTTGAACGTTGCGGAACTATATGTCGCTCTTTGCCTGTTCACCTATTTAGCCCAGAGAAATTTGGGGGCAGAGGGGGATTTATCCTATTTAAGTGCACGAGACATTCTCGTGACAGTTTAACGTACTGTTTAATAAACGAGCAGGAGTGTTTTATAAGATATAAAGACACGAGGCGAAGCCGAGTGTTTTTATATCGATAAAACACGATCTGCGAGTTTATTGAACAGCTTCAAAGACGAACCACTCGGTAAGTTCGTTGGCCTAGTAAGTTTGAAAAATAACCTTGTCTAAGCCGAGAAAATCAAGGAGGTATCTTTATCACATATAAAGACACTGATTAAACTTTAATTTCTTTTGAATTTTCCTCATGAAGT
The DNA here is from genome assembly GCA_964035015.1 of Corallium rubrum. Taxonomy (NCBI): domain Eukaryota; kingdom Metazoa; phylum Cnidaria; class Anthozoa; order Scleralcyonacea; family Coralliidae; genus Corallium; species Corallium rubrum. The sequence continues at coordinate 9,326,153 of OZ036004.1, forward strand.
ATTAATGAGTTTTTGAAGCTTATCTAAGGGCCTGTTTATATGGAGCCGAGTTACCCGGCTAGGTGAGTTACCCGGCAAGCCGAGTTGAAAAAAGATGAGTGTTTATATGAGATGAGTTATACTCGGCAAAGCCGCCCACGCATAATGGTTTCACATTCCATGCAATACAATCTCTCGTTCCGTATGATGATATATAACATACAACCCAACACGCGTGTATATGATGCATTTTATCATACATGTGCATGTTTTTTTAATAAAGAGGTTATTAATGAAACCCTTCCCCCCCCCCCCCCCCGAACCCCCTAACCCTAATCTCAAAAATGTGAATTTCCCGGGTAATTTATGGTCAACATTTCTTGACAAAGATTGTGGGATGCGCAGTGAGTTTTAATCCGTTAATTGGCGCATCTTAGAAACATGCACATGTATGATGAAATGCATCATACACGCGTGTTGGGTTGTATGTTATATATCATCATACGGAACGAGAGACCATGTTGTCCCATGAGTAGTTTCCGATTGTCTTCATAAGTGGCGCGTGCGCTGTTGTGACGAATTCAACTCGGCTAGCCGAGTTACCCGGCAAGAGAGTGTTTATATGGGAATATTTTCATCCCGGCATGCCGAGATCTCGGCTGTTTTGCCGGGATCTGGGCTAGCCGAGTTACCCGCCTGTCTCATATAAACGCTCTGCCGGGATAGCAATGAATTTCTATACATAGCGGGTAACTCGGTTTGCCGAGTAACTCGGCTAGCCGGGTAAATCGGCTCCATATAAACAGCCCTTAAGGAAGTGCAGTGTTTCCTTCTATTACAGAATCATTTTCACAAAAGGAGAGAAAATTTCACGATTGTTTACACTACTGCCAAAGTCAACGCGAAAAATATTGATTCTGTAACAGTTCATACTTATACCAGTGCTTTTGATCGCTGTAAAATTGCTGAAAGTATAACCAACACTCCAGTAGCGAGGAACTGCAAAGATAAACACACATGCAATATTAAGATAAATAATTTATGCGGAATCACGTTTTGTAAAGATTTTATTGTAGGTTTCGTTCCTTCTACTCAAGACGTTTTCAGAAATAGTATATATATATATATATATATATATATATATATATATATATATATATATATATATATATATATATATATATATATATATATATATATATATATATATATATATATATATATATATATATATATATATATCAGTATATATATCAAAAAAATTCGAACCCTTAGAAAATGAATTAACATTCTTTTCAAACAACCTATTTTAGTAGTTTGAAAGCCCTAAAAGCGCTGCGTTATAAATAAATCAGCATATAAAATATAAGTTAAACAGGAAGAGAAAAAGCTTTTAAATACTTTCACCATGCATACACTTCAGTTATCTTAATTTCCCAGGTGTATAAGACCGTGTTTTTTTACGCATCCGTGGCTCAGAAGTGTTTACGGCTTTCAAACTACTACGATAGGTTGTTTGAAACGAATGCTAAGGGTTCGAATTTTTTTGATACACACTGTATAAAGAATATGTCAATTAAGTAAAGTGACACTTAGCGACTGGATGGATGGTTGGTTTTTGCCTAATTGAAAGGATCCTTAGAAGTGAAGTGCATTGGTCAGTAAACACCTTATATGCAAAGCCACATGTCGAGAACTCGAGATGTCAATGTGTCATATGGCCCCACATTTTGCATTCAAAATAAATAGCTTCTTTAATCTTGTCTTTGACGTGAGAATTGGATGGAATGATCAGCGAACGCAGATCGTCTGATAAGGGTAGCCTAATAACAATGTAGAGTTTTCACCCAAAAAATTGAGATGAAAAATGAGACGCAAAAAAAGTCCAAAAAATAGTTCAGGGCTGGAGGGGGGGGGGGGGATTATAATATTGATCATGCATGACCTTTCCAAACATCTCTCCTTACATGTAACGAGTTGACGAGTAAAATGACTACTGAAATCGTCTGACTACAACAATGCCGGATGAAATAGTTTGTCGGATTCGGCGTGAATAGCCCGTTCAAAGCAGAATGGGAACATTATTTGGTGATACATATACTAACCGGAATGCCTGTCCAATATTGATTGTAGTCGAACTGACTTTGAACCAGTGTTTCAAGTTGGTCGCCACGTCGAAAATCGCTATCATAGTTGATCCCGAACGAGCACCCAATTAAGAGCAATGAGAACACTATAATTCCCGAAGCCAAGCAGAACCAACGAAAGGGAAACAAGAGATCTCTGAAACGTTGCCATTATTGGTGTCAAGAATGCGATGACGATTTGTTACGTTGTGCTTCCACAGACAGCTGCATGCACCTGTGGTAGCGCCGAGTCTAAAGTTTTTTTCTACCTCGAGACACGTGATCGAGATATTGGCACTTTGCGAATCTGGCCATTTCTGAGGTTCCCAGAATTTTTCTTTGAGGCCGATTACATGAGCCGGGCTAGCCCGGTTAACCGGGCTGACTCGTGTCACGAAATTCTTTCCTCGGCCACAAAAGGAGATTTTAATGAACGTTAGGGTTCGTTTACATCTAAACTAAACCAATTCTTCTTTGTACATTTAGTTTACGCGAGTTTCAAAACCACAGTGAGATCCTAATCAATCGCGTGAGCCCAGTTAACCGGGCTAGCCCGGCTCATGTAAACAGGCCCTTTGTTTGGTCTTTTGTTCTGCTCTTGACTTTATTCTTTAATTATGATATTTTGACTGTATTTCTTTGTTTGGCCATAGTCCCTAGAAATAAATTGTCTGGAAACGCGGCCAAAGTCTTTGTTCTAGGTTTTTGTTCACGTTTGTGCACCTTATTTCACCTTAAAGCTTGTTGAACACATTGTATTTTTGGTATAACAATCAACCAATAGCAGCGTTGCTTTATAAATATTAATGAACGTAAAACAAAAGACTGCACCTTATTTGCCACCCTCAACCTAAATTGTAGCTCATTGTTAACCGCTTTGATGTCCGCCGCGTCTCCAGACAATATAATTCTAGGGACTATGGTTTGGCCTTTTGTTTTCTCCTTATGATTTATATGCTTTTGCGTACGTGTGCGCGCAAGTCCCAAACTGATATAATACCTTCAGAACTTCCAGATCAGGGCATGTAAATCACGGCGACGCATTGGCTCACACGTACAGGTCATGCCGTTGTGAGTTCGTTCTTTTGAATAGTTTTACCTTTCGATGAAGTGTTTTCGAATCTTGTTCTGAGAGAACGGTGTTGGAAAATTCGGTTTTTATAATATTTTGCAAGTGACCGAGTTATAGTTGATCAGTATAAACGCGGCAGGCAATCACGGTCTTACAAATTATGTTTGCAACTGCACACGCCGATCGCGGTAGACCCCAACAAATATAGTAAGGTTAAGGCGATTTTCCACTAGGCGAAAAAATGTCTTTTGTCTCGCAATGTCCGCTTAATTGGGGGTTGGCACAGTAGGGGGTGCGCATGGGGTTACCAGGTTTTATTATAGACTTCGTTTGGTTTTACTGTAAAACAATTAATACAGCACTATTTGACTTAAAATAAGTCCACATAGTTCTTTAATAGTTGAAAATATAACAAAACATTAACCAAACTGAAAATTATGAAATACATTGGATAAGTTAAATTATTAAATAAAGAAAGAATCTATAAGATTTATTCAAACAACAACATAAATACCAGATTTGGTATATAAGATACATACATATAACATATAAACTGAACTACGTGCTCAACTACTGTATAGACTTTCAAAACTTGTTAAAACATTAAAACAGTATTTAGCTACCAAAGTCATAATTGTTTTGTCTTGCATAGCAATGACATACATAAAAAGGTCTTGGTAGCTAAATTTAGTAAACGAGTTATTTATTTTACCGAGACTTTCCATAAAATTAACTCTAAGATCGGCGAACTTTGTGTTTCTGCATGACATTAAAAGGTGTTGTTCGTTCCCAATCTCATTTAGATCACAATGTTTGCATAATCTTTCACTGTATGAAACATTTCCGTATCGACCAGTTTCAACAGGTAATTTATGAGCTGAAATTCTTAATTTTGTAACCGCTTGACGATGTTTGAAGTTGCGAATTGAAGAAAGATATTTTTCAAAGCCAAAATTTATTTTCAGTTTTTTAAAGACTCTTAATTTGCCATTATTTCCACCTTGTTGAATCTGCTCTTTCCAGTATTCGGTATAAAACTCATGTAATTTATTCCTCAAGTAATGGCAAAAATTTCCTTGTTCTTCGGGTGGTATTACAAAATTTTTAAAATTATTAACTTCTATATTACATAGTTGTAGTAAATATTTTGTGAATAATATTGGTTGTAAATTAGAGTCGATACAGACTCTCGCTGCTTCACCAGCGAGGGTATCTGTAAAAGTTGAGCTTTTGATGCGAACCAATATTTTGTTATAAGTGTAGCTATTTGTATAATTAGGGGTGCCCTTCCTAGTTCACCATAGACAGCTAAATTAGTAGATTTTGAGTGCACACCCAAGATTCTTTTGCAGAATTTTAGATGTAGTCTTTCTATATCATTTGTTAATTTAAGAATTTTGGTTTTAAACATCGCAAAAGAGTTTATTTTACCCAGTAAGTATGGACCCCAAATTTCGCAGCTATACAGTAAAACGGGAACTACAGTTGAAGAGAAAAGTTTTAAAAGTAATTTTATTGGTACATTCTCCACGTTTGAAAAACTTTTGAATAAACAATGATAGGCACGTATTGCTTTACCATAAAGTATTTTTTGTGTTCGTTTAAAATTACCGGAAAAGTGAAAAGTAATACCAAGGTAACAATATTCATCAACTTGCTCTAGAGCAATATTCCCAAAAGACCAAATTGATGAGAAGTGTGCACGTCTTTGGGTTGGTGTTCCAAACAATAAAACTTTTGATTTTTTTAAATTAATGTTCAACTTCCATTTCTTGGTGTAAAATTCAAGCTTTGTGAGACAGTTTTGTAAGCCAGACTTGGACTCGGATAGTAAAACTAAGTCGTCTGCGTAAAGTAAACAATTTAAATCAGTTTCATCAAGTTTTACTGGGGCACACGAGCTGTTAAATAGATTAGGTATATCATTGATAAACATGTTGAATAAGGTGGGACTTAGATTGCATCCTTGTTTTACCCCAATATGGGACTTAAAGAAAGGAGTACTTCCCTTATCCAATTTTACCGAGCAATCAACTGAGGAATACATACTTAGCATTAGACGTATGAAATTCTTACTACAACCATATTGAATAAGTTTGAAGAAAAGTCCTTCTCTCCACACGCTGTCGTAGGCTTTTTTAAAGTCGATAAAACAGGCAAAAATTGGTTTTCGTTTTGACTTATAAACATCTATTAAAGTTTTAAGAACTAGTAAATGATCTGCTGTTCTGCAATTTTTCCGAAAACCGATTTGACATTTACTCATAATTTTGCACTCTTCCAGAAATTTAGTTAAACGAGTATTCATAATCAATGTGAAAAATTTTCCTAGACAGCTGCCTATACAAATTCCTCTATAGTTACTCGGGTCAATTGTACTACCTGATTTATATATTGGGACTATGAAACCCTTTGACCAATGTGATGGAAACACACCGTAGGATAGAATAGTATTAAACAATTTTACAAAATAGGATGGTAAAACTTCGACTGCTAACTTAATGATCTCATTGGACAGTGAATCACCGGCACTGGCTTTTTTGTTCTTTAATCTCTTTGACAGTTTGCACAATTCTTCAAGTGAGATTGGTTTGTCAAGGGTATCGTTTTTGCAGGCTGCCCAAATATTGAAATCCTTCACAATTTGAGCTTCGTTGCTTATCTTTTCAGTGTTGAAATTTATCTTGTTCAAATTTCTAAAATAATCAAACCATTCCGATGATGGTATTTCATTAGACGTACATGATTTACGTGTTTTTATAGAATTAACTAGCTTCCAGAATCCTTTAGGATTGTTATTGGATAAAATTTCAATTTGATTTAGTATAGAATTATGAAATTGTCTTTTTTGTTTCTTAACCATGCGTTTATATTCCTTTCTTTTTGAAAAAAATAGATGACGTAAATAGACGTCATTAGGATATTTTGTCAGTAAACTTCCTAAATTTCTCAAATTCTTTTTAAGAGTATGGCAATTTGTATCATACCATTTTTGTTTCACCTTTGTTTTGTTTTTATTGTTCGTTTTCTTTTGTTTCTTAGTATATAATACTTTTTGGGATGTATCACATAATATTTTGGAAAAATTAGTTACAAGCATATCAACATCGATTGATTTTTCGCTATATGTAGGCTGGAGAAACAATGAATCTAATTTATTTTGTACTTCATTCGAGACCATAAATTCTCTCAAACAATCTTTCTGGTTCTCATTCCACACAAAAGACACAGGATGAGGCATTAATTTTAATGCATCATCTGGAGTTTTGGGGATTTTAATTCTCATCACAAAAGATAAATAGGAATGATGAGAAAATTCAGTGATATCGGCTACTGTAAGGCTAATAATAGATGAAAGCAGGTCTTGTGAAACAATAACGTAATCAACAACACTTGCTCCATTATAAGTTTGACAAGTGAACTGACCAATGAGATCTCCGTTGGTTCTACCATTTAGTGCAACCATACTATTGCCAATACATAAATCAATTAAAGATCGCCCATAAGAATTTACATGACAATCTCTTGAGGATCGCTTATCTAATGTGAGTGGGGTATAATTTTCATCCTCAAGAAATGGATCATCAATAAAATCATCTAGGATACCTATTCTAGCATTGAAATCTCCACATAAAATAACCTTACCCAAAACTGAAAATTTATAGATACTATTTATAGGTTCGCGTAGCGGCAAGTCTCTCAAAATGTCGTTAACGTTCAAACGAGCACTGGAAAGCTCTTCATTACATGCATGTCGATCGCCTAATGTTGGTATGTCTTGTAAAATCTTAAGTGTTGAATGTTACTGTCAAAGGAAAACATTAACCTTGAACTCCATAGAGGTTATTCTGTTCATTGGGACCCAAGATAGGTGTCCGCTTCCGCTTAATAGGGGTGTCCGCTTAATAGGGGTTGTAACTATAGGGTTTATTAAAGAAATGGCCGGGACCTTTTATAGGTGTCCGCTTAATAGGGGTGTCCGTTAAGAGGGGTTCGACTGTAGTATGACATTGCGTGTAAACTTCGCCCAAAGAAGCTAACGTCATTTTCACTTTCGTGATAACAACACCTAAAGATAATGGAACGAAGGATCGCGGATGGAACGAAGTTTCTGCTGCCTAATCTGATTATTACAGTCATTTGCAACTCACTTTTCACCCAAATCTTCGGAAGTTCATTCGGAAGTTCGTCGGAAGTGAACTCTGCATTTGATTGGTTGCTTGGTTCCTAGCAGCCAATCAAATGCGTAGTTCAAAACGAACTTTGAACTTCCGAACGAACTTGCGAACTTCCGAAGATTTGGGTGAAAAGTGAGTTGCAACAACCTGGTCTCTTCCTCAAATTGAGGTCTCTTCCTCAAATTGACTGTATATACTAATTGTAATCAAGCTCTCAAATTGAGTGTGGGAGTCAATTTCAACGTCAACTCTGTTCCACATGCGGGATGTTAAACTAAAAAGCGTATAAGGAAAAACCTAGTAGGGGTGTTGTGGTCGGGATCTGAGAGGCGGGACTTTTTTCCGGAGAGTTGTGGTTAGGCTTAGGGCTACCGGGGGTTGTGGTTAGGTTTAGGGTTTCCAGGGGGTTGTGGTTTGGGGTTGGGGTGGGGGGTTAGGAATTAGTTTTTTAATTCCTTGAAATTGACTCCCACACTCAATTTGAGAGCTTGATTACAATTAGTATGTACAGTCAATTTGAGGAAGAGACCAGGTTGGTTGCAAATGACTGTAAGGACCTTACGAAGTAGGACGGCAACTTACGAGTTATTTTTGCAAAATAAAAAGAGTGAATAATTATAATTTATAGCCCCTATATGGTAATCTCAGCGACGTCCTTGCATGCCCTTTATACATGGATCGCAAATCTCGACTGCGCATCAGAATGACGCGTTCTGAGTCGGGATAAAACTTAATTAACTTTATAACATCAGGCTAAAGCTGCAGTTTTCATTTGCATTTTCATTTACATTTCTGAACTCATTGTACTGAATTTCTCAGCCTAATGTTATAAATTGAAATAAGTTTTATCCCGACTCAGAACGCGTCATTCTGATGCGCAGTCGACATTCGTGATCCATGTATTATATAGATGCGAGTGTTTTACTAGGAAATATATACAGCGTCGTATTTTCCATATCCTCACCAGTGAAGATAATCGATGACGTCATTTAGAATTTTACCGCTTTTTGCATTGAATCTATATATAATACTGAAAAAGAACATTTGTGGCAAAAACAATATTTTACTTATTCGCTACGCTCATTCGTAAAATATTGTTTTCCCCCACTCGAAGATAAAATTCATATCTTCGCGCCGTCATGTAATATCCTCTATATATAACGCCACTTAGAGTATTTTCACGTCTTCCAGACAACGGCAACCCACCAAAAGATGAGAACTGTTGATTGACTCAATAGACACGGCCACAATTATTTTTGCCGTACTGGGGCGTTCTGGAAGTCATTAAACTAGCTTCAAATATACAATATAGTAGTCAGTTAGCCGTGACTTATTTTAATTATAGAATTTATTTTCTTTTTAACCGTCGTCGTCCTAGCATCGTATAAGGTCCCTAATAGACCACTTGCAGTTACGTCACAAATTCCTTCGCAACAGTTAACGCTAAGGCGCATCTGGAGGACAAGCATTTGGCATTCATACTGAGCGAAGCTAACATGGCGGCGAGTTATAACACGAAAAAAGCACTTAAAATGGCGAAGACAGGCTTGTTAACTGGCTCTACGAAAACATTGAAGTGTAATTTATCTAGGGAAAGATATATGGAAAAACTTTCATATGTAAACAACATAGATTCGTATGAATTGCCGAAAGATAAGTGGATTGACGACGTCGAGTTATGGCCATCTATTACTTACATTCACGTTGGGATGTATTTACTGTTTTCCCGAAGTCCATATATACACAGGAGCAACTGTTGAATTACAAAAGTCTTGACTTTATGTGTATGTAACCACTGATCTCTTTGATAAACTGGATAGGCCATTCCCTATGGCCAGCAGTCAAACATTTCTTGCCAGTCGCCGCCATCTTACGTAGTGGAACATATGACGCATTGCGGCCTTAGAACTTCTTCCCAATCCCAAAGTTGACCAGCATAAGCAATCTTGACGTCAGCACGGTCAGATTATCCGGGGTAGGAATAATAAGTACTCTGTGCTGGGGGAGTCGGAAAAGCAGTAAAGCAAACAACAGATGCCGGTTCGTTTAGTTTCACTGTTTAACAACAAATACAGTCAGAAGATGGCAAGTACACAACACGAGATATTGTAAAGGCATTAAAATTACTATACAAGGTACAATTTAAGACTTGGCATTGAATTCTTCGTAGATTTTATAGTCTGTTTTTACAGTTTATACTATCGTGAAGTTTCTTCGTTGTCGGCACTGAAGAAAGACAACGAAATTTAAAGATTTTACAGCTCAGTAACAGAAACAAATGCAAGAAATTAGCGTCTTAAACCTTATTAAGTACTTCTTGTGTCCTTACATTCGTTTCAATTTTCTTAAAATAACTCTTTTTGTCTATTTTCAATCCACGAAAGCTATGAACTTCAGTGGCAGCCATCTTACGTAGTGGTCACGTCATCATACATGCAACTGGCACGGCAAAATCCGGCCTCATGCCCATCCAGTTTATATAGATCGAAATATAGTAAGGTTAGATATACTGCCGAAACAGAGAACGTAGGAGTCTAACGTTTCGAGCGAAGGCCCTTCGTCAGAGAGAAACGTTTCTCTCTGACGAAGGGCCTTCGCTCGAAACGTTAGACTCCTACGTTCTCTGTTTCGGCAGTATATCTAACCTTACTATATATTTCGATTGTTGTTTTTACACTGTCTACGCAACACGCTACTTTTATTAGTTTATATAGAGATCAGTAGATGTAACGTGCATTTACATGTTGAAACGGCACAACCAAACTTCCACTCGTGTTTCTCTAACTGTATGTAAACACGGAAAATGTTTTCTATTTCTTAAGTATAAAGATAGTTCCGTTACATTACTGTGGTGGTTATTGGTGCGTGGCGAGCAACAAGTTCTACACGCTCTTCATTATTGGTGTTGGGTAGATCAACGAACAATGGCGCATTACTATTGGTGCCCACGTGTTCAGCATTGTGGTCAGTGTGGTTCTGGAGAAGAAAAAACAAACGATATTAAATTATTTTATTACACAAACTACCATTGTTCTACAATACTCAACCATTGTTTTACCGACTAGTTTGCTGAAACGTATGTGCATGTGAATGACATTTAAGTGGGTATAATAGTATAAATTTTCCTGGTCCTTTTTGAAAAGTTTTATACTTGTAGCGCTTGCATATATCTAGAGAAATTGTGTTTATGGTAAGCAGCATATTTTATGTAAATTATTAACTACTTAATAACCGAGAGTGAGGTCTTTACAGAGAAATATCGGACCGAGGTCTTTTTGGTACAGACCGAGCCCGTAGGGCGAGGTTTGTAGACAAAGACCGAGGTCTGATATTTCTCTGTAAAGACCGAGCAAGCGCGAGGTTAATAAAAAGTTTATTATATGGCATTTTGAAACAACAAACCTTACATTATACCTTGTCATGATACGTACTTTAGTCAGTTTAGTGTGACCTCGAGCGTGTGACATAAACTCATCGTTTTCAATGTTGTTGCTTTTGTTGTCATCGCTTTCGGACTCCTAAACTCGCTTCCAGATTGCTCTCGTCCCAATCATATATAATTTAGTCCTCAGGTTGTTGAATTCACAAAATCCTTGCGGTTTTCTTTCGTTGTTTAGTTGCAAACAACATGGCTGACAATATCCGTAATCGACCGGTCGATTACGGAAAATAATCGACCGACACGTGACACGTCTCGGCCAATGAGAACACACGATTTCAACGGAAGTAACTTGTGCCATATAATAATAACTACTTAATAACCGAGAGTGAGGTCTTTACGGTAAAATATTAAACCGAGGTCTTGCTGTATTGACCGACTGCGATAGCGAGGTTGATACGTTCAAGGCCAAGGTTTGATAAGTATAGGATAAATACCAACTTAAAACACGATTGAAGAAGGTTTTCTAAAAAATAGCATTGTTATGTCGAATAACGGATTTTATGAAATAATAAGACTCCAAAGCAGTTTATTAAACCATAGTTAATAGAAAATATACATGGTTTGGAAGCTCAACAAAAGTCATTGTTTTATGTTTTTGTTCAGGTTTATGGATATTTTTGCACTTTCACGGTTACTGAACATATTGTGTTTTGTGTGTAATGAAGCAATCATCCAATAGCAACGTTTGGGTTCAATCACTCAACCGTACTGTTTAAATATTAATAAATCTAAAACAAAGGATTTGGCACCTTCATGTAACATGAATCGTAGCTTGATTGTTAACCGCTTTGAAGTTTGCCGGGTTTCCAAACCATGTTTATTTTCTATTAACTATGATTAAACAAACTTGTATATAACATTTTAACTATTACACAAAGGCACTGATTAAAGATTAATTTCTTTTAACTTTTACTCATGAATTATTAATGAGGTTTAGAAATATGTATTTTAGAGGATCGATTTATTTTTAACTTTTTACTAGGTTAACTTCTAAGGACTTTGATGTGTCATTTCTATAGCAAGGTACGTATTGTGAGAACTAAAATTGTTTCTGTTCCAATTTGTTTGATGTCAAACGTCGTAGATTGACAAGACTAGATTGCTTTTGCATACAGAATAAGCTTTTTGTTCCTACACAAAACGTCCGTTTACGCACAATTTCTGTGTCCAAGCCTGGCTGTGAGCTTGACTTTATTTAAAAAACTAGAAGTTTTTTATCAAAAGTGAAGTGCTGCGAGTTGCTACCATTTACTATTTAGTATTAGTATAAATTTAAAGTTTATAATGCAAATCCTCGAATTTCATTGGCTATTGCAGGAGTTTATAATTGGTGATATAAACCTCTGGGATAAACCAATGAAAGTCATTCATTTAAAAAAATTGACCAATGACAAAATGCGTAGTATAGCACGAACAATGATCATTAGAGCCAGCGGTTGTTCTGTTAAGCAACAATGGCGCCGAAATTATAACGGAGTATGCAAATGAAAGAAGAAATTGAACATTTAGGCGAAGCAATACGTTCTACAGAAGAAAAAAACCGGCTACAAAATGGTTAGAATGGAAATTATTAATGGTAAGAGCGTTAAATTGTTTATCTGTGTTCGTTTAAAACGAAATAACTGGAAACAAAACACATTTCAAAATTACGCTTGCTGTTGACAAGATTTCGTGATGTAAACTATATGCTAAATTGAATGTTTCTTTCAACTTTTTGTCACTTTTACAAATCAAAGGAGTGGATATATATTGTTTCAATATTGTACATGAAAATCCATGCTAAATTATGCAAGAAAACTTTACTTTTCCATCGGTTACTGTACGGGCCAAGGAGATGTCCGAAATAATCGTTGAACGTTTGTTGTTGGCAGTTAAAAAATGTATTAAACGAGCCTCAAAGAATATGTTATATTCGAGAATTTATTTAACTTTTGCTGGTAAATTTATACTAAAACAATTAGACAACTCGCCCTCGTTTTCTACGAGCGATAGTCAACTCGGCTTCGCCTCGTTGACTATTCGCTCATAGAAAACTCGGGCTCGTTGTCTAATTGTTAATTATAAAATAACATTTTGAAAACGCAAGCGGTGATTGGTTAAAAGCCGTGTTTCTATAACTCTATGGAAAACATGGATAGATTACGCCATCCAATACGCCATCATTCTAATTAAAATTTGTACAGAAACACCATTATACGCCATCCACTACGCCATCAAACGCAATCCAATACGCCATCCGTGGTAGGTAATGAGAATTTACGCTTTTTATTTGGATTAATTTTAACGTTTAATCTATTTTGACGGGTTATTTTATAAAGGAAATAGCTACAATTTCTCGTTCTCCCAAACTTCCACTCGTGTTTCTATAACTCTATAGAAACACGGAAAATGTTTTCTATTTCTTAAAGTGGCACTGCGATGGAAAATCGTGTTGCTATTTTTTTCCAGAAAATAAAAATATAGCACCTACTAAACATTCTCACCAAATATCAGAGTCAGATTCGATCTTCTTACCTGTTTATTTTGTGATCCTTTTCGGTTATTCAACGACCGCCATTACTAGCTTCCAATTAACGCGGTGGGGTGAGCTGGACCGGATGTGACATCATTTACTCAACACACAAACAACGAAACAACTGAAATCAGGGTGAAACTGATTACTGATATTCGATCAATATGTCTTCCGACGAAGAAATTGCGGTTTCTGAAAGCGAGCAGTCTTCTGTAGGCGGCATAAGTTACTCCCCTGGTGGTGAGATGTCGATCGCATGATTCTGATGGAAGTAATTTGAATGATACGATTCCCTACGATACTTCAGATGAACCTCTTGCAACGCCAGAAGAACACGCCGAGTATCAACGTGTCATTTCGCTACAGATGCAAGAACAACAACAGCTGGCTGTTCGGCTTTCTGGTGAACAGTCAATCGTTTCCTGGTAACTTTCTATAAATTTTTGTATCTGTACAAGTGTTCAATATCATATGCTTGGGCGACATAAAGAAAGGAATATCAGAGTATTAAAGGAGTTTATTTTTTTGCGGTCCGGTATGTAATGTAATGTTTTATTTACCCATCTTAGGCATATAGAATTATAATGGATTTACATAAAAATATAGGAAATTACAAATATATTTATATTTGGACAAATATTAAAAATTTTACAAAAAAAAAAATAAAAAAAAATTGATAGGATGCTAATAATAAGAAGCTATAAAAGTCCATATAGGCTGCAATTAAACTGAGAAAAGGTAGTCCACTAAAAGTATGTTAAGTTATTTAGAGGCAAGCACATTGAGACATGCTCTGGGAATAAAAGACATTTTATGTCTATCAGTTTTAGATAAAAGTTTGGGGATACTTTCGTTTTTCCTCCTTAGATCGTACTTTGGTTTCACGGCATTAGATAGAAAACGGTTACACGGGTTACTGGGATCACCCTGAATTCTTTTCAGTTCATTTAATGTTGCCTTTTCTCTTCTTTCTTTAAGGGTTGGAAGGGCATCTTTTTTTACGCCTAGGATTTTCAAACTTCTTTGTTGTACTCGCTCTAGTTCCTCTTCGAGATATTTAGGGATTCCACTCCACACAGGCGAGGCGTACTCGAGCAAGGGTCTAATCTTTGTCGTGTATGTTGTTAACCCCACCTCGAGCGGCAAGAAAGAGTTCCTACATTCTCTAAGGAAGTATAGTCGCTTATTTGCTTTCTTTGTTATTTCGTTAACATGTGTATTCCACTTTAAATCGTTTTGGACCCATACTCCAAGAAGTTTAAACGTTTTTACCCTTTCTAATTCAGTATCTCCAACTCGTACGGGCGGAGGCTCTGAGCTGGATTGTGCGAAAGAGATCCACATGTCTTTAGTTTTCTTTGCATTGATCTTCATTTTGTTTTCAGTTGCCCAGTTTATCATGGCGTTTGTCGACTCTTGCACGTGACTAGAGGATCCGCTTTCAATGACTTCATCTTGGGTGCAGTCATCCGCGTACTTATTTGTGTTAATCATTAGATGGTCTGGTATAGAATCTTCCAGGTCATTTATATGGACGTTAAACAAGGTTGGAGAGATGACGGAACCTTGAGGGACTCCAGCTGGACAAGGAGCAATTGATGACATCACACCGTGTAAATTTACTTGTTGGGTCCTCCCTGTTAGGAAACACTTTACCCAAGACCAGAAGGCTCTGGATACGTTCATTTCTGCTAGTTTAGTTAGTAGAATTTTGTGGTCGACCAAATCGAAGGCCTTACGGAAATCCAGGAACATAGTATGAACCCCCTTTCCGCCAGATTTAGAGTTATCCGTCACATCATACCAGTTTTGTGTTATAGAGATTAAGGCAGAGACGGTGGATCGGCCTTTAGCAAAAGCGTGTTGGTTGTTCTTTATTTCCAAATCGTGAATATTAAGTTCTAACTGCAGTTTCTCCAGTACCTTAGCTAACTGGGGAAGCACAGAAATCTGCCGAAAGTCATTGTTAATATCGTTCGGTTGTTGTATCTTAGGCACCGGAGAGATTATTGCATGTTTGTAGGCAGTTGGATATTTGGACTGTGTTAAACTACTTGTGATGATACTGTGTACCGCTGGGGTCAATTCGTCACAATAGAGCTTTAGAAACCAGGCAGGGATTTTGTCTGCTCCCATTGCTTTCCTTGGATTTAAGTTCTTAAGACAAGATCGTACCTGACCTAGTGAGGGTAATGGTGGAAGAGTGTGTTTGAGTAAGTGGTCGACTTCGTTGATGTCTAGGGAATCAGTGTTAACATTCTCCCAGGGTTTCGTGAAAGTTCCCTGTAGCAGTTCGGCGAGCTCAGATATTTCTTCCTCTGATGGGTTTGGTGAAGATTTCTGATCTTTTTGAGCTCCCAGTAAAGAATAGACAGTTTTATACCATTTCGCGGGGTTGGTTTGGCGGAAATCGTTTGCTTTCGTACGATAATACGCTTCTTTTGCTTTTAAAATGAGGTTAGAAACTTTTTCACATAATAGTTTATATTTGTTCTTGTCACCTTGGCAGAATGCTTTTTGTCTAGCTTTAATCAGCGCCTTAATGTTTAAGGTTATCCATGGTTTGTCTGAAGGATGTGTTCGTATTGTTTTTTCCGGCATAGCTTCGTCCAGCATTGATAAGATCGTCCTGTTAAATACTTGAACTTTATTATCGACATCAGTTGCGGAAAGCACTGTATCCCAGTTTTGGACAGCAACTTTTCTGCTTAATGCGTGCAGGTTTTCTGGTTTGTGAAGTCTGACTCTTTTTAACACAGACGGTGTCTTGTTGGTAGTTATTGGGTTTAAGAGTAGACATTGATGGTCGGATCGACCAAGAGGTGGTAGATGTTGAACCGGAGAGTAATGGTTAGCCATGTTCGTGAGAATCTGATCTAAGGTATTTGTTCCTCGTGTAGGCGAGGAAACTGTTTTTTTAAGATCAAAACGATTGCATAGACGACTCAGGTTTAGTTTATTAAAGTCACCAGCTATGATAATCCCAGTCGAAGGGCGAGCATGAAGTACTGAGTCTAGACCATCTGTAAGATAGTTTATCATTTCGTTACCATTTTCGACAGACTGCCCAGGAGGGTAATAAACGGTAACCACGATAATAGTGCTGAAGGGTCTAGGTGTTCGAGGGGGTTTAAGCAGCAGCCACATTACCTCTTTACCATCCGCTTCAAGGTTAGATAAACGATCTACCGGGATAGTCGTATCGACATAGGCCAGCACTCCACCGCCGGGAGTTGGTCGGTCAAGGCGTAAAATATTGAATTTTCCACCAATGTTAATTGTGTTGTCCGGGATATCTTTCGATAGCCATGACTCTGTTATCAAAGTTACTGTAGGACTATTAGTTGAAACTACAGCAAATAATTCATCCACTTTATTTGTGATGTGACAGATGTTGGAAAGGAGAAAAGAAGGAAGGATATGTTTCTTAAAGTTGGTGTTGCTACTAGTATTGATTGCAACCATCTGATTCGCGCGCTCTGATTGGCTTAGCGAGCGGTCCGTATCACACGATACGGACCCCGATACGGACCGCTGCGGATTTCAAAACAAAAACAAAAAAGTGTTTTAATATTTCGTATACTCGACGCTTTTCACTACTTTAGACTACAATAGAATGCCAGTAAAAACAAAGTAAGATGATTTATCCAAATGGTTCTGACAACTTCATGTGAAAACAGCGAATTTTAAAAGAAATGCTGGGAAAACTGTGACAAAAAAAAAATTTACGAGCGACATCTATAAAGTTTTCAAGTATTATTGCTCAACCGTCAACGACGTATGAAAACAGTTTAAAACGGTAGGCAAAACATATACATGAACTTGTGAACATAGTATTTTGAATCACTAAATGAAACTATATAGACTATATATAAAAAAACATATCACGAGAAGACAGAAAAGCTGAAACCTTTTGACACTAAACTGTCTTTCTTCTGTTGTTCAACTATAACAAAACCGCTACAAGTCTTTACCTTTTAGTCAAATGTTTTCCACATGCCAACCTCATCGTGCTATATGTCTTTGAAAAAAAGTTACAAATGGCTTAGTACAAGCATTTTCGTCTTCAAACTCGAACAACACACATTCAATTTCCATGGAATCAGTCGAGTATTCAAAGCGACTTTCCAAGCGAACAGCCAAAAACGAGCGAGCGACGAAGAAGAAGGACGAAGAATCTTTATCAACTAAACTTCAAAAACACTTGGACTGCATTCTAAATTCCCTTCGTAACTGGATCTTCACATTTTGACTGTTTTTCACCAGAAAAAAAAGGTTCCAAGCTTCCCTGTCAGACTGCATGTCGGCAGTTGTTTATTATCGAACGATAAACTTTGGACTTTTTAATATCACGTGAACGTCATCTCGATTACGCAACTTATGTTAATTTACTAATTATGTAAATTATAAATTGTACGATTAGCAAAAAAATAAATATGTTATTTACCGTTTTGGTCGGTCCGTATAGAAAAACATTTGCCCTCGGTCTCAAAAATGTCCCTCGGCCTGCGGCCTCGGGCCTTTTTTAAGACCTCGGGCAAATATTTTTCTATACGGACCTCCCAGCCGGTAAATAACATATATATATTATAAGTAATATTGGGCATTTCACTCGATTACATAGCGTGTTCGAAGGATTTTGGGTGAAGGAAAATTCCAGTGTAGAATATATACATTATTATTAAAGGAGTATACTGGATTTGAAGAGGGAAAGAACTCGAATAATTTTTATATTACATTATTAAATCGTCTTTTAGTCTTTATATTATGTCCTTGCCTTTGACTAGGTGTAAGTGTGGTAATTGTTCTTTGGAGTTTGTTGTCAAGCCGGATGAATGTCGCTGTTGTTTCAATATTGATCAATGTAAACAAAAAATGGCTGAAGAAAAGCTTAATGATCGATGCTTGACAGAACACCCAGCTTTTGAGCCCGTGTATTTAAACCCTTGGGTTTTGCGAATTGCTGGTATAACTTTTAAAACCAAAATCAAAGGAGCCAAAAATTACACTTCTTTGTATATGAAAGGGAAGAAAAGCGAATCTGAGTAAGTATTTATCATTCCCAATAAATGGCTAGCCTCGATGAACATTGTCAGTTAATTTGAAATACTTGTTAGGTTTTTTTGAGCAGTAGCATATAGGCAATTTGTTAGGCTTGTGAAAATATCCTTTGAACAAAAGCTGAAACAAGAAGTGCCTGACCCTATTCACACTATGCTGGAAAAACAAGGAAAAGACGAGGCAATACAAAAGTTTATGATGAGGAAAGGAAAAGAAACTGCAACCGTCCCCCCTACTTGCTCAAGTATGTCCAAGTATTTTATTTGATGATGCTGTAGAATCCAGTGACTTTAGCATGGACATTCATCATTTTGTTCTATATGTTGTATTTTTTAGTTGATGAACTATGACAAGAAAACCCCACCCATCAAACAAGACAGAGAAAGGCTCCATCTTGTAGGAAATGTGGAAAGCCGATGAAAGGAGGGGTGAATGCACTGCCAACACTGCATGCTGCTGTTCAGTAGCCAAATTTCGAACTACTAGGTCTATTGTTTATTTATAATTAAACTCAACAGGAGAGATGCTGTGAGCTAGCTAATCTAATGGTGCTGGTTACAACTTGTTGGTTTAAAGACTGACTACTGAAACCAGCTATTATGAATCCGAGTTCTCCTCTTCGTCCTCATATCCAGTATATTCTTTACTTTTGAACTCTTTTCTTATCCTTGAATACACACAGCATGGAAGGGGATACCTAGGTTAAAAAACCTAAGTTAAATAACAAATATTTCAAATTAACTGACAATGTTCATCGAGGCTAGCCCTTTATTGGGAATGATAAATACTTACTCAGATTCGCTTTTCTTCCCTTTCATATACAAAGTGTAATTTTTGGCTCCTTTGATTTTGGTTTTAAAACTTATACCAGCAATTCGCAAACCCAAGGGTTTATAAAACACACGGGCTCAAAAGCTGGGTGTTCTGTCAAGCATATTACCACACTTACACCTAGTCAAAGGCAAGGACATAATATAAAGACTAAAAGACGATTAAATAATGTAATTTAAAAATTATTCGAGTTCTCTCCCTCTTCAAATCCAGTATATATATGTTATTTACCGGCTGGGAGGTCCGTATAGAAAAATATTTGCCCGAGGTCTTAAGAAAGGCCCGAGGCCGCAGGCCGAGGAACATTTTTGAGACCGAGGGCAAATGTTTTTCTATACGGACCGACCAAAACGGTAAATAACATATTTATTTTTTTGCTAATCGTACAATTTATAATTTACATAATTAGTAAATTAACATAAGTTGCGTAATCGAGATGACGTTCACGTGATATTAAAAAGTCCAAAGTTTATCGTTCGATAATAAACAACTGCCGACATGCAGTCTGACAGGGAAGCTTGGAACCTTTTTTTTCTGGTGAAAAACAGTCAAAATGTGAAGATCCAGTTACGAAGGGAATTTAGAATGCAGTCCAAGTGTTTTTGAAGTTTAGTTGATAAAGATTCTTCGTCCTTCTTCTTCGTCGCTCGCTCGTTTTTGGCTGTTCGCTTGGAAAGTCGCTTTGAATACTCGACTGATTCCATGGAAATTGAATGTGTGTTGTTCGAGTTTGAAGACGAAAATGCTTGTACTAAGCCATTTGTAACTTTTTTTCAAAGACATATGGCACGATGAGGTTGGCATGTGGAAAACATTTGACTAAAAGGTAAAGACTTGTAGCGGTTTTGTTATAGTTGAACAACAGAAGAAAGACAGTTTAGTGTCAAAAGGTTTCAGCTTTTCTGTCTTCTCGTGATATGTTTTTTTATATATAGTCTATATAGTTTCATTTAGTGATTCAAAATACTATGTTCACAAGTTCATGTATATGTTTTGCCTACCGTTTTAAACTGTTTTCATACGTCGTTGACGGTTGAGCAATAATACTTGAAAACTTTATAGATGTCGCTCGTAAATTTTTTTTTTGTCACAGTTTTCCCAGCATTTCTTTTAAAATTCGCTGTTTTCACATGAAGTTGTCAGAACCATTTGGATAAATCATCTTACTTTGTTTTTACTGGCATTCTATTGTAGTCTAAAGTAGTGAAAAGCGTCGAGTATACGAAATATTAAAACACTTTTTTGTTTTTGTTTTGAAATCCGCAGCGGTCCGTATCGGGGTCCGTATCGTGTGATACGGACCGCTCGCTAAGCCAATCAGAGCGCGCGAATCAGATGGATACCGGACCGCAAAAAAATAAACTCCTTTATTAAAATACTCTGATATTCCTTTCTTTATGTCGCCCAAGCATATGATGTTGAACACTTGTACAGATACACAAATTTATAGAAAGTTACCAGGAATCGATTGACTGTTTACCAGAAAGCCGAACAGCCAGCTGTTGTTGTTCTTGCATCTGTAGCGAAATGACACGTTGATACTCGGCGTGTTCTTCTGGCGTTGCAAGAGGTTCATCTGAAGTATCGTAGGGAATCGTATCATTCAAATTACTTCCATCAGAATCATGCGACATCTCACCACCAGGGGAGTAACTTATGCCGCCTACAGAAGACTGCTCGCTTTCAGAAACCGCAATTTCTTCGTTGGAAGACATATTGATCGAATATCAGTAATCAGTTTCACCCTGATTTCAGCTGTTTCGTTGTTTGTGTGTTGAGTAAATGATGTCACATCCGGTCCAGCTCACCCCACCGCGTTAATTGGAAGCTAGTAATGGCGGTCGTTGAATAACCGAAAAGGATCACAAAATAAACAGGTAAGAAGATCGAATCTGACTCTGATATTTGGTGAGAATGTTTAGTAGGTGCTATATTTTCATTTTCTGGAAAAAAATAGCAACACGATTTTCCATCGCAGTGCCACTTTAAGTAAAATACTTGTTATCGTCCGAAGCATTTTCAATTAAAGAGCTTAAGCATGCGACGTTTTCCTCAATATGGACGTCACGCGTATAAAATCGAGCCATTAAAGAGTGATGGCGTCAGCACTCTTGCTTGAAGTGAAGAACAGCAATCTATGCAGTTTTAGGTTGTTGATTTGCAGCAATAACGGATATTGCTATCTTTAATGTTGCCATCTTTAATGCCCGCCGCTGATCGGTAGACATTGCGTATACCGAAGATCATCGCCAACGAAATCCTAAGAATCGAGTTTGTGAACGCATATAAACTCGGCCCAGACCTCGTCAAAATTAGTGAGCTGCTCGCCTTACGGCTCGCAGCAAAAATCAGGCGGTCGCTTACACCCCAATCTCTGCCTGCGATCCGTTTTTCCAGCTCTTGTCGGAACGAAGTAAAGCAGTATGTGCGTTCTCTCGGAAATCGTTCGGAAGTTCACGTTTTTCTGACGTGACATTCTGGTTCCGGCAAGGTTCCGGCCAGAACCACAGCTCCTTGTCGCTGGATAAAAGCATCGCAGGCTCTGAGTACGAGATCAGTGTGGGCATTGTTAAGTGTGAACTACTTACGTGTTCTGTTCGCTTCCGTAGCAATACCATTGCGATGATTATAAGACTAGACACACAGCATAAGGTCACTATGATCGATGATACGATCACTGATGCATACAAACCGGCTAGTTTACTGATTTGTTCGCATCCGAAATACACAGTGTATGACACTAAAAATCAAATGAAGATGTACAATAAATAAATAAATATATAGATAAATATAATATGGTATAGTACAACGGTACAGTAGGGTTAGCATAGTACAGTGCAGTACAGTACAGTACAGTACAGTACAGTACAGTACAGTACAGTACAGTACAGTACAGTACAGTACAGTACAGTACAGTACAGTACAGTATATTAGTATTATATATATAGTATTAGTATTATATATTACATAATATAGTATTATATATATATATGTATATATATATATATATATATATATATATATATATATATAATATATAATATAATATGTAATCTATCCAACACGAGTCAGTTATCTTCCTCCGATTTCTAAATACAGCCAAGGAGGTTGAAAATACGAGGCGAAGCCGAATCTTGTTAACCACCTTAACTGTATTTAGAAATCGGAGGACGAACACTGACGAGTATTGGGTATAGCTTCTCAAACAAATCAATATTTTAAGGGTAAATCGACTTGAAAGTTTGCTAAATTTGACTGTAATGTTCCTTCGATTTCTAAATACAGATTAAATATTGATTTCTTTTGAATTTTCCTCACAACAAATAGATTCCATTTTGCCGTTGTCTGTTTGGTAAGAACAAAAAGTGGCCCACGAGACGACGTTGTTACGTCTTCTGTACATATATAACTGAACAGACAACAAAAAAATGGAATCTATTTGTTAAATATTTCGCATTAATAAATCATGAGGAAACGTGTGTATGTGTCTGCCCTCTAATAGATCATGGCCAACAACCAATGAAAACACGCATATAGCAACCAGGGTATTGTATAAAATATAATATTATATAATAATTCAGGACAGATTGTCTAATAGTGAAAACTTACTACCCTTGTTTCCATTCTTTAAACACACACACCGCTTGCTATTAGAACTTTCTTTGTCGCATTTTTCCCCTGAATATCCACATGAAGTTTTGCAGGTGTAATCTTTCGACTCCCAGTAGATTTTCCATCTTGCACGGTACATATACCAGGACAAGTGCGTGCCGTCCAAACTCAACACAAGAAGAGACAAACCGATTGCCACAATGCACAGGATGGCAGCAATAATGGCCTAAACCAGTAAAATAAAGAAGCTTATATAATGGTCTATTAGCGGCAATACTGCGCGTATAAGGCACGACATTCAACTGAAACGGCTGCAACCAGTGGGAAAACCCTTTGGACAATTCTCGTAACTGTTGTAGGTATATATTTTCATAGCAATCCAAGCATCCTTTTGTGCGAGTCTCAGACAACACACACATTAAACTAAACTAAACTAAATAAACTTATTTATACTGGATTTCTCTATCAGTTAAAAGCTAACTGTTCTCCCTAGAGGTCCAGTAAGGGCCATCCCTCATTGGTCCAGTGTTTCTACAGGAGGAAACCGGAGTACCCGGAGGAAGCCTGCGATGTTTGGTAGAGTCAAACTGGAAGCACTCTTCTCACATGCGGCCAAGGTGAAATTTTAATCAGATAACTGCTGAGAGCAGGAATTGAACCCGGGTCGCAGAGGTGAAAGGCACGTGAGCTAACCACTGTGCCACCAACACCCCTTATTACCCTAGTTAATCCTTAGACTACCAGCAGTGGCGTGGTGGCAAGTTTCTGGCTGGGGTGGCCAGATTACCTTTGGCGCTGTGTCGAATGTTTGTAATCTTAATTATGTATTTTAGTTATTAATTAGTTTTATATTATTATAGTCAAGGTTTGTAATATGTAGTAAGGTGATACTTGTGAACTTTGATCTGAGACTGAACGTGGCATTCACGTGTAAACAATAGACAATGTAAGTTCGAGCTTCCGGGCGACGCCGTCATAAGTATAGTTTATAGGATTGAATGTCAGTTGTCACTAGAACTTGCCTAGCGAGCAGAATGCTAGCGAGTTACAGAGAAGTAATAAACCTAAGATGTTGAACTAAGACTGTGTGTGATTCTGAAACAGATAGATACAGTCCCCTGATTGTGGTTTGAACCAGCAGAAGCGCAACTACTTCGACGCGGAGTAGAAAAGTGCAACAGGCGCCCCCCCCCCCAAAAAAAAAAAAAAAAGAAAAAAGAAAAAAAAGAAAAAAAGACATTACTGTATTTGATAAATGATCACATTTTTTGTTTTAAAATAACTCAAATAGCAACAATATTACAACAAACAACGGGTTGTCTCAATGGCGACGCCAATGCGAGCGCCGAAGTAGCGGCAAAGATCTAGGGGGGGGGGGGTCCGGGGGCATGGTCCCCCGGGACATTTTGAAATCTAGAGTCTCTGATATGCCATTTCCTGCATTTTGGAGTGAGATTTTACAGAATTCTGAAGATTATAAAACATCATAGAAAACATAAAAGATTACAGATTTCAGATCTTTATATCCCACCATTGAAGACCTAAATGCAAAACTACAGTTCCAGAAGAAAGCCGGAAAGATTAATCTAAGTGCAGTACAAACGAAATGTTTACTAGTCGGGGTGCTATTAAG
This sequence comes from Corallium rubrum, assembly GCA_964035015.1. NCBI lineage: Eukaryota > Metazoa > Cnidaria > Anthozoa > Scleralcyonacea > Coralliidae > Corallium > Corallium rubrum. The sequence continues at coordinate 9,350,599 of OZ036004.1, forward strand.
TTTTGGCGCCCCTTGCTAATTTTGGCGCCCCTTCTGCAACCCCAGCTGGGGGGGCCTTGCCCCCCCTCCCCCCCGGTCCCCCCTGCCACCACGCCACTGACTACCAGGGGTCTTCCCTTGATGAGTAAAATCGTCTGGCGTTAGCCAGAGTAAAATACTAAATGTGCGTTTACATGAGCGATTGGGAGTCAAGGGGTCATTGGCAAAAAAGTTATTGAACACTTACCAGGGTTCTTGATCGTTGGTAAATCCCTGAAAGTAACACCAACAGACCAGTAGCTAGGAACTGCAAAGATAAATAACTTTTCATGAAATGAAAAGTTTGCCACCATGCATGCTAACAATTCGTAATCACTATTTGAATAACTATTTTAGGCTAAAATTGAGACCAACACGCAATAATGTTAGAAAGTCATATTGATTTTAACGGCATAGATTTTAACTATGTTGGTGTTGTTGGCATAGTGTTGGTGTTGTTGTTGCTGTCGTTGCTACTGTTGGTGCTTCTCTTGTTTTCTGCTGCTATACTGGTTCGCTATGATCACAAAACACACAAACAACGTTTTTATGCTCTATTTCAGTTCCTTTCAGCACTATTTATTCACACAGTAAACGAACGCGTATTGAAGCGAGTTCAACAGTTTTTCAGTCCGGTTTGCCGGGATATGGACATTTTCATCCTGGTTAATGTTGTCACAACCGCGGTTTATCGAGCTGGTACGACTCCCTAATAGAAATTTGCTCTGCATTTCTTGATGCCTGAAAATCGACCACCGATCTGACGAAAGTGATTATATATATAGTGCAATCTATCTATGAGTAAATCCCTAACAACTATATATACTATCAAAAGCACGTTCACCTTTATTATCTTTATATTTATACGAACGTTTTAATAAATAGTCTACTGTGACAAAAACAAATTAGTATATGGTGCTTTTTAATTTTTACTAAGTTCTGTCTGAAAGATTGACAAATGAAATATCTCAGAATGTTTGTCCAGGGAATTCTAATAGAGTTTTGATCGCAATGCCATACTGTATGCCTTTGCTCAAGTAAAGGAGATCCAGATGATTAATATATAGTATTAGTATACAGACGTATATATCGCATGCGAGATAGAACAATATACCCAAATACAACCTGTATGGAGAACTTGCTTAGTACAAGGACTGCAAGAGACATGAAATGTAGAACGCCCAACTACAAGCTACGGTTCGATAGTTACATGTAGCTAGTGCAGACTGCATGTTGACTTTAATGACTAAGACTGTCGAATTACAAAGATATAATTACAAATACCGCACGATGGGCAACAAACTAAAATAAGTAAAATAAGGAAAGGAACAGAGCTATTGATTTTTTTGAAGGGTTAAAGTTTACAGATAAGAAGACTTTCTCTGATCAGAATTTCAGAGCAGGAATTGTAGGCAGAGTGACCAGTTTAGGTAGCCGAGTCTACAGTCTTGGACAAAACCTGTTTTGTTACACTGCCCTCAAAAATCATCCACACTTGAATTAGATATTTTTACCACTTTAGCAAGAAAAATCCACCTCCCCCCTGTGCAATGTTGTTCCTAATTGCAAGAAACCACTTTTATTTTGGTTCAATTTTCTGGGTAGAAATCAACATTGAAAGGGGGGAAGGGGGATAGACAAAAAAACACGACATTTATCCAGCGCGGTCTGCGCATGATCCGCCAACTTCTCAAAACAAGACATTCATAATTACATGAAGTACTCAACCTGAGCTGAGTACTTCATGTATCGTAATTATCTACGAATGTCAGGTTTTGAAAAAATCGTTCGAAGCAACATGGCAGAAAATTAAGTGATTCAACGAGGGTATCTCTTCGGATTTCTTCTAAAAATGTTGTGTTTCGAGTACAAGCAATGAAGAGGAAGCAAGAAAAGCTTACAATCTTGAATAAGGTAGTATATATTTTTGTAAACGAAGAAGTAAACATTAGTTTCGTACATGCGTAGAACGCTAAGTAACAACCGTTTTGTCCAATATTGTAGGTTTCGGTTGCGTTTCTGTATTTTTCTGGTCGACAAATTTGCAATTATTGCATCATCCCAATAGGCTTTGCGAAACCACGCAGTGTGATCGCTTTCTTCTCTGGTTTGACTACATGCAAAATGCACTCGTTTTAGATCACAAGTGATTTATTGGACACTGTTATTGATCAGTCATGTGGCTGACCACTACGCTTATAACTGCAGGGTTAATATTCAACTAGACAAACTGATTATAAACGATTTATATGATTTATTATAATACTAAAAGGTATTACTCAATACTCATGGTCATTGGTCACAATCTGATAACCTGCTGACTGTTGGAAACTATCTGCAAGATGAGTGAGACATAAACAACGTTGAAAACAGAATTGACAACTTGTAAAGGACGGGTAAATATGCGGTGTTGACATGTTTTATACGCTAAATGGGAAAACTTTAAATGTATTGAGGTAAGGCCACTTAAAAAAAAATAGTTGGTGATTGTCCCCGCCCACCCATAAAAACCGGCCTGCTCTGGATTTTTTTTTATTTTTTATTTTTGAAAAAACAACTTCGTTCGATGCTTAGAAAACCACAAACTTGCGTGAGTTTCGTCCTGTGGCGCTTCATTTGCTAGCAGTCTGGTACCCAGAGCCCACGCGTTCCTTTAACGCATGCGCAATTGCACTGGCTCAGATGCCATGTTGTTTTCATAAATATTAAAAAAATGGCATTCGATTCTCTTCAAATCAGGCCATTATCATGCAAATGAAGCTATGAAATGCCATTTGTAGTAGCAACAATAACCCGAGAGAGTTGTAGTGTGGCGATGAAAGAGTGGTATGGTTGCTCTGTGGATATGACTTACAAGATTGTTCCAACAAGCCGATATCAAGTTGTGTTCGACAAGCCGATAACAAGTTGTTGGCAGCTGTTATGGTGGACCTGTGCTCTAAGTCATGTGACCTAGCTCTCGCATGTTCGTCTAAGCAAACATGACTTGTACACTAAAAACGATGACACTTATCTGTATTTCTGAGTAGTTTCCATAGTTTGCTCGGATTATAAATGGCGTAAAATTAGAATTCCTGACACCATGTTTTAATAGCAAGTCTTTATTTACAAGATACATGTACGTTCAGTGGATGAACATGCGAGAGCTAGGTCACATGACTTAGAGCACAGGTCCACCAGGCCATAACAGCAGCCTTGTAACAAGTTTGTTGGAACAAGGTCGTAACAACGTTGTTGACAGCAAGCTTGTAACAGCAAGCCAACAATTTGGTACAAGCTTGTTTCAAAAAGCCGTTAATGAGCCAATGTCTTTTTTCTCTTTTTCTCTTCATAATCCACACCATCCATGATTTAATTGACTGGTTCAAACCGGTTTTCACATGCCATTTTTAAGTTGTTGTGAAGGCTGAATCTTCCTTGTTGTGACAAGTCTGCCACAGCCCACAAGTTGTCACAGCGATCTTGTTCCAGACTTGTTAAAACAATCTGTAACAAGCTTGTTGGAACAGATTGTGACAAGCTTGATGACTTCAACAGACTTGTTACAAGTTGTGCCAACAAGTCTGATATGGCTTGTTGACAACAAGCCTGATCCTGGCTGTTCCAACAACTTGCTACAAGGTTGTTGTCAACAAGCTTGCTACAGCGTGATAAGCCAACAGCATTGTTACAACTTGTTCCCAGGCTTGTTACAAGCTTGTTCCGCCAACACCTTGTTGACAAGCTGTGAGATTTTTACCTGTGTAGATTAACGTTGTGAAGTAAGCTGCCAGTTCACCGCCACACCAATGTTTTGCCAGTCGTGTAGCTCGTTCAATATCCAGCTTTTTCACTAACGACTGGCGAACTGGCAGCTAACTTCACGGGGTTGTCTAATAATGATCGCTTGAATCTAAATTTTAATCTACCGAATCTAGCACTAGGTTATTTTATACTTTTTAGTAATTATTATACTTTTTAGTAATTGTTATATAGTTATTTTATACTATGTGCACGCTGTTGCGTATGATTAGGGACTTTAAGATTCAGCCAACGGATTTATACATTCAAATTTCAAGATACATAATCACACGGACTGGTTTTGTTCTTAAATTCTTGAGGAAAAACACTTGTTCAATCTATGGTAGTTGCGAGAGTAATGTTAAGCTTCTCCAAGGCTTCTGTTGTGACCAGGTTTCGCGTTGTCTTTACAACGTCAAAATACTTTTTCTGCGTTGTCAACAGAGTCACGACGGCATGAAAATTACTCTTGGGACCGTCATTTGCAAAAGCTCTTTGTATATGACATAAAATTCTATTGTGCAAACACGTTGCCGTAGTCGTAGTCGTTGTGTTTTCTTAAAGTCCCTAGTAGCCCGAGTGAACGCCTAAGAAGGCGTGCTTAATGGCACTGATTTGTCTATAGATATAGATATAGATATATACATCGACTAAACTGAGTTTGTAGTAATATATCATACACGAGAAGTCGCCGTTTGTTATCTGATTTGAAAACACCGAGTATCGTATAGCTTCTCAAACAAATCAGTATTTAAAGAGAAATTTGAGGTTAAACTTGTCTTAATTTATGGGCGTTTATTACCACATTTCACAACAACGCCTCGGTAACTGATTTCTAGAATGATATATACCGTTATATAAACACGTAGATGCCTCGATCTTCATGCTTCTGTGTTGAGCTAGAGTTTCCCATATCCCCTTACATATTGATTATATTCACTGTAAATACCTTATTATTATTATTACTCTGATGATATTGCTCTATAATTCCGCGTTGCTTAAGATTCCCACCTTGGTTGTTCTATTGCTACGATTTTAAAGAAAGCATTACTAACCGGTATTCCAGCCCAATATTGATTGTAGTTAAAGCTAACTTGGATCTGCCATTCGGTTCCCTTCGGATCGTCGTTACTGTCATATTCTGGTCGAAGGTCGGTAGAATAGTTGATAGCGAAGGAACAGCCGATTAAGATCAACGTAAACACTATAATACCATAACTAAACAGAACCAGCATCAAGAGAACAGGACGAGAGTTTTTAGGTGGTGCCATTCTTCTACTTTGGCTGGCTGATGTTGATCTAAATTCTAAAAGAACTGGAATTATTTGTGTCTGTGGACGCTGGCGTTTTGCGGGTCTCTCTGTAAAGGCCAGCTGTTTTCCACTTAGCGAAATGCAGTACCGTTTCTGTCGTTAAATTGCAACGAACTTTTACAGTTTCGATTTCACATGAGTGTTGCACTCGAATGGTGCAATCAGATCCTGGTAATATTATATATATATCGGAAAGCGCTCGGCATGCAGTATATTGTTTCTCTGCATGCATGTTTATAATTTATTCCTTGCATCAATTATGAATCTCGTGATTCTGTTTTTGTTTGCCTAGCTGGTGAGTTTTGTTGGCCAATTAGGGGCTGATTATACGAGTCGGGCGGCTAACCTGGCTGACTCGTGTCGCGAAATTCTTTCCTCGGCCACAAAAGGAGATTTTAATGAACGTTAGGGTTTGTTTACATCTAAACTAAACCAATTCTTCTTTGTAAATTTAGTTTATGTGAGTTTCAAATCCACAGTATAGGATCCTAATCCATCGCGTGAGCCCGGCTCATGTAATCAACCGCTTAATCACGATTCATTAAATTTGGATTTGAGATCCGACTGGTTGAAGTTTGAATTACACCTAGTGTGTTAAGATAATTATATGGTCAATTAATAAAGATCCAAATAAAGATCGACATAAATTTTATGTCGATCTTTATTTGGATCTTTATTTTATCTTCCGTTCACGAATAATAAGAAATGCAAATAGTAGAGAGAATCGAGTTTGACAAAAACCTGGAGATGTAGGCCAGCTTATGCGTTTCTCCCAAACAAACGGACAAACGAACAATCGTGGTACATATTGGTATAACCTATAGCTATGCATGTTACTCGCATGTAGACCCATTTTTCAGCCCTCTGGTTTCAACTGTTTGGCCAGCTATACAGTGTGTATCAAAAAAATTCGAACCCTTAGAAAAAGGATTAGCATTCTTTACAAACAACCTATTGTAGTAGTTTGAAAGCCCTAAAAGCGCTGAGTTATATATTAATCAACCAAGATGAAAATTTGTTCCCTATACAGTGTGTATCAAAAAAATTCGAACCCTTAGAAAATGAATTAGCACTCTTTCAAACAACCTATTGTAGACTAGTAGTTTGAAAGCCCTAAACACTTCTGAGCCACGGATGCGGATACACCTGAGAAATTAAGATAACTTGAAGTGTATGTATGGTGAAAGTATTTAAAAGCTTAATTTTTCTCTTCCTGTTTAACTTATGTTGCATAGTTAACAGAAAATATACATGGTTTGGAAAGTTGGCAAACTTCAAAGCGGTTAACAATCAAGCTACGATTCATGTTGAAAGGTACAGTGCCAAATCCTTTGTTTTAGGTTTATTAATATTTAAACAATACGCTTGAGTGATTGAACCCAAACGTTGCTATTGGATGATTGCTTCATTATACAGAAAACATAAAGTGCAAAAATTTCTATAAACCTGAACAAAAACATAAAAGAATGACTTTTGTTGAGCTTCCAATTAAACCATGTCTATTTTCTATTAACTATATATGGTCAGAGGTGATCTTGTGAAGAAATTAATAGAACGGATGATGACCGCAGTTATTAATATATATCTTGGTGTATATTAATAACTGCGGTCATCATCTGACATCATCTGACGAAGACACTTGATCGGAGTTTGAGTATATTTCTGAAAGCACGAGGCCGAAAAGGCCGAGTATAATTTATTGTTTTCGAGTGTTTGGATCCCCTGATGAAACACGATAAACGAGTTGTTGATGTGGCATCTCATCGAGCGATTTCAATATTGAAAATGCAATTAAAATAAACCCTTATGAGGTTTTATTCATGAGTGTGTGTAAAATTTATTCATACAGCAACTTGTTTATTTTGCATAGATAATTGAGATCTTAAGAATTAGATTTATTCAAACAACAACATAAATACCAGATTTGGTATATAAGATACATACATATAACATATAAACTGAACTACGTGCTCAACTACTGTATAGACTTTCAAAACTTGTTAAAACATTAAAACAGTATTTAGCTACCAAAGTCATAATTGTTTTGTCTTGCATAGCAATGACATACATAAAAAGGTCTTGGTAGCTAAATTTAGTAAACGAGTTATTTATTTTACCGAGACTTTCCATAAAATTAACTCTAAGATCGGCGAACTTTGTGTTTCTGCATGACATTAAAAGGTGTTGTTCGTTCCCAATCTCATTTAGATCACAATGTTTGCATAATCTTTCACTGTATGAAACATTTCCGTATCGACCAGTTTCAACAGGTAATTTATGAGCTGAAATTCTTAATTTTGTAACCGCTTGACGATGTTTGAAGTTGCGAATTGAAGAAAGATATTTTTCAAAGCCAAAATTTATTTTCAGTTTTTTAAAGACTCTTAATGAACACTGGTTTTCATCTGATATCTTGGGCTTTACTGCAGTATCCAACTTCAACCAGGTGATTGAATGAACTATTGTAATTGACTGATTATCTCATGAATTATTAATGATTTGAGATAGTTATATAAAACCATTACAACTGTGATATACCGGTCTTAAGCCACGTTTACACTAGCGGCCTGGACCCGTTCACACTTGCGTGGCCACGTTTTGGCGGCCAAACGGCCTTGCACTACAAGCACCAGATTTGGCATCCTTATCTTTACAATTGCAATATTTTTCTCTGAGATGTCTGATTTTTGACTGGCATTGTATAGCATTTCGCTTAAATCCACTATCCGCCATGCCTTCGGCAAACTCCTCGAATACCGCATTGTTCCGTTAGCTGTGGTTTTCTAGTTGTCCTTGCACGTTTGCATCACTCCAAATTAAAGCGTAACAAGAAGCTTGGTTTCGATATCCGACCAAATCTTTGCCATGAATACGAATGAAAATGATTAGAATAAAAATGTCTTGAAACGCACGAGCCGCAACTTATTATAATCGTTTTCCCTCCGATGATTCTTGAATCATGCGTCTGACCAATTTTTATCGTGGGCGCTTATTACCATGGCAAATCCCAATACGGCCTTGCTCTCTTACATTTCTTGTTTTGTCCTTTTGTTTGTCGTGTTTACAAGGACGGCAGGGTAACCCTATCACGCCACTCGTCCATTTGTGATTGTAAATCCACCCAAGTTTTAATCCAGTGTTTGTTTGTTTGAACAATTACTCCCAAACTAAAGAACAGTAATCCGAAAGTGTAACAACACCAATGTACTATATAACCGTTTTAGGCTTTCATTAAGCCAGGTTTCCATATAGTTGTAATTGTTGTAATTCAAATCGCCGATTCGCTTGGACTGGGGACGGCGGTTGACAAAGTTCAGATGAGCTAAGTTTCAAGTTCAAAAACAAATTGAATGACTAAAACTTAGTTTGTGATCATTCTCACAGTTTATATAAAAATATAGCAAGCTCTCATGTATTAAGTCTCATGTTTCGTGAACGTTTGACGACAGTTGCAAACATTTGAGTTGGCGTACGGCATTCAAGTCTTCAAACTAGTCATTTAGTAGACTTCTTTAACAAAATCTAGTTTTTTTATAAGGTTTGGCGGTTTTTATAAATAATTTTGTGGTTTACGTTACAAACATCTAGCAAAAGGTCGCCGACTATCGGCGATGATCAGTTGTTTCCAACAGTCGCCGCCTGTCGCCAACTGTCGCCGATTGATTGGAAACCATGCAGGCTTTACCAATAATACTTTTAATTTTTCTCTCGTTTTCCCAAACTTCCACTTGTGTTTCTATAACTGTATGCAAACACAAAAAATGTTTTCTATTTCTTAAGTATAAAGATAGTTCCGTTACATTATTGTAGTGGTTGTTGACTTAGCGCGAGCCACAAGTTGTACACGCTCTTCATTACTGGTAGTCGGTAGGTCAACAAACGATGGCGCGTTATGATCGTTGCCCACGTGATCAGCGGTGTGGTCAATGTGGTTCTGGAGAAGAAAAAACAAACGATAATCATTTTATTACACAGACAAAAAGCAACACCCAGGCTTGGACTGGTCATTGCGCCATTTTCCCTTGGTGCAATGTACAGTATACTCAGTTAAACTTAACTTAATTCAGCGTTTTTGGCTGCAATGTTATTGTTAATAAACTATCTATCATCTATTGTTCTACAATACTCAACTATTGTTCTACAATACTCAGCCATTGTTCTACAATACTCAACCATTGTTCTACAATACTCAGCCATTGTTCTACAATACTCAACCATTGTTCTACAATACTCAGCCATTGTACTACAATACTCAGCCATTGTTCTACAATACTCAGCCATTGTTCTACAATACTCAGCCATTGTTCTACAATACTCAGCCATTGTTCTACAATATTCAGCCATTGTTCTACAATACTCAGCGATTGTTCTACAATACTCAGCCATTGTTCTACAATACTCAGCCATTGTTCTACAATACTCAGCCATTGTTCTACAATACTCAGCCATTGTTCTACAATACTCAGCCATTGTTCTACAATACTCAACTATTGTTCTACAATACTCAGCTATTGTTCTACAATACTCAGCCATTGTTCTACAATACTCAGCCATTGTTCTACAATACTCAGCCATTGTTTTAGAATATTGAGGCATTGTTCTATGGCAAATGCACAATAGCCAGTCCAAACCTGACAACACTCTGAAAGCTGTAGCTGTTCTCAGGGAGCTGACCACAGCCTGTGATCAACGACATTAGACAAAGACTAAAAATATTGAGGCATTGTTCTATGGCAAATGCACAATAGCCAGTCCAAACCTGACAACACTCTGAAAGCTGTAGCTGTTCTCAGGGAGCTGACCACAGCCTGTGATCAACGACATTAGACAAAGACTAAAAAGAAGAAGTTACCTGTAAAATGTAACTATAAAATATATATATATATATATATATATATATATATATATATATATATATATATATATATATATATAAACTTTTTGCTAGGTTGACTTCTAGGGACTTTGATGTGTCATTTCTATAGCAAGGTACGTATTGAAAGAACTAAAGCTATTTCTGTTCCAACTTGTTTGATGTCAGACGTCGTAGATTGCCAAGACTAGGTTGTTTTTGCATACCGAATAAGCCTTTTGTTCCTGCACAAAACGTCTGTTTAGACACAATTTCTGTGTCCAAGCCTGGCGGTGACCTTGACTTTATTCAGTAAAAAATCAGGCGGTCGCCTTTCGCGTTTTGATTACACCCCAACCTCTGCCTGCGCTCCGTTCTTCCAGCGACAAAGAGCCATCAGCTCTTGTTGGAACGAAGTAAAGCAGTACGGTGGTTGGCTTAAATCCTCATGTGCGTTCTCTCGGAAATCGTTCGGAAGTTCACGTTTTTCTGACGTGACATTCTGGTTCGGCAAGGCCAGAGCCCGACTGCTCCTTGTCGCTGGACAAAAGCACCACATGCTCTGAGTACGAGGTTGTGGACATTGCCATTTTTGTATCTGCGCAACGCGCAGATATATTGCTATCGTGTTGTGTGTTTGTGTGTGTGTTAACTTTTTGGTGTAACCGCTGACCTGTAATGTGTGCAGCAGTGTGACTTTATATTCCTCGCCATGTTGTATGAACTAAGGAGCGAGACGAAGAACAACATTATTTTCGAAGAAAGTCAATTGCAATGCTGTATGATTGGAGTAGTATGATTCAGGGATACTTTAAAATGATCGCGTCTGACCGTACGCCAAGTGATAGCTTAATAATGCAATTTGATATTTGCGCTCATCTCAGTTCAAATAGATTTTTCTCCGTTGCTATTCTATACGATTTGTTCTAATTTACATATGTTGTACAGAATTTAACGCTCTATCTAATCGTACAAGTTCCCCAAATGGCACAAACCTACAGACGATTGATTTACTTTAAATATGACCGCGTTCGACCGTACGCCAAGTAAATAGCGTAATAATGCAATTTGATATTTGCGCTCATGTCAGTTCAAATAGCCTTTTCTCCGTTGTTATTCTATACCATGTTCTCTAATTCACATATGTTGTACAGAATTTAACGCTCTGTCTAACCGTACAAGTTTCCCAAATGGCACAAACCTACAGACGATTGATTTACTTTAAATATGACCGCCTTCGACCGTCCAAGTAAATAGCCGTATAATGCAATTTGATACTTGCGCTCATCTCTGACAGTTCAACTGATATATTTTTCTCCGTTGCTATTCTATACGATTTGTTTTAATTCACATGCATATGTTGTACATAATTTAACGCTCTATCTAACCGTGCAAGTTTCCCAAATGGCACAAACCTACAGACTATTGATTTACTTTAAATATGACCGCGTTTGACCGTAGGCCAAGTAAATAGCGTAAATAATGCAATTTGATATTTGCGCTCATGTCAGTTCAAATAGCCTTTTCTCCGTACCTACACACATGGCACAAACCTACAGACGATTCAGGGGTATTTAGACCCGCGGTAGCCGTATTATTGGCCATTGGGATATATCTTCCAGCAGTTAGCCGTTAAATTCTATATTTTCGACAAAGTTTTGCTGATAAACTGGTTAAGTATTTTTAACGTGACTTATAGTAAACTTGTGAGTGTGATCTACCACAGTTTTTGTGAGTCATGATGAGTCATGATAAAAAATTATTAAGGTCCGAGAACGTGTACTTTCTCTTTAATTATCTTATAAGATCTCGCTAAAATCTTATAAGATCTACGTATAAAAATCTTAAGATTTTTCTTAAGATCTCCAAGATCACACAAGATCTTGACATGATTCTCACAGTGGTTGGGTTTGCGCAGATACATGTACGCATAGCGGACCTTTTGTTATAATAAGTGTGGACTATACTCACGTGTTCTGTTCGTTTCCGTAGCAATGTCATTGCGATGATTATAAGACTAGACACACAGCATAAGGCTACTATGATGGATGATACGATCACTGATGCATACAAACCAGCCAGTTTACTGATTTGTTCGCATCCGAGTTGTGTAAATGAATCTAAATATCAAATAAAGATGTACAATAAATATGAGCTCATAGCCACCGAGTTGGCTACTAGTCATCTATACGACGATAGCGAATGGTATAATATATAGTTTTATTACATAGCGAAACATTTATAAAAATAGATAAAAACTGTTATAGTCAAACTTAACCGAATGTTCTCTTGCGTGTGACTTTTCAATATTGATACACAACATTGCAATTTTGATTGTGGATTCAATCAGCAACCTACAAACGCTTCATCTCGATTCCTCGATGGGTTGCCCTAAATGCCAAACTTTGGATAATGCGAAATTCGACATAAAGTTAGAGCCATTACCTTCAAGTATAACATCACATGTGTTGTTCGATGTTTTAATTCGATGTTTAACTCCTGGCAATTACGTGATATATACAGAACTCGTTGGTTAGCATCGCAGGGTCACGGGTTCAATTCCTAAAGCCTAGTTTTCATATATCGTAATTCATCGCCGATCATCGGCGATACAGCCAACCTCGTACCCAGGGCCTTCTGAAAATGGCGGGGCGGAGAGAAGACCCTGGCAAAGGCTGGTCACGTGACACCAATAATTTTGGAATATTTTGATGAGTGACTCACACTGTACCGGGGGGCGCGGTACAGTCACTGATAAACAAGTATAGTTGGCTTGTTATTCAGCGAACTATTTAAGCAACCAAGAATAACAAAAACCGTACAAATAACAAGACATTCTCTTAACAAATTTATAAAATCAGTTAATGACCATCTTTAGTAAGAAGCGTGACGCTTCTCAAGCGTCTATACTAAAACATATTTGCTTTATACTGAATGCAAGCAAGAAGTGTTTATTTCTTTCTGGACTATCCGAATCTAATTTAAAAAGTTTAGAAATCTACAAAGCCAAAGTTCAATGCTAATCTATAATGTTCGTCAATCGTAGTATTGTTGTTGATCGAATATTTGTATTAAAGTACATGAACCTCAAAGTCAACGAGGACAGCAGACTCGAATATGCCGTTTGAGTATAAATCGACAGATAAACAATTAAATTAACACAAATCCCAAACGTGTGGACAAGAAACATAAATGTGCTATACCGGACGGTAAATAAACTTCCAACAATCAACAGCATTCGAATATTTTAAGTGTATGTAGCAGTACCTGTATTAAACCGCAGTAGTTCTATTGAAAGCGGGTTTCTGTTTATCAGTTTATGATCGTTCATCACCTTCGGCTTCATTTCTAGCGATTGACAGCAACAAATATGAATTATCCAGCAAATGTCGTAAATTTTGAAGTATATCTCATTTATTTACCGCTCGAATTAATTTAACGTTACAGGACTTGCAACAACCTTCTACATTTATGAGAACCGAATCAACCGCTCCCCCCAGGACGGGCGAAGCTCAAATTATCCACGTGACCAAATACTCCAAGAATCTTGGAGTATTTTGGAATCACGTGACCAGCCTTTGCCAGGGTCTTCTCATCTCGCCATTTTGAAAGCAGATAAGACCCTGGGTACGAGGTTGCGATACAGCTAGCTTTGCGATGAATTGCGATGAAATAGGATTATGAAAACCGACAATCGGGGACAATCCCCGATTATCGGCGATCATCACAAGAACCAAAAAAATTTGTTTCCCCAATTACCCCGATGATCGCCGACTGTCGCCGATGAATTAAGACAAGCAAAACAAATGAAAACCGAAATCCGATGAAATAAGACAAATTAGGACAACATGCATGAAATTGCCATGATTCTTTGGTTCTTCCCTTGTCTCAAATATTTTCGCACCCAGAAACTCTTCTTTCTATATTTCTTACACAGTACCAGCGCTATGACGAGTGAAAGCTTCGTATAGAGTAATAATCTGTTGTTTATTGGTTATCGACGGCGACTGTCTGGGATGATCGGCGATCATCCCAGACAATCCCCGATCGTCGCAAATGTGAGCATCGGCGATGATCGGCGATGAAATGCGACAAATGAAAACCAGGCTTAAGCGGATCGAAGGCTTCGGTGTTGCATTTTTCGCCTCTGGTCCCGGTTTGGTCTTATAATGTATATATTCTACACTCGAAATTTTCCTTCACCAAAATTAGCTAGCCGCACATCGAGTGAAATACCAAATATTTCTTGTTAACCAGCTTTGCTGTATTTAGAAATCAGAGGATAAACACTGACGAGTGTTGGGTATAGCTTCTCAAATGAATGAATATTTTAAGAGAAAATCAACTTCAAAGTTTGCTAAATTTGACTGTAATGTTCCTCCAATTTCTAAATGTTTTGTCCTATTTGAGGCAGCACTTCAGTTGCGATTAGTAATTTCTAGTATAATATTATATAATAATTCAGGACAAGCCGTCTAATAGTGAAAACTTACTTCTGGCTTCTCCATTCTTGAAACACACACAATACTTGTTATTAGAACTTCCTTTGCCGCAGTTTCCCCATTCCCATTCTGAGTCGCTACGGCATGAAGTTTTGCAGGTGTGATTTTTCGACTCCCAGTAGATTTTCATTCTTTCACGGAACGTATACGAGGACAGGTGCGTGCCGTCCAAACTCAACACAAGAAGAGACAAACCGATTGCCACGATGCACAGGATGGCAGCAAAAATGGCCTAAATCAGTAAAATAAAGCATAATGGTCCATTAACGCAGACCTGCCAAGTCTCACGGTTTTGCCGTGAGACTCACGATTTTGACTACAATCTCACGGTCTCACGATTCCGTACTCGATTCTCACGATAAATGAAAATCCTAAAACTAGATTCTAGATTCTTCATTGGTATGATTTCAGTATTTTAATTTACCAAAATTTAGCGACAAAATAAATATGGACATAGATTGTATAGTCTGTACTTGTAGATGTAGGACAACTGACAAGTAACGTTAGTAATTTAGTTAAAAATTTATTTCCACATCCGCCATTTTGACGATGGTATATAGCATCGTCAAATAAAACAAAACCCAAAAAACAACAAAAAGTTTTATCTTTTATTAATACTACTGTATTTGTTACAACTATTACATGGGAAAAAAGCAAAATGAACTCATTTGAACATGAACGTTGTTTTCTCACTATTTTTGCATTTTTCTCACTATTTTTGGGAGGAAAAAATTGGATCTCACTGTTTTTGCTTGGGGTAGGTTGGCAAGTCTGTTAACGGCAAGGTGCAACATTCAACTGAAACTGCTACAACCAGTGACAAAACCCTTTGGAGAATTCTCATAACTGTTGTAGGTATATCTTTTCACAGCAATCCAAGCATCCTTTTGTGGGAGTCTCAAACAAACAAACAAATGCCGCACACCCAGAGGTCCTCCCTTGACGAGTAAAATAGTCTGGCGTTAGCCAGAGTAAAATAGAGGCCGTGGAAGCACATGAAAAGTGTGTGTGTGTGTGTGTGTGTGTGTGTGTGTGTGTGGGGGGGGGGGGGGGGTGTGTTATTTTCAAAATAATTGTATAATTTAAAACGTTGCAAGGTTGTAACGTCCATTTGATCACCACCATTTTGTTTTTAACATAATTTCTTGGTCAGCGGCATTTCTTTTAGAAATAGAATACTTCAAGTAACGGCACAGTCACTCTTTTCTACAGCAAATAGCAATGTCATACTTCTACGAAAAGGGTACATTAATTCTTCCCAGTATAGGCAAAATGCCGCAGTAAACCTTAACCGCCATATCATACATGTCACATTTATAAAAAGGGCATTTTTATTTCAGAAAAAGCGCTTGAAAAAAGTGGGGGGCATCTGCCCCCAGTGCCCCCCCGGTTCCGCCACAGGGAGCCCATCTTGGCAGCGCGTGGGCACTGTGGCGGACTAGCTCGAAAGACGCGCAGGGAACTGTGGGAGGGGATTTAAAAAAAACGAAAAACGGTTACCAGAAGCGGGGAAAAAGGCGGAAAAAAGGAAAACACAGGGGGAAACGGGGGGAGGGAGAGGAAAAAATATAAGGGATGAAACACCAAACGTTCATCGTGGAATGTGTTCCACAAGTAGCCAGGACATCTCGTATCGTCGGGAGCCACCGTTGGAATACTGAAACCTACTGAAACTCAGAGTCAGTTGAATGTGCAATAAATCAATAATCCTGAGACTTCCGCTTTATCCAAAAAGTTTATCGTAGGATTTCATAGCTATCCGAAGTGTCAACGATGATGTAGTGTCCTAGCTACTTGCAGAACACATCTCCCGAAAATACGATATGTATGTAATTCGGCTGCAAAATCACGGCTAAAAGTTGAGATTTTGCATCATTTTGATTATATTTTGATAAATGAATCATTATCACAACTACTTCGCTCAATTGTCTTACAATTTTAATACCTATAGCCGCTTAAAA
This sequence comes from Corallium rubrum, assembly GCA_964035015.1. NCBI lineage: Eukaryota > Metazoa > Cnidaria > Anthozoa > Scleralcyonacea > Coralliidae > Corallium > Corallium rubrum. The sequence goes on from OZ036004.1 coordinate 9,367,025, forward strand.
CGATGTTCAAAACAAGGAAGAATTCGTGTTTCATCCCTTTATTATTTTCCTAAACACACCACGATCGAGTGTGCCACAGGGTGCCCACGCTCTGCCAAGATGGGCCCCCTGGTTCCGCGGCCTCTGGAATAAAATATACTAAAGGTGCGTTCAATTTACATGCGTGCTTGGGAGTCAAGGGGGTTAAGAGGTCATTGGCAAGAAAGTTATTGGTCACTTACCAGGGTTCTTGATCGTTGGTAAATCCCTGAAAGTAACACCAACAGACCAGTAGCTAGGAACTGCAAAGATAAATAACTTTTCATGAAATAAAAGTTAGCCGCCGTGCTAACATTTTGTATAAAATTACTATTTAAAGACTATTTTAGGCTAAAATTGAGGACCACACGCAATAATGTTAGAAAGTCACATTTATTTTAATGTTGTTGTTGTTGTTGTTGTTGTTGTTGTTGTTGTTGTTGTTGTTGTTGTTGTTGTTGTTGTTGTTGTTGTTGTTGTTGTTGTTGTTGTTGTTGTTGTTGTTGTTGTTGTTGTTGTTGTTGTTGTTGTTGTTGTTGTTGTTGTTGTTGTTGTTGTTGTTGTTGTTGTTGTTGTTGTTGTTGTTGTTGTTGTTGTTGTTGTTGTTGTTGTTGTTGTTGTTGTTGTTGTTGTTGTTGTTGTTGTTGTTGTTGTTGTTGTTGTTGTTGTTGTTGTTGTTGTTGTTGTTGTTGTTGTTGTTGTTGTTGTTGTTGTTGTTGTTGGTTGTTGGTGGTGCTGTTGGTGCTTCTCTTGTTTTCTGCTGCTATACTGTTATTAATATTCCAATTAGAGTTTCTTCAGCTAATCATTTAAAGATGTTCTAGAATGTTCTATACTTGGAAGTGCGCTGAAGCACATCTGCACAACTCCAGTGTTTACATCGACTAATATAGCGTTTACAAGTAATACACTTATCTACTCTTGCGCCCCCCTTCAGAATACCCCCGGGGCATCTGGTACTAGGATCAGATGCCCCCCCCCCCCCTCAGGACTAGATGCCCCTTTGTGAAATCCTTTAAAATACTTCTTAAACCAATGTATTGAAACTTGTTTCGAAACTAACAATAAAACTCTTACATGGTTAAATGAGTTCGCAAGCAATTTGATAGCCGTTGAAATGTCTCCTAAAGCGCCCGATTGAAATGTTAATCGCGGTCGCCAATGATTAATTATTTGTTTTTCTATTTTTAAAACAGTGCTTCGGAGAAAAACCCCTGCCGAAATAGTGCCTTTTTCAGTGTATGCCAGACCCGAAAACCGAGGTCTAATTCAACGCTTCGAAACATCAGCTCAACGATGTTAAAATCAATAAAAAAACGAAACTTGATGGCTATTTAAAAAATTGGAAATTCATCATTATCATCATCGTAATCCTCATGATCATCATCTTTCTGCTGGATCAACTCTTTCAGCTTTTTTTAATTTTTTGGTTGGTGTCACGGCCTGGTCTTTGGGGCTTGGTGGTGGTGAAGGAGATTAACTGGATGTAGTTGGCCGACCACTGGTCATTGTAGACACGGGTGGATCAGTAGCAAGAGGTGTCAGTTGGGGGTTAGGTCGGACTGTGTTTTAGCTTTAGCTGTCACTGAGCTATAAAACCTTTAAATTTCGTTGTTTGTCTTCAGTGCCGACAACAAAAAAACTTCACGATAATCTTAATTAACAATATCTCGTGTTGTGTACTGCCATGTTTTAACTGTATTTGTTGTTAAACAGTGAAAACTAAAGGAACCGGCATCTGTTGTTTGCTTTACGGCTTTTCCGACTCCCCCGGCACAGAGTACTTAATATTCCTACCCCCGGATAATATGACTGTGCTGACGTGCTAACATGCTGAGAGCAACTATATATCTAATTGTAAATGATATTGGGCGTTTCACTCGATTACATAGCATGTTCTGAGGATTTACGGTGAAGGAAAATTCGAGTGTAGAATATATACATTGTAAGACCAAACCGGGAGCAGTTGCGAAAAATGCAACTACACAGGCCCTCCGGCAGGAATTGAACCCACGACCTTGCGATTCTAGTGCAATGCTCTGACCACTGAGCCACGGAGGCCGTTGCCGAGAGCTCGATCGCGAGTTCTGTATATATAATAAGGTGGTAATGCCAGGAGAGAATTGGGTATATTATAAATGATATTGGGCATTTCACCCGATTACATAGCATGTTCTGAGGATTTACGGTGAAGGAAAATTCGAGTGTAGAATATATACATTGTAAGACCACACCGGGAGCAGTTGCGAAAAATGCAACTACACAGGCCCTCCGGCAGGAATTGAACCCACGACCTTGCGATTCTAGTGCAATGCTCTGACCACTGAGCCACGGAGGCCGTTGCCGAGAGCTCGATCGCGAGTTCTGTATATATAATAAGGTGGTAATGCCAGGAGAGAATTGGGTATATTATAAATGATATTGGGCATTTCACTCGATTACATAGCATGTTCTGAGGATTTACGGTGAAGGAAAATTCGAGTGTAGAATATAATAAGCAATATCTAATTGCTTACGTACATCGAAGTGTCATATATCAGTTAAGATATATTCTTGGTTTGCACTTGACGTCATGGCGGCCATGTTAGAGGAACTTTAACAAAAAAACTCATTAGCAGCTATTGTATTTGGAGTGCGTCCTAAACTAATACAACATGCTGAGAGCAACTACATATCTAATTGCTTACGTACATCGAAGTGTCATATATCAGTTAAGAGTCTGTTCTTGGTTTGCACTTGACGTCATGGCGGCCATATTGTATTTGGAGTGTGTTTTCCTCCAACATGGCCGCCGTATTTTTGTCTTATAATCTCAAAGGAATTGAGGGGTGAAGGGTTACCAATTGCTCAATAATCTACAGAATTACAGATCTGAGACTATCGAATTACAGGGTGACAGAATAAAGATATAATTACAGAATACCCGGAGAGTCCGCTGAAGTGAACAGACACGATGGGGCAACAAACTATAATAATTAAAATAAGGAAAGAGGAACAGAGCTATTGATTAGTTAAGTTTACGGATAAGGACGGACTTTCTCTGATCAGAAGTTCAGAACTGGACTTACAAGATGACAAAATACGGAAGTCATCCATGGAAACAAAATGGCCATGCAGTTTATATATTAGTGTGTTATTAGTCACGTTTAATCGCTATAGATATAGATACATAGACTAATATAAACTGAGTTTGAATGATATATACCGTTATATAAACACGTACAGACGTCAGAAGAGTAGATCTGAAGGACAGCTTCAAAGTTCCGACATGCGCCTTGATCTTCAATCACTCTGATGTTGCTCTATTCCGCGTTGCTTGCGAATAAGATTCCCACCTTGGTTGTTCTATTGCTACGACTTTAAAGAAAGCATTACTAACCGGTATTCCAGCCCAATATTGATTGTAGTTAAAGGCAACTTGGATCTGCCATTCATTTCCCTTCGGATCGTCGTCACTGTCATATTCTGGTCGAAGGTCGGTAGAATAGTTGATAGCGAAGGAACAGCCGATTAAGATCAACGTGAACACTATAATACCATAACTAAACAGAACCAGCATCAAGAGAACAGGACGAGCTTTAGGTGGTGCCATTCTTCTACTTTGACTGGCTGATACGCCGGAGTTGATCTAAATTCTAAAAGAACTGGAATTGTTTGTGTTTGTGTTTGTGTCTGTAGACGCTGGCGTTTTGCGGGTCTCTCTGTAAAGGCCAGCTGTTTTCCACTTAGCGAAATGCAGTACCGTTTCTGTCGTTGAATTGCAATGAACTTTTACAGTTTCGATTTCAGATCTGATGAGTGTTGCACTCGAATGGTGCATTTATCGTGGTAATATATAATATATATATTAATATATACGCCCGGCATGCAGTATATTGTTTCTCTGCTGGCATGTTTATAATTTATTCCTTGCATTCTCATTAATTAGGAATCTCGTGATTCTGTTTTTGTTTGTCTTGGGAATTATAATCACGATTCAATGAATTTGGATTTGAGATCTGAGTTTAAGTCATATTTCTGTGGTTGAAGTTTGAGTTGCGCCGAGTGTGTTAAGATAATTATATGGTCAATTTATTGCACGATTCACGATAAATAATAATAGAAATGTAAATTGTAGAGAGAATCGAGTTTGACAAAAACATGGAGATGTATCCGCTTATGCGTGTCTCCCAAACAAACGGACAAACCATAGTTTGAGAAAATATACATGGTTTGGAACCTGGCTAACTTCAACCTTCAAAGTGGTTAACAATCAAGCTACGATTCATGTTTTTTATTATTTTTTTTATTTATTTAAAAGATTTAGTATAAATGAATACACTAGGTGTACAAACAATAGGACACGAGGTCCCCTACAAGGTTTGACACCTGTAACCCAACCCATAATAAAAAGTTAAACCCTATACCCATATGAATAACAGAATTTGTTATATAGCTAGAGTTTCGCTGTATACAACGATGACTGTCATTGGTTGGTTTGTGGTCACATGACCTTAGCTAAATTTCAATGTCTACCAAGTGGGCAATAATTGAGAACTTATTGCCTGCTCGGTCAATAAGTTTTCAATTGTTTGACCGCTAGAACTTTGAACTCTTCACGGTTTCCTATAAACAAAGCTTGTTTGGTAAGAAAAAAAGAATATTTATAGGTCTTCAAAGCATGTGTGAAGATTAACTGGGTAAATGTATTGCTGTTCTTTTGTTCTGAGACTCATATTTGTTTGTTTGATGTGAAATTACAGAGCCAGGCGAAATGTTTTGGTAAGTCTTTCAGTTTGTCTTTTCGTTTGTGTACTTTCCCTTGATAAACGTCGAAATTATTCAGCGAAACTCAAGCTATATAACAAAACACTTAATGTCTGATCCCTCGGGAAACGGTTAGTTTTGTTTTCCCTCGAGTCTCGATGTTTCCCTCGACTTCGTCTCGGGAGATATCAAGACTCTTGGGAAAACAAAACTAACTGTTTCCCTCGGGAGCAGACATTAAGTGTATAAAGTACTACCTAATACAATCATGGAAATAAAACACGGTATTAACACGAGCACAAAGTAAAAGTGTCAGGATGACGACATTTAGGACAAATTAACTTATAATGCATTTACATTAAGCGTCAGAAACAAGATTATTAAAATATTAAAATAGATTTATATAAACAGAATTGCTCTGACGACACAGACATGATATTTGACATTTGTACTTAAAATTTTCCCTAGTGACATATACATCGTTTGTCAACCACTCGTTTCAGTTTTATGCAAAGCGTCTATGTATACTGTAGATCTCAAACAATCAAAGAATGACAAATATAAAGGATATGTAAATAAATAACTTACTTTTCAAATATTAAATACGATCCAAGTCCAAAAAGAACGCAGGCTCTAGCGGAAGTGATCGAAAATTCGGAAGCAGTCAATGTACGTCAAATATTTTAGCCCCCGGGACTATGCTCGTCAAATTCCTTACTCGCGGGATTTATCTTTGTATCAAATCCCGCCCCCCTGCTTGAAGTGCAGCACAGTCCGTTACCGAAGTAATACATTTGTAGCATTCTGAGTCGTCGGCAAACATGGCAATATACGAGTTTTTTACCACCTCCAGCATATCATTCACATAAATCAAAAACAGTATGGGTCCCAGTATGGATCCTTGTGGGACTCCAGACTTCACCTCTGCCCACGAAGATTGGGTACCATTGATGACAACACGTTGTCTTCTTCCGGTAAGATAGCTTTTGAACCATAGCAGTAGGGGACCGCCGACTCCAAGGTGTTGTAACTTCCAGAGATGTCGAGCATGACACACCGAGTCAAACGCTTTGGTAAAGTCAAGGTAGATGATGTCATTTTCCAATCCCTTGTCCAGATTTGAACCTATAGTATGAAAAACTTCGACAAGTTGACTTGCGCATGACAAGCCCTGTTGAAAACCATACTGTGCTGGGTGCAGGACAACGGAAATATGGGAACAAGTTTGAGAGCAACACATTTTTCTTGAATTTTGGAAACTATATGGGTAAGAGAGAAATCTGTCTAAAGTTTTCAACTTCGTCTCGATCACCTTTCTTATGGACAGGCGGAATATTCGCTTGTTTCCATTCCGATATGTAGAGACCAGTTGTTAAAGAAGTATTAATAAAAACAGACAAGGACGGTGATAAAGAATATGCGCAGTTTTTGAGGATAATAGCTGGTAATTTATCCGGTAGCTTTCGAGACATCCAAAGTAGGTAAAAGAGAAGACACGTCCGATGAGACTTGAACGACTTCCAACATTTTAGTAATATTTGAATTCACCAGCATTTGTCAGGAAGTGTGCAGCATGAGTGATCTTTATAAATGGACTTGAAGTAATATTTCATAAACGAGTGCGAGTGTTTTACCAGGGTTTCCAAACACGCGAGAACAATTGAATTCACGAGGCTGTTCACCACGCGTTTTTATAATTGTTCTCGAGAGTTTGTAAAACACGAAAGCCCTTTTTCGCGATGACTTGCGTTCTCGTTTGACTAGGGCTTTAAATCCCATATCACACTCGTGACCATCCAGCGGCGGATTATCCAGTAGGCTGAGTAGGCTGAAGCCTACAGGCCCGGGCTTGCAAGAGGCCCGTAATTTCCAGAGAATGGATTTTTCATTAAGATTAGTTGTTATATGAATATCAGGGCCATATAGTACACTGCCTCGGAATGCAGGAAATGGTGTTTCCGAGACTCTAAATTCAAAAAAATTTCCAGAAAATATCGTCATAAAGGCCCGTGAATTTTATTTAGCCTACAGGCCCCGAAACTGGTAATCCATTACTGTGACCATCAATTAACCTATACGTATAGCGCGAGCTATGCATGTTACTCGCCGGCCCGAGTTACCTCCGTGGACCCATTTTTCAGCCCTCTGGTTTCAACTGTTTGGCCAGCTATATACAGGGTGTATCAAAAAAAAGGCTACCCTTAGAAAATATAATTAACATTCTTTTCAAATAACCTATTGTATATTGACAGCCCTGGACACCTCTGAAGTCACGGATGCGTAAAAAACAAATGGTCGTATACACCTGGGAAATTACGATAACTTCTAAACGTATGAAGGAGCATACACTTCAAGTTATCTTAATTTCCCAGGTGTATAAAACCATTTGTTTTTACGCATCCGTGACTTCAGAGGTGTCCAGGGCTGTCAATATACAATAGGTTACTTGAAAAGAATGTTAATTATATTTTCTAAGGGTAGCCTTTTTTTTGATACACCCTGTATAGTGTGTATAAAAAAAACTGAACCCTTAGAAAACAACCTATTGTAGTAGTTTGAAAGCCCTAAATGCGCTACGTTATAAATTAATCAGCACATAATTAAACAGGAAGAGAAAAAGCTTTTAAATACTTTCACCATGCATACACTTCAAGTTATCTTAATTTCCCAGGTGTATAAGACAGTGTGTTTTACGCATCTGTGGGTTCAGCGAAGTGCTTAGGGCTTTCAAACTACTACAATACTGGAAACCAGACTTTACTAATAATGCTTTTAATTTTTTTCTCGTTTTCCCAAACTTCCACTTGTGTTTCTATAACTGTATGCAAACACAGAAAATGTTTTCTATTTCTTAAGTATAAAGATAGTTCCGTTACATTATTGTGGTGGTTGTTGGTTCGTGGCGAGCCACAAGTTGTACACGCTCTTCATTATTGGTCGGTAGGTCAACGAACAATGACGCGTTACGATCGTTGCCCACGTGATCAGCAGTGTGGTCAGTGTGGTTCTGGAGAAGGAAAAACAAACGATAATCATTTTATTACACAGACAAAAACCAACACCCAGGCTTGAACTGGTCATTGCGCCATTTTCCCTTCGTACAATGGACAACCATTGTTCTACAATACTCAGCCATTCTTCTACAATACTCAGCCATTGTTCTACAATACTCAGCCATTGTTCTAAAATACTCAGCGATTGTTCTACAATACTCAGCGATTGTTCTACAATACTCAGCGATTGTTCTACAATACTCAGCGATTGTTCTACAATACTCAGCCATTGTTCTACAATACTCAACTATTGTTCTACAATACTCAGCCATTGTTACGTTCTACATATTATATATTTAACAAATAGAAAATCGCTTGCGTGTCTCTGTACTGTGATACAAACACGAATGACGTGATTTCAACCGGAAAAAATGCCTAGTGGAAACACGAGGCGAAGCCGAGTGTTTTCACACATTTTTTCCTGTTGAAATTGCGTCATTCGTGTTTGTATCAGAGTACAGAGTCACAAAAGCGATTTTCTATTTGTTTTATAAAATAACTAACCGTTTTACGAGGTAAAAAAACCAAGGAGAAGCCACCAAAGTGACCGAGACTCAGCTGACGAATGATGGCGTAATCAAATAAATACGCCAGTGATTACGTGAGATTTGACCAAACAGAGCATGCGTTGTACAATATAAAACGAAAATGACGTCAAACGTGTCTCTGTACTCTGAGTGAAAATGGCTCTCGTCCAATCAGAGCGTGCGTAGCATACCTGTTATTTTATAAATATATATATATATATATATATATATATATATATATATATATATATATATATATATATATAATCGAAAGGAAGGGCCTTCGCTCGAAACGTTAGACACCTACGTTCTCTGTTTCGGCAGTATATATCTAACCTTACTATATTTCGATTGTTGTTTCTACACTGCCTACGCACCACGCTACTTTTATATATATATATATATATATATATATATATATATATATATATATATATATATACAATCATTGACATAATTCTTGAAACAAAGCTAACATGAAATGGTTTCATGTTCCCCCTTCCCCCACTTCAATGTTGTGGACCTCAAAACGTTTGCAATTTGCACTCAGTCACCTGCCATTACATTTAAATGTTCAGAGTATCAACATTGAAAAGGGGGGACGGGGGGATAGCAATTTATGCGAAAAAAGAGGCTTAGTAATTAACATGGCATGATTCGCTCGAGTCGTTTCAACTAATTTTGTCAATGATTGTCTGAATTTACGTTAACAATTCTCCGTACATTTTTCGTTGCAGAGAAAGGGCATATTTTATCCACGACTGCGCAAAGTGATCTCACATACATTTAACACATATATTGATCACTAACAACAAACGATAATTTTAAAGGTTAATTACATGACGTCACCATGACGTCGTAATGTTAACTGTCACTACGCGGAAATCAGATTCAAAATTATTGTCGGTTTAAAAGCTGCGCACGCTCTCTGTATTTCCATGATGAATTTATAATTCTGACACAAAACCTACACATAAAATTAAAATCTGCCGAGAACTTTATTGCAGACCTATCATGAAGGATAATGTATACCCTGCACTTGCGCAAATCATTAAAATATTTGACCATTCATGCTGATATAAAGAGAAAAGTCGGGAAGAAATTATCTTAAGTTAATGCCCAAAAGAACAGAACAAATTGTTTGCAGCAAGGGGGAAAAATTCTTTCACCAGTTGCATTCATTAAAAACTTGTCAATAGAATAATTACCCTTCGAATTCATCTCAAGTTACAACTGGCACTCGTGTTATAAAAGAGCTCATATGTCAAGGAACATAAATAAACAATGAATCGAGGAGTTCAGCTCGATTTCAACAAAAATAATCGATACCCAAACATTTCTCCTTATACTTTTATCATTACAAATAGTTGACAACGCATATATACTTCTAAGATATCATTGCACTTTGCTATGTACGAGAGCGCTAAAATTAAGCTCAGTTTACCACACTTTACCACAAACTTCGCATAATATTCAGTGCAATTTCAACTGAAATATTCGTTACACAAAGATGTTTTTAAACTTTAGCTCTATTTAAGCATTAAGTGGACATAATTGTTGCATTTGATCACACTTTACCATATACTTACACTAAAATTTAGTACACTTTACCACACTTTACCACAATCTGCATATATAAAAGAATCATAATCTAATTTATTAACATAAGCATGGTAAAGTGTGGTAAAGTGTGGTAAAGTGTGGCAAAATACAGAATTGATATGGTAAACTGAAATGATATAAAACGATGCAGCTAAGAAATTACTATAAACAGTTCATTTCACTCGAAATAATTCTATAACACTATTTATTTGTCCAATATAGCGAATGCTAAGCAGCAAGGCGCCATGTTGCGATAGACCCCCTGCGAGATTTGTTCAAAAAACAAGACATGTCGGGCTCATTTCTCCGGTTGAACGTAATCGTATACGATCGATTGCAGAAACCGCCTAAATTCCATGTTATTCCTGACGCTTAAATTTTATTTACGAATAATTCCTGTTATGCTGCCACACTAATTCCACTATGTTCTTTCGCGAAAAATGATCATTCAAAGTAATTGAGCAACCAGCGGCACATGAGCCACTCGACTTCGCCACGGTTCTATAGAAATTCAATAGGACGAGAGTTCCTTTATCAAACTACTAATCTTTTTCTAAATGACTTGGTAATTTCTTAACTAGAGTGGCTTCTTCGACTTGTTTTGTCACATAGGTCATTATGCCTGTGAGCCGTGGCATACGCAACTTCTTTTAAATGGCTACAACTGTAATTAATCGCTTGCTCATCGCATAAAACTTTAACTTCAAATGCTTACAAAAAAATTATTGTAACCCGTTCGACAATATAATATGCATATAAACTAACCACATATTCTTCTTTAACATATTTTAAAACATTAATGGCCAATCCATCAGAGAAAATGGATTTTTATGAATTAAATCTGTTGCGTTTGCGTCCAATTTGTTCTCAGACAATCATTGACATAATTCTTGAAACAAAGCTAACATGAAATGGTTTCATGTTCCCCCTTCCCCCACTTCAATGTTGTGGACCTCAAAACGTTTGCAATTGCACTCAGTCACCTGCCATTACATTTAAATGTTCAGAGTATCAACATTGAAAAGGGGGGACGGGGGGATAGCAATTTATGCGAAAAAAGAGGCTTAGTAATTAACATGGCATGATTCGCTCGAGTCGTTTCAACTAATTTTGTCAATGATTGTCTGAATTTACGTTAACAATTCTCCGTACATTTTTCGTTGCAGAGAAAGGGCATATTTTATCCACGACTGCGCAAAGTGATCTCACATACATTTAACACATATATTGATCACTAACAACAAACGATAATTTTAAAGGTTAATTACATGACGTCACCATGACGTCGTAATGTTAACTGTCACTACGCGGAAATCAGATTCAAAATTATTGTCGGTTTAAAAGCTGCGCACGCTCTCTGTATTTCCATGATGAATTTATAATTCTGACACAAAACCTACACATAAAATTAAAATCTGCCGAGAACTTTATTGCAGACCTATCATGAAGGATAATGTATACCCTGCACTTGCGCAAATCATTAAAATATTTGACCATTCATGCTGATATAAAGAGAAAAGTCGGGAAGAAATTATCTTAAGTTAATGCCCAAAAGAACAGAACAAATTGTTTGCAGCAAGGGGGAAAAATTCTTTCACCAGTTGCATTCATTAAAAACTTGTCAATAGAATAATTACCCTTCGAATTCATCTCAAGTTACAACTGGCACTCGTGTTATAAAAGAGCTCATATGTCAAGGAACATAAATAAACAATGAATCGAGGAGTTCAGCTCGATTTCAACAAAAATAATCGATACCCAAACATTTCTCCTTATACTTTTATCATTACAAATAGTTGACAACGCATATATACTTCTAAGATATCATTGCACTTTGCTATGTACGAGAGCGCTAAAATTAAGCTCAGTTTACCACACTTTACCACAAACTTCGCATAATATTCAGTGCAATTTCAACTGAAATATTCGTTACACAAAGATGTTTTTAAACTTTAGCTCTATTTAAGCATTAAGTGGACATAATTGTTGCATTTGATCACACTTTACCATATACTTACACTAAAATTTAGTACACTTTACCACACTTTACCACAATCTGCATATATAAAAGAATCATAATCTAATTTATTAACATAAGCATGGTAAAGTGTGGTAAAGTGTGGTAAAGTGTGGCAAAATACAGAATTGATATGGTAAACTGAAATGATATAAAACGATGCAGCTAAGAAATTACTATAAACAGTTCATTTCACTCGAAATAATTCTATAACACTATTTATTTGTCCAATATAGCGAATGCTAAGCAGCAAGGCGCCATGTTGCGATAGACCCCCTGCGAGATTTGTTCAAAAAACAAGACATGTCGGGCTCATTTCTCCGGTTGAACGTAATCGTATACGATCGATTGCAGAAACCGCCTAAATTCCATGTTATTCCTGACGCTTAAATTTTATTTACGAATAATTCCTGTTATGCTGCCACACTAATTCCACTATGTTCTTTCGCGAAAAATGATCATTCAAAGTAATTGAGCAACCAGCGGCACATGAGCCACTCGACTTCGCCACGGTTCTATAGAAATTCAATAGGACGAGAGTTCCTTTATCAAACTACTAATCTTTTTCTAAATGACTTGGTAATTTCTTAACTAGAGTGGCTTCTTCGACTTGTTTTGTCACATAGGTCATTATGCCTGTGAGCCGTGGCATACGCAACTTCTTTTAAATGGCTACAACTGTAATTAATCGCTTGCTCATCGCATAAAACTTTAACTTCAAATGCTTACAAAAAAATTATTGTAACCCGTTCGACAATATAATATGCATATAAACTAACCACATATTCTTCTTTAACATATTTTAAAACATTAATGGCCAATCCATCAGAGAAAATGGATTTTTATGAATTAAATCTGTTGCGTTTGCGTCCAATTTGTTCTCAGACAATCATTGACATAATTCTTGAAACAAAGCTAACATGAAATGGTTTCATGTTCCCCCTTCCCCCACTTCAATGTTGTGGACCTCAAAACGTTTGCAATTGCACTCAGTCACCTGCCATTACATTTAAATGTTCAGAGTATCAACATTGAAAAGGGGGGACGGGGGGATAGCAATTTATGCGAAAAAAGAGGCTTAGTAATTAACATGGCATGATTCGCTCGAGTCGTTTCAACTAATTTTGTCAATGATTGTCTGAATTTACGTTAACAATTCTCCGTACATTTTTCGTTGCAGAGAAAGGGCATATTTTATCCACGACTGCGCAAAGTGATCTCACATACATTTAACACATATATTGATCACTAACAACAAACGATAATTTTAAAGGTTAATTACATGACGTCACCATGACGTCGTAATGTTAACTGTCACTACGCGGAAATCAGATTCAAAATTATTGTCGGTTTAAAAGCTGCGCACGCTCTCTGTATTTCCATGATGAATTTATAATTCTGACACAAAACCTACACATAAAATTAAAATCTGCCGAGAACTTTATTGCAGACCTATCATGAAGGATAATGTATACCCTGCACTTGCGCAAATCATTAAAATATTTGACCATTCATGCTGATATAAAGAGAAAAGTCGGGAAGAAATTATCTTAAGTTAATGCCCAAAAGAACAGAACAAATTGTTTGCAGCAAGGGGGAAAAATTCTTTCACCAGTTGCATTCATTAAAAACTTGTCAATAGAATAATTACCCTTCGAATTCATCTCAAGTTACAACTGGCACTCGTGTTATAAAAGAGCTCATATGTCAAGGAACATAAATAAACAATGAATCGAGGAGTTCAGCTCGATTTCAACAAAAATAATCGATACCCAAACATTTCTCCTTATACTTTTATCATTACAAATAGTTGACAACGCATATATACTTCTAAGATATCATTGCACTTTGCTATGTACGAGAGCGCTAAAATTAAGCTCAGTTTACCACACTTTACCACAAACTTCGCATAATATTCAGTGCAATTTCAACTGAAATATTCGTTACACAAAGATGTTTTTAAACTTTAGCTCTATTTAAGCATTAAGTGGACATAATTGTTGCATTTGATCACACTTTACCATATACTTACACTAAAATTTAGTACACTTTACCACACTTTACCACAATCTGCATATATAAAAGAATCATAATCTAATTTATTAACATAAGCATGGTAAAGTGTGGTAAAGTGTGGTAAAGTGTGGCAAAATACAGAATTGATATGGTAAACTGAAATGATATAAAACGATGCAGCTAAGAAATTACTATAAACAGTTCATTTCACTCGAAATAATTCTATAACACTATTTATTTGTCCAATATAGCGAATGCTAAGCAGCAAGGCGCCATGTTGCGATAGACCCCCTGCGAGATTTGTTCAAAAAACAAGACATGTCGGGCTCATTTCTCCGGTTGAACGTAATCGTATACGATCGATTGCAGAAACCGCCTAAATTCCATGTTATTCCTGACGCTTAAATTTTATTTACGAATAATTCCTGTTATGCTGCCACACTAATTCCACTATGTTCTTTCGCGAAAAATGATCATTCAAAGTAATTGAGCAACCAGCGGCACATGAGCCACTCGACTTCGCCACGGTTCTATAGAAATTCAATAGGACGAGAGTTCCTTTATCAAACTACTAATCTTTTTCTAAATGACTTGGTAATTTCTTAACTAGAGTGGCTTCTTCGACTTGTTTTGTCACATAGGTCATTATGCCTGTGAGCCGTGGCATACGCAACTTCTTTTAAATGGCTACAACTGTAATTAATCGCTTGCTCATCGCATAAAACTTTAACTTCAAATGCTTACAAAAAAATTATTGTAACCCGTTCGACAATATAATATGCATATAAACTAACCACATATTCTTCTTTAACATATTTTAAAACATTAATGGCCAATCCATCAGAGAAAATGGATTTTTATGAATTAAATCTGTTGCGTTTGCGTCCAATTTGTTCTCAGACAATCATTGACATAATTCTTGAAACAAAGCTAACATGAAATGGTTTCATGTTCCCCCTTCCCCCACTTCAATGTTGTGGACCTCAAAACGTTTGCAATTGCACTCAGTCACCTGCCATTACATTTAAATGTTCAGAGTATCAACATTGAAAAGGGGGGACGGGGGGATAGCAATTTATGCGAAAAAAGAGGCTTAGTAATTAACATGGCATGATTCGCTCGAGTCGTTTCAACTAATTTTGTCAATGATTGTCTGAATTTACGTTAACAATTCTCCGTACATTTTTCGTTGCAGAGAAAGGGCATATTTTATCCACGACTGCGCAAAGTGATCTCACATACATTTAACACATATATTGATCACTAACAACAAACGATAATTTTAAAGGTTAATTACATGACGTCACCATGACGTCGTAATGTTAACTGTCACTACGCGGAAATCAGATTCAAAATTATTGTCGGTTTAAAAGCTGCGCACGCTCTCTGTATTTCCATGATGAATTTATAATTCTGACACAAAACCTACACATAAAATTAAAATCTGCCGAGAACTTTATTGCAGACCTATCATGAAGGATAATGTATACCCTGCACTTGCGCAAATCATTAAAATATTTGACCATTCATGCTGATATAAAGAGAAAAGTCGGGAAGAAATTATCTTAAGTTAATGCCCAAAAGAACAGAACAAATTGTTTGCAGCAAGGGGGAAAAATTCTTTCACCAGTTGCATTCATTAAAAACTTGTCAATAGAATAATTACCCTTCGAATTCATCTCAAGTTACAACTGGCACTCGTGTTATAAAAGAGCTCATATGTCAAGGAACATAAATAAACAATGAATCGAGGAGTTCAGCTCGATTTCAACAAAAATAATCGATACCCAAACATTTCTCCTTATACTTTTATCATTACAAATAGTTGACAACGCATATATACTTCTAAGATATCATTGCACTTTGCTATGTACGAGAGCGCTAAAATTAAGCTCAGTTTACCACACTTTACCACAAACTTCGCATAATATTCAGTGCAATTTCAACTGAAATATTCGTTACACAAAGATGTTTTTAAACTTTAGCTCTATTTAAGCATTAAGTGGACATAATTGTTGCATTTGATCACACTTTACCATATACTTACACTAAAATTTAGTACACTTTACCACACTTTACCACAATCTGCATATATAAAAGAATCATAATCTAATTTATTAACATAAGCATGGTAAAGTGTGGTAAAGTGTGGTAAAGTGTGGCAAAATACAGAATTGATATGGTAAACTGAAATGATATAAAACGATGCAGCTAAGAAATTACTATAAACAGTTCATTTCACTCGAAATAATTCTATAACACTATTTATTTGTCCAATATAGCGAATGCTAAGCAGCAAGGCGCCATGTTGCGATAGACCCCCTGCGAGATTTGTTCAAAAAACAAGACATGTCGGGCTCATTTCTCCGGTTGAACGTAATCGTATACGATCGATTGCAGAAACCGCCTAAATTCCATGTTATTCCTGACGCTTAAATTTTATTTACGAATAATTCCTGTTATGCTGCCACACTAATTCCACTATGTTCTTTCGCGAAAAATGATCATTCAAAGTAATTGAGCAACCAGCGGCACATGAGCCACTCGACTTCGCCACGGTTCTATAGAAATTCAATAGGACGAGAGTTCCTTTATCAAACTACTAATCTTTTTCTAAATGACTTGGTAATTTCTTAACTAGAGTGGCTTCTTCGACTTGTTTTGTCACATAGGTCATTATGCCTGTGAGCCGTGGCATACGCAACTTCTTTTAAATGGCTACAACTGTAATTAATCGCTTGCTCATCGCATAAAACTTTAACTTCAAATGCTTACAAAAAAATTATTGTAACCCGTTCGACAATATAATATGCATATAAACTAACCACATATTCTTCTTTAACATATTTTAAAACATTAATGGCCAATCCATCAGAGAAAATGGATTTTTATGAATTAAATCTGTTGCGTTTGCGTCCAATTTGTTCTCAGACAATCATTGACATAATTCTTGAAACAAAGCTAACATGAAATGGTTTCATGTTCCCCCTTCCCCCACTTCAATGTTGTGGACCTCAAAACGTTTGCAATTGCACTCAGTCACCTGCCATTACATTTAAATGTTCAGAGTATCAACATTGAAAAGGGGGGACGGGGGGATAGCAATTTATGCGAAAAAAGAGGCTTAGTAATTAACATGGCATGATTCGCTCGAGTCGTTTCAACTAATTTTGTCAATGATTGTCTGAATTTACGTTAACAATTCTCCGTACATTTTTCGTTGCAGAGAAAGGGCATATTTTATCCACGACTGCGCAAAGTGATCTCACATACATTTAACACATATATTGATCACTAACAACAAACGATAATTTTAAAGGTTAATTACATGACGTCACCATGACGTCGTAATGTTAACTGTCACTACGCGGAAATCAGATTCAAAATTATTGTCGGTTTAAAAGCTGCGCACGCTCTCTGTATTTCCATGATGAATTTATAATTCTGACACAAAACCTACACATAAAATTAAAATCTGCCGAGAACTTTATTGCAGACCTATCATGAAGGATAATGTATACCCTGCACTTGCGCAAATCATTAAAATATTTGACCATTCATGCTGATATAAAGAGAAAAGTCGGGAAGAAATTATCTTAAGTTAATGCCCAAAAGAACAGAACAAATTGTTTGCAGCAAGGGGGAAAAATTCTTTCACCAGTTGCATTCATTAAAAACTTGTCAATAGAATAATTACCCTTCGAATTCATCTCAAGTTACAACTGGCACTCGTGTTATAAAAGAGCTCATATGTCAAGGAACATAAATAAACAATGAATCGAGGAGTTCAGCTCGATTTCAACAAAAATAATCGATACCCAAACATTTCTCCTTATACTTTTATCATTACAAATAGTTGACAACGCATATATACTTCTAAGATATCATTGCACTTTGCTATGTACGAGAGCGCTAAAATTAAGCTCAGTTTACCACACTTTACCACAAACTTCGCATAATATTCAGTGCAATTTCAACTGAAATATTCGTTACACAAAGATGTTTTTAAACTTTAGCTCTATTTAAGCATTAAGTGGACATAATTGTTGCATTTGATCACACTTTACCATATACTTACACTAAAATTTAGTACACTTTACCACACTTTACCACAATCTGCATATATAAAAGAATCATAATCTAATTTATTAACATAAGCATGGTAAAGTGTGGTAAAGTGTGGTAAAGTGTGGCAAAATACAGAATTGATATGGTAAACTGAAATGATATAAAACGATGCAGCTAAGAAATTACTATAAACAGTTCATTTCACTCGAAATAATTCTATAACACTATTTATTTGTCCAATATAGCGAATGCTAAGCAGCAAGGCGCCATGTTGCGATAGACCCCCTGCGAGATTTGTTCAAAAAACAAGACATGTCGGGCTCATTTCTCCGGTTGAACGTAATCGTATACGATCGATTGCAGAAACCGCCTAAATTCCATGTTATTCCTGACGCTTAAATTTTATTTACGAATAATTCCTGTTATGCTGCCACACTAATTCCACTATGTTCTTTCGCGAAAAATGATCATTCAAAGTAATTGAGCAACCAGCGGCACATGAGCCACTCGACTTCGCCACGGTTCTATAGAAATTCAATAGGACGAGAGTTCCTTTATCAAACTACTAATCTTTTTCTAAATGACTTGGTAATTTCTTAACTAGAGTGGCTTCTTCGACTTGTTTTGTCACATAGGTCATTATGCCTGTGAGCCGTGGCATACGCAACTTCTTTTAAATGGCTACAACTGTAATTAATCGCTTGCTCATCGCATAAAACTTTAACTTCAAATGCTTACAAAAAAATTATTGTAACCCGTTCGACAATATAATATGCATATAAACTAACCACATATTCTTCTTTAACATATTTTAAAACATTAATGGCCAATCCATCAGAGAAAATGGATTTTTATGAATTAAATCTGTTGCGTTTGCGTCCAATTTGTTCTCAGACAATCATTGACATAATTCTTGAAACAAAGCTAACATGAAATGGTTTCATGTTCCCCCTTCCCCCACTTCAATGTTGTGGACCTCAAAACGTTTGCAATTGCACTCAGTCACCTGCCATTACATTTAAATGTTCAGAGTATCAACATTGAAAAGGGGGGACGGGGGGATAGCAATTTATGCGAAAAAAGAGGCTTAGTAATTAACATGGCATGATTCGCTCGAGTCGTTTCAACTAATTTTGTCAATGATTGTCTGAATTTACGTTAACAATTCTCCGTACATTTTTCGTTGCAGAGAAAGGGCATATTTTATCCACGACTGCGCAAAGTGATCTCACATACATTTAACACATATATTGATCACTAACAACAAACGATAATTTTAAAGGTTAATTACATGACGTCACCATGACGTCGTAATGTTAACTGTCACTACGCGGAAATCAGATTCAAAATTATTGTCGGTTTAAAAGCTGCGCACGCTCTCTGTATTTCCATGATGAATTTATAATTCTGACACAAAACCTACACATAAAATTAAAATCTGCCGAGAACTTTATTGCAGACCTATCATGAAGGATAATGTATACCCTGCACTTGCGCAAATCATTAAAATATTTGACCATTCATGCTGATATAAAGAGAAAAGTCGGGAAGAAATTATCTTAAGTTAATGCCCAAAAGAACAGAACAAATTGTTTGCAGCAAGGGGGAAAAATTCTTTCACCAGTTGCATTCATTAAAAACTTGTCAATAGAATAATTACCCTTCGAATTCATCTCAAGTTACAACTGGCACTCGTGTTATAAAAGAGCTCATATGTCAAGGAACATAAATAAACAATGAATCGAGGAGTTCAGCTCGATTTCAACAAAAATAATCGATACCCAAACATTTCTCCTTATACTTTTATCATTACAAATAGTTGACAACGCATATATACTTCTAAGATATCATTGCACTTTGCTATGTACGAGAGCGCTAAAATTAAGCTCAGTTTACCACACTTTACCACAAACTTCGCATAATATTCAGTGCAATTTCAACTGAAATATTCGTTACACAAAGATGTTTTTAAACTTTAGCTCTATTTAAGCATTAAGTGGACATAATTGTTGCATTTGATCACACTTTACCATATACTTACACTAAAATTTAGTACACTTTACCACACTTTACCACAATCTGCATATATAAAAGAATCATAATCTAATTTATTAACATAAGCATGGTAAAGTGTGGTAAAGTGTGGTAAAGTGTGGCAAAATACAGAATTGATATGGTAAACTGAAATGATATAAAACGATGCAGCTAAGAAATTACTATAAACAGTTCATTTCACTCGAAATAATTCTATAACACTATTTATTTGTCCAATATAGCGAATGCTAAGCAGCAAGGCGCCATGTTGCGATAGACCCCCTGCGAGATTTGTTCAAAAAACAAGACATGTCGGGCTCATTTCTCCGGTTGAACGTAATCGTATACGATCGATTGCAGAAACCGCCTAAATTCCATGTTATTCCTGACGCTTAAATTTTATTTACGAATAATTCCTGTTATGCTGCCACACTAATTCCACTATGTTCTTTCGCGAAAAATGATCATTCAAAGTAATTGAGCAACCAGCGGCACATGAGCCACTCGACTTCGCCACGGTTCTATAGAAATTCAATAGGACGAGAGTTCCTTTATCAAACTACTAATCTTTTTCTAAATGACTTGGTAATTTCTTAACTAGAGTGGCTTCTTCGACTTGTTTTGTCACATAGGTCATTATGCCTGTGAGCCGTGGCATACGCAACTTCTTTTAAATGGCTACAACTGTAATTAATCGCTTGCTCATCGCATAAAACTTTAACTTCAAATGCTTACAAAAAAATTATTGTAACCCGTTCGACAATATAATATGCATATAAACTAACCACATATTCTTCTTTAACATATTTTAAAACATTAATGGCCAATCCATCAGAGAAAATGGATTTTTATGAATTAAATCTGTTGCGTTTGCGTCCAATTTGTTCTCAGACAATCATTGACATAATTCTTGAAACAAAGCTAACATGAAATGGTTTCATGTTCCCCCTTCCCCCACTTCAATGTTGTGGACCTCAAAACGTTTGCAATTGCACTCAGTCACCTGCCATTACATTTAAATGTTCAGAGTATCAACATTGAAAAGGGGGGACGGGGGGATAGCAATTTATGCGAAAAAAGAGGCTTAGTAATTAACATGGCATGATTCGCTCGAGTCGTTTCAACTAATTTTGTCAATGATTGTCTGAATTTACGTTAACAATTCTCCGTACATTTTTCGTTGCAGAGAAACGGCATATTTTATCCACGACTGCGCAAAGTGATCTCACATACATTTAACACATATATTGATCACTAACAACAAACGATAATTTTAAAGGTTAATTACATGACGTCACCATGACGTCGTAATGTTAACTGTCACTACGCGGAAATCAGATTCAAAATTATTGTCGGTTTAAAAGCTGCGCACGCTCTCTGTATTTCCATGATGAATTTATAATTCTGACACAAAACCTACACATAAAATTAAAATCTGCCGAGAACTTTATTGCAGACCTATCATGAAGGATAATGTATACCCTGCACTTGCGCAAATCATTAAAATATTTGACCATTCATGCTGATATAAAGAGAAAAGTCGGGAAGAAATTATCTTAAGTTAATGCCCAAAAGAACAGAACAAATTGTTTGCAGCAAGGGGGAAAAATTCTTTCACCAGTTGCATTCATTAAAAACTTGTCAATAGAATAATTACCCTTCGAATTCATCTCAAGTTACAACTGGCACTCGTGTTATAAAAGAGCTCATATGTCAAGGAACATAAATAAACAATGAATCGAGGAGTTCAGCTCGATTTCAACAAAAATAATCGATACCCAAACATTTCTCCTTATACTTTTATCATTACAAATAGTTGACAACGCATATATACTTCTAAGATATCATTGCACTTTGCTATGTACGAGAGCGCTAAAATTAAGCTCAGTTTACCACACTTTACCACAAACTTCGCATAATATTCAGTGCAATTTCAACTGAAATATTCGTTACACAAAGATGTTTTTAAACTTTAGCTCTATTTAAGCATTAAGTGGACATAATTGTTGCATTTGATCACACTTTACCATATACTTACACTAAAATTTAGTACACTTTACCACACTTTACCACAATCTGCATATATAAAAGAATCATAATCTAATTTATTAACATAAGCATGGTAAAGTGTGGTAAAGTGTGGTAAAGTGTGGCAAAATACAGAATTGATATGGTAAACTGAAATGATATAAAACGATGCAGCTAAGAAATTACTATAAACAGTTCATTTCACTCGAAATAATTCTATAACACTATTTATTTGTCCAATATAGCGAATGCTAAGCAGCAAGGCGCCATGTTGCGATAGACCCCCTGCGAGATTTGTTCAAAAAACAAGACATGTCGGGCTCATTTCTCCGGTTGAACGTAATCGTATACGATCGATTGCAGAAACCGCCTAAATTCCATGTTATTCCTGACGCTTAAATTTTATTTACGAATAATTCCTGTTATGCTGCCACACTAATTCCACTATGTTCTTTCGCGAAAAATGATCATTCAAAGTAATTGAGCAACCAGCGGCACATGAGCCACTCGACTTCGCCACGGTTCTATAGAAATTCAATAGGACGAGAGTTCCTTTATCAAACTACTAATCTTTTTCTAAATGACTTGGTAATTTCTTAACTAGAGTGGCTTCTTCGACTTGTTTTGTCACATAGGTCATTATGCCTGTGAGCCGTGGCATACGCAACTTCTTTTAAATGGCTACAACTGTAATTAATCGCTTGCTCATCGCATAAAACTTTAACTTCAAATGCTTACAAAAAAATTATTGTAACCCGTTCGACAATATAATATGCATATAAACTAACCACATATTCTTCTTTAACATATTTTAAAACATTAATGGCCAATCCATCAGAGAAAATGGATTTTTATGAATTAAATCTGTTGCGTTTGCGTCCAATTTGTTCTCAGACAATCATTGACATAATTCTTGAAACAAAGCTAACATGAAATGGTTTCATGTTCCCCCTTCCCCCACTTCAATGTTGTGGACCTCAAAACGTTTGCAATTTGCACTCAGTCACCTGCCATTACATTTAAATGTTCAGAGTATCAACATTGAAAAGGGGGGACGGGGGGATAGCAATTTATGCGAAAAAAGAGGCTTAGTAATTAACATGGCATGATTCGCTCGAGTCGTTTCAACTAATTTTGTCAATGATTGTCTGAATTTACGTTAACAATTCTCCGTACATTTTTCGTTGCAGAGAAACGGTATATTTTATCCACGACTGCGCAAAGTGATCTCACATACATTTAACACATATATTGATCACTAACAACAAACGATAATTTTAAAGGTTAATTACATGACGTCACCATGACGTCGTAATGTTAACTGTCACTACGCGGAAATCAGATTCAAAATTATTGTCGGTTTAAAAGCTGCGCACGCTCTCTGTATTTCCATGATGAATTTATAATTCTGACACAAAACCTACACATAAAATTAAAATCTGCCGAGAACTTTATTGCAGACCTATCATGAAGGATAATCTATACCCTGCACTTGCGCAAATCATTAAAATATTTGACCATTCATGCTGATATAAAGAGAAAAGTCGGGAAGAAATTATCTTAAGTTAATGCCCAAAAGAACAGAACAAATTGTTTGCAGCAAGGGGGAAAAATTCTTTCACCAGTTGCATTCATTAAAAACTTGTCAATAGAATAATTACCCTTCGAATTCATCTCAAGTTACAACTGGCACTCGTGTTATAAAAGAGCTCATATGTCAAGGAACATAAATAAACAATGAATCGAGGAGTTCAGCTCGATTTCAACAAAAATAATCGATACCCAAACATTTCTCCTTATACTTTTATCATTACAAATAGTTGACAACGCATATATACTTCTAAGATATCATTGCACTTTGCTATGTACGAGAGCGCTAAAATTAAGCTCAGTTTACCACACTTTACCACAAACTTCGCATAATATTCAGTGCAATTTCAACTGAAATATTCGTTACACAAAGATGTTTTTAAACTTTAGCTCTATTTAAGCATTAAGTGGACATAATTGTTGCATTTGATCACACTTTACCATATACTTACACTAAAATTTAGTACACTTTACCACACTTTACCACAATCTGCATATATAAAAGAATCATAATCTAATTTATTAACATAAGCATGGTAAAGTGTGGTAAAGTGTGGTAAAGTGTGGCAAAATACAGAATTGATATGGTAAACTGAAATGATATAAAACGATGCAGCTAAGAAATTACTATAAACAGTTCATTTCACTCGAAATAATTCTATAACACTATTTATTTGTCCAATATAGCGAATGCTAAGCAGCAAGGCGCCATGTTGCGATAGACCCCCTGCGAGATTTGTTCAAAAAACAAGACATGTCGGGCTCATTTCTCCGGTTGAACGTAATCGTATACGATCGATTGCAGAAACCGCCTAAATTCCATGTTATTCCTGACGCTTAAATTTTATTTACGAATAATTCCTGTTATGCTGCCACACTAATTCCACTATGTTCTTTCGCGAAAAATGATCATTCAAAGTAATTGAGCAACCAGCGGCACATGAGCCACTCGACTTCGCCACGGTTCTATAGAAATTCAATAGGACGAGAGTTCCTTTATCAAACTACTAATCTTTTTCTAAATGACTTGGTAATTTCTTAACTAGAGTGGCTTCTTCGACTTGTTTTGTCACATAGGTCATTATGCCTGTGAGCCGTGGCATACGCAACTTCTTTTAAATGGCTACAACTGTAATTAATCGCTTGCTCATCGCATAAAACTTTAACTTCAAATGCTTACAAAAAAATTATTGTAACCCGTTCGACAATATAATATGCATATAAACTAACCACATATTCTTCTTTAACATATTTTAAAACATTAATGGCCAATCCATCAGAGAAAATGGATTTTTATGAATTAAATCTGTTGCGTTTGCGTCCAATTTGTTCTCAGACAATCATTGACATAATTCTTGAAACAAAGCTAACATGAAATGGTTTCATGTTCCCCCTTCCCCCACTTCAATGTTGTGGACCTCAAAACGTTTGCAATTGCACTCAGTCACCTGCCATTACATTTAAATGTTCAGAGTATCAACATTGAAAAGGGGGGACGGGGGGATAGCAATTTATGCGAAAAAAGAGGCTTAGTAATTAACATGGCATGATTCGCTCGAGTCGTTTCAACTAATTTTGTCAATGATTGTATATATATATATATATAATTTCACTAAAGTTTTAAAGGATTGATTTCTTTTTAACTTTTTGCTAGGTTGACTTCTAGGGACTTTGATGTGTCATTTCTATAGCAAGGTACGTATTGAAAGAACTAAAACTATTTCTGTTTGATGTCAGACATCGTAGATTGCCAAGACTAGGTTGTTTTTGCATACCGAATAAGCCTTTTGTTCCTGCACCAGGCCTGGCTGTGACCTTGACTATTCAGTAAAAAATCAGGCGGTCGCCTTTCGCGTTTTGATTACACCCCAACCTCTGCCTACGCTCCGTTTTTCCAGCGGCAATTAAAGAGCCATCAACTCTTGTCGGAACGAAGTAAAGCAGTACGGTGGTTGGCTTAAACCCTCATGTGCGTTCCCTTGCAAATCGTTCGGAAGTTCACGTTTTTCTGACGTGACATTCTGGTTCCGGCAAGGCCAGAGCCCGACTGCTCCTTGTCGCTGGACAAAAGCACCGCATGCTCTGAGTACGAGGTTGTGGGCATTGCCAATTTGCCATTTTTATAATAAGTGTGGGCTATACTCACGTGTTCTGTTCGTTTCAGTAGCAATGTCATTGCGATGATTATAAGACTAGACACACAGCATAAGGCTACTATGATGGATGATACGATCACTGATGCATACAAACCAGCCAGTTTACTGATTTGTTCGCATCCGAGTTGAAAAAATGAATCTAAATATCAAATAAAGATGTACAATAACTATGAGCTCATGGCCACCGAGTTGGCTACTTGTCATCTATACGACGATAGCGAATGGTACAATAGTTTTATTATATAGCGAAACATTTATAAAAATAGATAAAAACTGTTATAGTCAAACCGGATGTTCTCTTGCGTCAGTGACTTTTCAATATTGATACACAACATTGCAATTTTGATTATGGATTCAATCAGCGCAACCTATAAACGCTTCATCTCGATTCCTCGATGGGTTGCCCTAAATGCCAAACTTTGGATAATGCGAAATTCTTCATAAAGTTAGAGCCATTACCTTCAAGTATAACATCACATGTGTTGTTCGATGTTTTAATTCGATGTTTAACTCCTGGCATTACAACATTATATAATACATACAGCAAGTGGGCATGCAAGCTATTAGCATCGCAGGGTCGCGGATTCAATTCCTAGCCGGAAGCCCTCGAGGTTGCATTTTTTGCAACTCGTCCCGGTTTGGTCTTATAATATATATATTCTACACTCAAAATTTTCCTTCACCAAAATCAGCTAGCCGCACATCGAGTGAAATACCAAATATTTCTTGTTAACCAGCTTTGCTGTATTTAGAAATCGGAGGATAAACACTGACGAGTGTTGGGTATAGCTTCTCAAATGAATGAATATTTTAAGAGAAAATCAACTTCAAAGTTTGCTAAATTTGACTGTAATGTTCCTTCAATTTCTAAATGTTTTGTCCTATTTGAGGCAGCACTTCAGTTGCGATTAGTAATTTCTAGTATATAATATTATATAATAATTCAGGACAAGCCGTCTAATAGTGAAAACTTACTTCTGGGTTCTCCATTCTTGAAACACACACAATACTTGTTATTAGAACTTTCTTTGTCGCAGTTTCCCCATTCCCATCTTGAGTCGCTATGGCATGAAGTTTTGCAGGTGTGATTTTTCGACTCCCAGTAGATTTTCGTTCTTTCATGGGACATATACCAGGACAGGTGCGTGCCGTCCAAACTCAACACAAGAAGAGACAAACCGATTGCCACGATGCACAGGATGGCAGCAATAACGGCCTAAATCAGTAAAATAAAGAAGCATAATGGTCCATTAACGACAAGGTGCAACATTCAACTGAAACTGCTGCAACCAGCGACAAAACCCTTCGGAGAGTTCTCACAACTGTTGTAGGTATATATTTTCACAGCAATCGAAGCATTCTTTTGTGGGAGTCTCAAACAAACAAACAAATGCCTATGACAAACGGCGTATTTTTCAAGCGCCGTATAAAAAACCTATTATGGTCGACCCAAATTCTGAAATTGTTCCTGTTGAGTTATACAGCGTATTTTCGTCGTATTTACAGTAATAAGTCGAATAAATTACAGTTCTCGAGTCGTAAGTCTGGAAACGATGTTACATGTACAAACATGGATTGTGGGTAGAAAATGTATTATCATATTGTAAATTATGTATGCATTTTATTCGGCGCATGAATAGTACGCCATCTGCACCAACGCCATACTTTAGTCCATAGTTAATGGCAAATATACATGGTTTGGAAGCTCACAAAAGTCATTGTTTTATGTTTTTTTTCAGGTTTATGGAAATCTTTGCACTTTCACGGTTACTGAACATATTGTGTTTTCTGTATAATGAAGTAATCATCCAATAGCAACGTTTGGGTTCAATCACTCAACCGTACTGTTTAGATATTAATAAACCTAAAACAAAGGATTTGGCACCTTCATGTACCTTTCAACATGAATCGTAGCTCGACCAAACCATGTCTATTTTCTATTAACTATGCACAATCCAACGAGAATGGACGAATATGCAGTTATATGCTAATTATATAGGAAGCAAAATCTTAGATGTTTATTGGCTGTTGCCAGAATATAATCAATAGTCGTCAAAATTCAGTATAAGAATGACCAAAACGCGTAAAGCCGTATGTCAACTCCAATCCATCCCAGAAGACTGATTCAGCCAGTCATGCAGGAGTATAACGAGAAGTACGAATATACCCTCGAACCGCCTTCGATTAAACGCCCTCTCGAAGCTGTGGAAAATGTCATTTCTACATATTTCGTTGATGATGATATCCCAAGATGAAAGTACCATTTTGTCGAAATAAAGCAATGATCAGTGTTTTTCTTCCAAATTCCCTAATCTTATAATCGCTTTTCCTGGAGGTATCGCGGGGATTATAACCTACAGTATAATCGTCCAGCACGCGTCTAATAATTGTCCTCATATTTTAAAATCGTTTACTAACATATTACAGGGTTGAAATTTTTGATCAGCTAACACTCCCAAGAGTAATATACAAAATCATCCATTGTTTCACATGCACTTTTTATTGAGAACTTTTGCATAGTAAAAACTGTTTAACGAAAAATTATAATAAGTCATTGTTATATACACATATAGACCAAGGTATTACCACAAGAGCACTGAAAAAACGTCAACATATTTGACTTGAATCAAACTTATCAACACGTGTAGTTGATCATTTGGGATCGTATAATGCAGATTCTAACTACAGTACAACCGTTTTAGCAGACTGGGGTGTTACTATGGTGTTAAATTGAAAATATTATATTGCTTTTAACTGCAGTCGTCCCCTTGTTTATATTGTTTACGAGTATCGCGGTTGTTTTTGTCGAACAATACCACAATGATCGAATGTTAGCGCCCCGTCAATCGAGCTCAGAACTTCATAGTCCTGCATTATAAATCGAGCCCCACACTTTACATGCAAGTGTAAAGGTTAAATGACAGCGTTGTTACAAAGAGTATATTACGGGTTATCTCTGAACAAACGAGTTTCGATTTGCGTGGCGTTAAGTCAGTATAGTTTAGTACAAACTCGATTACATATTGGTTGGAACGGTAAGTTATTATCATCCGCCTCAGTACTGACGAATATCATTGTCTCAACCAATAGGAAAGCGAGTCTGGACGAGTAAATCGTTCAGTTAATAAGGTTATTCGTTTGTCCTCGTTGGAGGTTCACTATTATACGACTGGGCTCGTCGTATTTAATGGCACTGTCGAACTTAATGAAACTGCCGTATTTAATGGTTACAGACGGCGTATTTTTCATGAACTTAATTCTCATATTTTATATGGCGCATGAAAAATACGCCGTTTGTCACAGGCCTAACCCTCAGACTACCAGGGGTCTTCCCTTGATGAGTAAAATCGTCTGGCGTTAGCCTGAGTAAAGTACTAAAGGTGCGTTTACACGCACGCTTGGGAGTCAAGGGGTTAAGAGGTCATTGGCAAAAAAGTTATTGATCACTTACCAGGGTTCTTGATCGTTGGTAAATCCCTGAAAGTAACACCAACAGACCAGTAGCTAGGAACTGCAAAGATAAACAAGACGCCTGTTTCGGGCGTTCACTCGGGCTACTCATAGCAATGCAGTTTGGCATAGCCTATGCACGAAACAGTGCAACAGCGTGCACATATTAAACGTTTGTTAAAAAGTACAAAATAACCGGCTACAATGCTAGATTCGGTGTTGATTCAGCGGCGAACTGGCAGCAAACAGTTCGACATAGTACCATTCTCGTCCCCAGAGCCTCTCCCGTGCTGGCGCGCGGAAAAGGCTCTGGGAGAATCCAAAACCGGAACACCAAGATTCTTTAAGTTCGCGGTTTGGGAGTTGGACACGAGATCATCGACAGTTGTTTGGAATATAATTTTCCTTTCGTTTTCGATTCTGTCTCGTATTGACTCGTTTGACTTTGGAACAATTCTGATTGTGGTAGATTCCGTTCGAAGAAGGTCCTTGTCGAGTGTGGATCATCGCCGCGTTTACTTGGTGGGGCAAAATACATTAAAATTTACGAGTTCACTTCAGAGCTTGGCAATAGCCAATAGAGCCGTGTCGGAATTTCTTCGTATTTACGGCTTCTTTTAGTGAAGGTAGTTCTCTTTAATATTTTGCACCGTTCGTTTATATTTGACTTGTATATTTCAATGAGATTCTTAATATGTACCATGCACGAACATCCTGCAGTGTGCTGTCTATCGCCTATCGGTTTAAAATTGCTGTCTGTCTTCTGTGTTTGATTTAATTATATAAGGGGAATGCTTTGAAAAACGTTCAATTAAATTGTTCGGATTCGAACTATATTAGAATTGTGCTTCGTTGTCAGATTTCGTGTCTCAAATACTGTTTATTTATAAACATTCACGAAGCTCCGTTATATATAGGCCTTTGAATTTGAACAACCAATCAGATCGCGATGATTATGGATTCCCCCAGAGCCTTTTCCGCGCGCCAGCACGGGAGAGGCTCTGGGGACGAGAATGACATAGTACATGTTTATCAGTATTTTTGGCATTATTTGGTGCTACTCAACGTACCAAGGAAGTATTAAAATGCACAAACTCAATGAAATTATATTAAAGCTCGTTTCCAATAGTCAGCAGGTTATCAGATTGTGAGTACGAGTAATACTTTTCAGTATTAAATTTCAACAAGACGCCTGGTCAGGCGTTCACTCGGGCTACTGCAAAATCGCAGTGAGTAGGTAGAGGTGATTTGAAATCCATGGAGAAATTTGTAGGGGGTACACTTGTTTTAAGGCAAAGTGAGTAGACTAGTAAAGTTTCAATTTTCAGGGGGAGCATTCCCCCCTTTAAGGAAGGAAATAATAGCTTTATTGGCATGATCTATTAACATTTAGCCTGCGTGCAGACCCCACCCAAACCCAAAACTAAATATCAAATTAATTTTAAATTCGGGTGGAGTCTGCACGCAGGCTAGATATCATTAAACTAACAAGTTACATAGACAGTACTAACTAAATATTAAACTACTGATACAAGAATATATGATTTACTCTATAGCATTCCGAGTTTCAAGACAATTTTCTCTTCGCATGAAGCATAGATATATGAATGTGGATAGTGACAAAACAGTCTCACATACCTCTGACTTCATGGCATTAGAAAGTATTGTTTGTTTGTTTTCATTTGTGTTAAAGGTAGATATATTTTGGGGAGTATTTACGAATTCGTCTCTCAAATCTGAGTATGCTTCACATGACATAGCAAAGTGAAATTCATCTTCTATTTCACCTGCCTGACAAAGATTGCAAACTCGTTCTTCACGTGGGATTTTTTGGTAACGACCATACTCAATCATTAGTTTATGATTACTTGTTCTATATCTGGTTAACATTTTTCTGTGTTTTACGTTTGTAATTATTGAGAGGTATTCTTCTAATTTATATTCTGTTTTGAAAGTACTGTAGAAGTGTGTTTTAGAGGAGTTTTGCAGTTTGTGCTTCCAAAAGTTGACATATTTCTGTTTTATGTTATTTGTAATAGTAGCCAAAAAATGGTTTGAGATAGATTCAAGGCTAGGTATTTGATCGTTGCAATTATAAGATTTTAAGATGTTAATGGTATTCGTATAGAAAGAAGTTTTATTATAATTGTATAAATCTTTTGATATTATGAAAGCTTGTTTTGCAATTGAAGTTTCAGGTAGTGAAGTGAGGTGTATAATGTATTTGAATAATTTTTTATAAATATTGATTAGTAATGGGTACTTTCCAAGTTCACCTCTGCAAGCAACATTATTAGCTTTTCCACCAGCTCCCAGGTATATTTTACAAAATTTTAGGTGCACTTTTTCGATTCCTAATTTGTCCCAATTGTTAAAATCATTTTTTAAGTAGGCTCCCCATAGCTCAGAATTGTATTCGAGTATAGGGGATATTAGAGTATTAAATAATTTGATAGCTAATTTTGGTTTTAGAAAATGGAAATTGAGTTTTCTTCTAAGACTGAAGAGAGCGTGTAGTGCTTTTTCGCTAAGATGCTTAAGAGCTAGAGCGAAGGTTCCATTTTTGTTCAATTTTGTTCCTAGGTAGCAATATTCATTAACAATTTTTAGATTATCTCTACCCAGTGAAAACTTTTGTTTTGTTGAATTGTTACCTTTTTGAAATATCATTATTTGGGTCTTTTTTAAGTTTACTTCCATTAACCATTTGTCACACCAGTTTTGAAGTTTATCAAGGGATTTTTGGAGCCCAAATTTAGATCTTGATAGTATGATTAAGTCATCGGCATAGAGGAGGCAACCAAGTTTAGTGCCATTAGGTAGTGTAGAAGGGTCTGAGTTAGAATCAGCGAACTGCGTAGCAAGCTCATTGATATAGATGTTAAATAGAATTGGGCTTAAGATAAAGATACATCCTTGTCTTACACCTTTAGAATAAGAAAAGAAAGGTGTTCTACAATCAGATTGTTTAACTGCACATTTTGAGTTAGAGTATAAGCTTTTAATTAAATTGAAGAAATTACCACCAATTTTATTTGTAAGTAGTTTAGAAAATAGACCTTCATGCCAAATGGAGTCAAAGGCTTTTTTAAAGTCCACAAAGCATGCATAGATTTTTCCGCCACTGGTGTGACTTACGTGTTTATCAATCAGTGTTTTTAGAGTAAAAATATGGTCAGCGGTTCTATGGCCTGACTGAAAACCGATTTGTGATGAATGCGTGGATAAGATTATTTTCCTGACTGAACTTGTTTAGACGGTCATTAAGAATTATACAAAAGAATTTGCTGATATTGCTTGTCGCACATATTCCTCTATAATTGTTTGGATCCTGTTTATCACCTGCTTTAAAAATTGGGGTGATCAAGCCCTCGCACCACTGATCTGGAAAAATTCCACATCGAAGAATAAAGTTAAATAGTTTGTGATATCCTTTAAGAAGTATATGTACAGTGGATTTTAACATCTCATTCTGAATTTTGTCAGAGTAAGCTGCCTTTTTGTTTTTAAGTTTTTTCGCAGCATTCAGGATATCATTTTCAGATATTGGGTTATCAAGTGAACAATTCAGATTTTTGTTTTCCTCCAGATTTTGTAAGCTTATTAAAATATTTTGTTGCTCCGGCCCTAATTTATGTTTTGAGTGAAGAGACTCAAAATGGGATAACCACTGCTGGTTACTTATAGTACTTGAGCAATGATCATTATCATAGTTATCACTCATATTTTTAAGGTTTTTCCATAGTGAATTTGGGTCAGTTTCAGTTGCTTTCTCTAAATCTTCGAGTTTCCTTTCATGGAAGGATTCTTTTTTGTGTTTTAGTGTATCTTTGTATATTTTTAAAGCAGTGTGATATTCTTTTCTTATGATCTGGTTTAGTGGGTTTCTGTGTTTTTCATTGGCTAATTTTCTAACATTGTGTCTTTTTAGTTTACATTCTTTATCAAACCATTTTTTATTGCGAACATTAATTTTTTGTCTATATTTCTTCTTTTTCATTTTGAATGATTTCTTTGCTGCAGTGAGGATAATTTCATGGAACTGATGAGTAAATTCATTTACACCTTGTTTTGTTGGTGGGAAGTTAGAATTGATCAGTTGATCAAGTTTTCTTTTTGAATCAATTGATGTTAGATTTTCTTTAAATAGTCTTGCTGTATTATTTTCCCAGATAAATTGAAATGGTAATTTCTCAGAAATGGATGGGGTTGGTGTATTAGACACATTTGAATGTCTCAAATATTACCAGGGTTAAGTCACGTTGGCCTGAAAAACAGAGAAAAATCTTCTCGACGTTTCGAGCGAAGGCCCTTCGTCAGGAGAAATTAGTAAACAACTCACATGTGGTCACGCGTATTTATAGCAGAGCTACAATGGGGATCACGTGAACACATGTAAGCCAATAAAAACAAAGTAAACAAATAAATTAATATGTAATTTTAGCCTGTGTGCAGGTGCTGCCCCAATTGGTGGGTCAGCTACCTGCAAATAGGCAAAGAAACAGGTTATAAATTACTATTTAAATCATCAGAAAAAGGTTAAGGAAAAGGTGTGGAATATGGTGGTGGAGTGAGCTAAATGAAAGAGAATCGCTCATTGAGGCCGTGAGGGTGAATGGTACCAAGTTTGTAAATGAGACGCATTTCTTGTTTGCGACGAGTATCATTACAACCTGTAATGGGCTGAATGGCACAGATTTTCATGTTGGAAAAGGAGTGGTTGGCACTGTTGAAGTGCCTGGCAACAGGTTTGTTTGGCACATTGTTTTTGACATCACGAAGGTGTTCAACAAACCTGTCGCCTAAACGTCTTCCAGTTTCTCCGATGTAAAGCATGGGACATTTACTGCAAGAGATACAGTAAATCAGGTTGGAGGAAGTGCAAGTGAAACTGTGGGTTATGTTGAACCTACATTTTGGAGCCGAAATTGAAATTGAGGAGTCTAAATATTTACAGGTGTTGCACCTACCACGACAGCAAGAGCTGGTGCCAACATGTGATACCAAGGCTTGCTGCAGTGAGCTGTGAACAACGTTTTCCCGGATGTTTTTGCTATGCCGAAAAGATACTAGGGGTTTCTCAGAGAAAATGGAAGATGTTTCTGGGTCATTTTTAATGAGGTCGAAATTGCGGCTAATGATGTCCCTTACTTTGAAATTGAAGGGATGAAAAGTGAGAACTAGAGGTACTTTTTCATCAGAAATGGTAGCCAAAGGTTCGCTTAAGGTGTCTGAACGGGAAATGTTGGAGACCTTGTGTAAGGCAGTGTCTAAGAGGTGGGAAGGATAACCGCGATTAACAAAAAAGTTTCTCATTTCCAAACATTTGGCATTGAAATCGTCGTCTTCACTACAGAGGCGGCGAAGACGAAGAAATTGAGAGAAAGGAATGGAAGTTTTGGTGTGTTTAGGATGATGAGAGGAGAAGAAGAGGTAGCTATGAGAGTCAGTGGTCTTGTAAAAGACAGAAGTGCTCAGCTTATTACCATTAATGGAGACGAGAATATCTAAGAACGACACACTAGTCTCACTGATCTCCCATGTGAACTGGAGTGCTGGGTGGAAGTCATTAACATAGTTAATGAAGCAAACCAGGTCAGCGCGCGAACATGATGCAGTGCCTAAGCAATCATCAATGAACCGACCATAGTAGTCAGGTAGGAAACCAGTGTATTGTTCAAAGATTTGTTTTTCCACATAACCAACAAATAAGTTGGCATAGTTAGGGCCCATTTTGGTACCCATGGCTACACCACTAACTTGTTGGTAATGCTCACCATCAAATGAAAAATTGTTGAGGGTGAGCACTAACTCGGCCAGGCGTAACAAGGTAGTGGTCGATGGCTCCCGAGTTGTGCGTTGATCAAAGAAATATTTAAGTGCTTGAAGACCATTGTGATGCGGGATGACGGTGTAGAGTGATTTGACATCCATGGTGAATATGAAATGATGTGAACCCTGGAAACTAATGTGGTCACAAATTTTCAGAGCATGTTTGGTGTCCTTGATGTAAGAAGGTAAATTCTTAACCAAGGGCGCCATGATGTGGTTAAGGTAGGATGAAATGGCTTGGGTAGGGCAACCACAAGCAGACACTATAGGTCTACCTGGGTTGTTGGGTTTGTGAATTTTGGGAAGGAAGTACATGACAGGTGTGCGTGGAGTGGTGGTTAGGAGATTGCTTGCTGTATCAGGCAATTCCCCAGTGGTGATGAGGTTGTTGATGGTGGATCGGATGGTGGTGTTGTGTTGGGATGTCAAATCACCATCAACTCTGCTGTAAAAAGCAGTGTCGTTTAGTTGCCTTTGAGCCTCTTCGCGGTACAAATCAGCTCTCCAGACAACCAAAGCACCACCTTTGTCAGCAGGTTTGATGACAATATCATTCCGGCTACGCAATGATTTTAAAGCACTTAATTCACTAGAGCTGAGATTAGATGGCCTTTTGGGCCTAAAAGGTGGTAGCTGATCTATATCATGTCGACATTGTCGAATGAAAAGATCAAGGGAGCCAAATTGGCCTTCCGGAGGAGACCAGGAAGATTTTTTAGGATTAGCAGCCTCAAAAACATCCTTTTGTTGGATGGAGGAATTATTGTGAAAATGTGCCTTAAGTCTTAGTCTTCTAAAGAAAGTTTCGGTGTCCTCCTTCACTGAGAAGGAGTCTATGGGCCCAGGGTTGGGAACAAATTTGAGACCTTTCGCAAGAACAGATCTCTCAGGGTCAGACAAGGGCAAGTCAGGAGGAATCGTGACCACTAAATTGACATTACTGGTGGAGTTAGTGTGGT
Organism: Corallium rubrum; assembly: GCA_964035015.1. Classification (NCBI taxonomy): domain Eukaryota; kingdom Metazoa; phylum Cnidaria; class Anthozoa; order Scleralcyonacea; family Coralliidae; genus Corallium; species Corallium rubrum. The sequence continues at coordinate 9,403,121 of OZ036004.1, forward strand.
TAGAATTCGAAACGGGACGAGGGCCTACAAGAGTGTTGAATTTCGAAGTTTTACTCGCCTTGAGAAACGTGTAAAATTTTGAGTTCAACGAGCGAATAAACTGGGTGATGCCTGAATATATGACTGTAGGACAAACGTTAGAGAGGTTTGTCTTAGCGTTCAAAATATCAGAATCAATGTTGTTGACGTGTTGGGACATGGAGTGAATGGTAATACGCATAAGACGACGACTGTGTTTATAACAAGCCGCCATGACACTTCTAGCCACGTGTTGTGAGTTAAAATAATTAAAATTAAAAGAAGATTTAAAACCATTGGGCACTACATTGTGGTGTAGGCAACGGCTTAAGAAAGAAATGTGATTACAGAAGCGTGTTTTATTAAGAATTAAATCGAAAAAGCGGAGAGAAGGTTTGGCGATAGACGATGAAAATAGTGAAATATAACATACCATTTCGTTACGAAGTTTACGGTTTAAATTTTTACGGTTTACCATTGTCGCTGTATGTGGGTATACAGTTAAAAGCTTCTAGGACAGCGTCGGCCACGGTTGAAATCCAAATATTACCAGGGTTAAGTCACGTTGGCCTGAAAAACAGAGAAAAATCTTCTCGACGTTTCGAGCGAAGGCCCTTCGTCAGGAGAAATTAGTAAACAACTCACATGTGGTCACGCGTATTTATAGCAGAGCTACAATGGGGATCAATACACTGGTTTCCTACCTGACTACTATGGTCGGTTCATTGATGATTGCTTAGGCACTGCATCATGTTCGCGCGCTGACCTGGTTTGCTTCATTAACTATGTTAATGACTTCCACCCAGCACTCCAGTTCACATGGGAGATCAGTGAGACTAGTGTGTCGTTCTTAGATATTCTCGTCTCCATTAATGGTAATAAGCTGAGCACTTCTGTCTTTTACAAGACCACTGACTCTCATAGCTACCTCTTCTTCTCCTCTCATCATCCTAAACACACCAAAACTTCCATTCCTTTCTCTCAATTTCTTCGTCTTCGCCGCCTCTGTAGTGAAGACGACGATTTCAATGCCAAATGTTTGGAAATGAGAAACTTTTTTGTTAATCGCGGTTATCCTTCCCACCTCTTAGACACTGCCTTACACAAGGTCTCCAACATTTCCCGTTCAGACACCTTAAGCGAACCTTTGGCTACCATTTCTGATGAAAAAGTACCTCTAGTTCTCACTTTTCATCCCTTCAATTTCAAAGTAAGGGACATCATTAGCCGCAATTTCGACCTCATTAAAAATGACCCAGAAACATCTTCCATTTTCTCTGAGAAACCCCTAGTATCTTTTCGGCATAGCAAAAACATCCGGGAAAACGTTGTTCACAGCTCACTGCAGCAAGCCTTGGTATCACATGTTGGCACTAGCTCTTGCTGTCGTGGTAGGTGCAACACCTGTAAATATTTAGACTCCTCAATTTCAATTTCGGCTCCAAAATGTAGGTTCAACATAACCCACAGTTTCACTTGCACTTCCTCCAACCTGATTTACTGTATCTCTTGCAGTAAATGTCCCATGCTTTACATCGGAGAAACTGGAAGACGTTTAGGCGACAGGTTTGTTGAACACCTTCGTGATGTCAAAAACAATGTGCCAAACAAACCTGTTGCCAGGCACTTCAACAGTGCCAACCACTCCTTTTCCAACAGCCCATTACAGGTTGTAATGATACTCGTCGCAAACAAGAAATGCGTCTCATTTACAAACTTGGTACCATTCACCCTCACGGCCTCAATGAGCGATTCTCTTTCATTTAGCTCACTCCACCACCATATTCCACACCTTTTCCTTAACCTTTTTCTGATGATTTAAATAGTAATTTATAACCTGTTTCTTTGCCTATTTGCAGGTAGCTGACCCACCAATTGGGGCAGCACCTGCACACAGGCTAAAATTACATATTAATTTATTTGTTTACTTTGTTTTTATTGGCTTACATGTGTTCACGTGATCCCCATTGTAGCTCTGCTATAAATACGCGTGACCACATGTGAGTTGTTTACTAATTTCTCCTGACGAAGGGCCTTCGCTCGAAACGTCGAGAAGATTTTTCTCTGTTTTTCAGGCCAACGTGACTTAACCCTGGTAATATTTGGATTTCAACCGTGGCCGACGCTGTCCTAGAAGCTTTTATTTGAATGTCTCAGGTTTTTAAGTTTTTCAATTTTGATCCATGTTAATATTTGACTGTGGTCGGATAAATAGGATGGTGTTTTAACAATGAAGTTTTTAATATTCTGAATTAACTCTTGATCACAAATTATATAATCCACAACGCTTGTACCATGTTGTCCATGAAAGGTGGGTTTGCCAAAAGAATCACCAAGAGTCCTACCATTCAGAATTCTTAAGTTGCAATTTTTACATAAATCTATCTAAGGAGCTCGAGGAGCTCAGGTGCCCCCCCCCCCCCCGACCTTGGCTATCTATTACTCTATTAAAGTCTAAACACATTGGTCACAGACAAAAGTCAAAACACAATCTAATTCTCCGATAGAAAACGCAATTTGCAATACACAAAACACGATTGCCTGTTTAATATTTCCATACAGCGTTGAGCGTTCACATGTCGAGTCTCCTTACGCACGCAGGCTAAAACTAATACAGCATGTGTTACCTCGTGCCCTACAAGTTCTTTGTTTGCCAGTTTAGGAAACCAGAAAAGTACACAATAGTTTGCTCCAAATCTTTATTAGAAGTTGAGTTATTGAAACTCCAACAGTTCGTATAAAACTTACTCGTATCTGACTTCGCTCTCTTTGTTCCGATCCTAACTAGTCACAATCAACAATCCTCTTCTATCTCATGCGCTATCGTATATCTCACACTCTTCGTGTTCTCAAGTTACATTTACCGATAATTAGTTCATCCTGTCTGTATAATAACTAAATACTGCTGACGTCAAAGAGCTTAGCAGTTCATCTATCTAACATATTTCCCCTCCAAATTGAGTGTCGTCCCATGACACTCATTTGGGATGGACATTAAGGTACCGCGTGGTACTTGCTTGAGGAGTTCTCTCCATGACACTATCATTACCATTACATCAACAACAGAACACACTGTAATTTGGATTTATGATAGCTTATATAGACACAATATTTGATATTTTAAAGTAAAAATTATGAGCTTTTTCTCTGGAGTTTTTTTTTAAGTAAATTTAGTAGTATCGGTTGGTTGTAATTGACTATATAAGGTTTTAATATATTGGGTGTGGCATCACTGGGTGTCCATAAAACGGTGTCAAGTATAATGGGTATGGTGGAGGGAGGAAAGGAGGTCTGCTAATGGGTAAGGTGAGGAAAAGGATAGGATAGGAATGGGTAAGGTAAGTGGGGCAGTTGTGGTGGTTGCCATCCGGTTGCTGGAGCCGTTGCTGAAACTTGAAACAGTCCAGTTGGTGCTGCCTCGCCAGGCTCGTAGTATGTTAAACGGTCAGGTGGGTGCCGTATGCGACGTGGCCTCGGGTTCCCGATTGGACTGTGTGCCCCAGGCTGAGGGTTCAGGATGTTACCGTGTTGCATATCATTATCCTGATCGCCATTAGGTACATTCATGTCCTCCGCTTGATCGTTATGCTGTTCCAGTTGCAGTACCTCGTTTTCGGGCAATTCTGCGTTCGCTGGAGTGGTCTCGTCTTCGGATAGACTCTCTGGTGTTGTCTCAGGTGGAGTCGGGTTTCTCGGTGGAAAAACCGTCACTAGATCCGGAGACTCCTCGTCACTGGAAATTTCGTCATTTCGTGATGCAAGAGAACTGGGTCTAGGTTGCCGTAGTCTGCGTGTTGCCGGTGGGTCTGGTCGCGCTATGTCAGGTTGTGGATTCTCTGCGGGCAAGTAGTCGCATGGAAGGAGTAGATTTCGGTGTAAAACCCTATTCTTTCCTCCTCCATTCTCAGACTCGACTTCGTAGACAGGGCTGTCTGGACCTTTCCGTCTCACCACAACATGGATATCGTTTTCCCAAAACGATCGAAGTTTTCCAGGCCCACCTCGTTCACTTAAGTTTCGCACCAGTACGCGATCCCCCGGTTGGAGGATAGAGCTACGTACCCAACGATCGTACGTTCTCTTAGCTTTAATACCCCTCTCAGTAATCTTCTTTCCAGCTAGTTGATAAGCCTCTTGCATGGCCTTTCTCCATTGTTTCACATACTGTGGATACTCTTGCTTGGTTGATGGTGTCTTGGTCAGGAAAATGAGGTCAATTGGTAGACGAGGGTGCCGCCCAAACAACAAGAAAAAAGGTGAATATCCTGTTGTATCGTTACGCGTGCAGTTATATGCATGCACGACTTTGCCCACGTGATCTTTCCATCGCGACTTCTCGTTCTCGGGAAGTGTACGGAGCATGTCCAATAGGGTTCTATTGAACCGCTCCACTTGCCCATTTCCCTGCGGGTGGTAGGGTGTAGTACGACAATGATTAACGCCACAAAGTTGCTCCAGCCTCCTGAGGAGTTGATTCTCAAATTCTGCACCCTGGTCGTGATGGATCTTTGCTGGGAATCCAAAACGAAGGATGTAATCGTTGTAAAGTTTTTCAGCCACAGTTTTTGCTGTCTTATTACGAGTCGGGTAGGCTTGAGCATAGCGTGTAAAATGATCGACAATCACCAGCGTATACTCATACCCTCCAGTCGACTTTTCAAGGTGGATGAAGTCAATGGATACCAACTCGAATGGTGAGGAAGTGATGATGGGTTGAAGAGGAGCTCTGGTCTTCAATCTCGGAGGTTTCTGCTTTATGCAGCGACAGATATTCTTCGCATAATGTTCTACGTCACTCTGCATCCTAGGCCAATAAAACCGATCTCGAGCTAGGTGGAGGACGCGCTCCGATCCAAGGTGACCCATGTTATCGTGGAGTTCTCTTAGGAGTGTGCGGTGGTATTTCCGAGGAAGTACAACCTGGTCGCATGAACCACTCTTTCGCCGTAACACTCCATCTTTGTCAATAGACAACTTGTGCCATTCGTGGAGAAGTAGTCTAGTATCGGCCGATTCGCGTGCTCGCTGAGGGGCTGTCGGTCGTTTGTCACCTTTGACGAACGAATACACTTTGCCAACGATGCTGTCGTCGATTTGAGCTTGTCGAATGTCGATCACGTCGAACGTTCGTTTACCATTCGTTAGAGGTTTGGGTTCACCTTCACTTAGTACGTTTGGATCGTGGGTTAGGGAAGAAATCCAGTTAATTCTTCCTTGTTCTTGTTCCTTTACCGACTGGATGATTGCACGCAGTTCATCTTGACAAGTTTCCTCAATACACGATGCCATGTACTTACCCATGTGCTCAGGCAGTCTGGATAAAGTATCGGCATCAGTGTTTGCTTTCCCAGGGCGATACCGTATGGTAAAATTGAAATCGGCTAATTCCCCTATCCAACGAAGACCAGTCGCGTTCAGCTTCGCAGATGATAAGACATACGTTAACGGGTTATTGTCCGTGTACACGACAAAACTTGGTGAATAGTAAAGATAGTCACGGAATTGTTCGCAAATAGCCCACTTCAACGCCAAAAATTCTAGCTTACCAGAATGTAGGTGGTAATTCTTTTCTGCCGGTGTTAACGTACGTGAACCATAAGCGATAACCCGAAGAATACCATTCTGTTCTTGATAGAGAACAGCACCCAACCCATTCTCGGATGCATCGGTATGAAGCACGTATGGGCTGTTAGGATCTGGATACGCCATCACTGGCGCACTAACAAGCCATGCGATGAGTTTCTCCAACGCCGACTGATGAGTGGATGTCCATGAAACTGGGTGGTTTGCCAATTGCTTTCCGGAACGTTTGTTCTCAGCTTTGACACCGGTTGGGTCATTTTCAGCAAGCTTGACGAGATCGTAAATCGGCTTCGCAATTCTTGAAAAATTGGCGATATATCTACGGCAGTAATTCAAGAATCCCATTAGCTTACGGACTTCGTTAACAGTCTTGGGCGGAATCTCTTTCAGGCGTAGGATCGGAGCAATCGTAGAAGGATCTAGGTTATACCCTTTTTCGGACACGACTCTCCCAAGAAACACTACTTCTCTCTTAAACATCGTACATTTTTTCGCCTTTAATTTTACCCCATGTTCCTTGAGACGTTGGAGCACTTGTCGGAGGTGTGCAATGTGATCGTTGAAAGAAGAACTGAAGACAATAATATCGTCCAGATATGGAACACAAATTTCATCTCGTAGACCACTCAAGCATGTCTCCATGAAGCGCTGAAAGGAGGCTGGTGCGTTGGATAAGCCAAACGGGATTCGGATCCATTCGTACAACCCCCAAGGTGTAATAAACGCTGTAAGAGGTTGGCTCTCGGGTTTCAGAAACCCCTGGTGGTATGCTTTCCCTTGGTCGAGTACCGAAAACCAGGAATTCCCACCCAGGTTATCAAGGGTTTCCTGAATCCTAGGAATTGGGTGACGATCTACCTGCGTTTTCCTGTTCAATTCGCGATAGTCCACGCACAGCCGTAAACTCTGGTCCTTTTTCCGCACGCAAACTACGGGAGAGCTATATGATGACGTTGATCTACGAATAAAATTCTGATTCAACAAATCTTCGATATAAGATTTTACCTCTGGGTACAAAGGTCGAGGCACCGCGACATAGTTCTTTTGAACAGGCGTTGTGTCGTTGAGCGGAATGTTCATTTGAAGATTAGGGATACTGCCTACGTCGTCATCGTCTTTAGCAAACGCGTCAGCTTGTTCAATTAGTAATTGTGAAGCCAGTCTTCTTTGCTCGCTAGTCAGGTCGCCCAAATTTACATCCTTCAGATGGTCGGGTAAATTCGTGGAAGTACAATCATGTGTTTCACTTGCGACGGAATCACTGGACTCATTTACGTTAGGAGGTTGTTGAGTGTTCATGTGATCAGTCTTTAATCTCAGGTCTACGGGAACGACCGATTGGACAAGTTGGAAACGACCGAGAGCTGTCCGACTTCTTAAGTTCACATCATGCCGTGTCGTATTCCGGACTTCTATTTCAATTTTGCTCGCTTTCCCCCCCTTTGCCGTTACCAACGTGTCTTGCACTTCTAAGCCAGATGGCCACTGACCGTTCTCGTCAGCTTCGAATAAAACTGGAGTGGGTTTACTTAGAGGACCAGTGTTCACTCTACAACTTACTTTTACAGATTGCCCTCGGGGTATAACCACGTCTTTCTTGCCAGTTTTCACAGAACACAATTCAGCATGGCTCACACTGTTCACGAAATCAACAAGAGCGGGGGCATTGAAGGTTTGGGTACCAACAAAGTTAGAGGAAATATCGTCGCCATCTAGTTGTTCTGCTTTAATCAAGTGCTCTATCACATTGAAACCCAGCAAAGGGAGCTCCAAGTTCTCGTTAGCTACTAGGAATGGGACGGAAATTGTGCTTTCAGAATCCCCAATTTGAAACTCCAGCTCCACCCATCCCTTATAAGGGATGCTGTTACCATTGGCTGCTGTCAGTGTAAGGTCACAATTTAACAGTTCGCTCACGTCCCTAATTACGAAGTTCGGAAAATTGGCTTCCAAGAAGTCCGCTGAAACAATAGATACTTGGGCTCCTGTGTCCCATAAAATCTCTACCGTCTTTCCGTTGAGTTTTCCTTTAACCGTACATCTTCGACCTACTAGGTTGATTAACCTTTCATGTTCTTTAGGCGTGAGATGGCTTATAAAACCCTCAGAAGGATTATCGTGCACCGTTTTGCTTTTGTTCCGAATTTCCTTCTTGATAGTGTTACACAATGTTTTATGTTGAGACCAATGGGCCCTCTGGCATGTTTTATTACAGTAGCTAACCAATTTACAACATGTGCAGCGCCAAAAGGTCTGTCCTAAATACTTCGCACAATTATTACATTGACGGGATGCTGCGTCTCCGACTAAACCCTGTCCCGACCGCGGGGTAGCCGCTGCTCGTTTCCCTGGTATTTCGCGTTTTTTTCGCATTCGGATGCGATATGGCCAAATTCTCCACACGCGAAACAATGCTGACAGCTGGCGCCAGTTCTCCGCTCCTTAGATGCCTGACACCCCCAACTGCGGTATCGGGTGGGCTTCGCCTGTCTCCGATCACTCTGCGAAACGTCTCGATTATTCTTCGTTGGCTCACTGCTTCCGGCGGCTTGTTGATGCTTCAAGCTTTCAAGTTCCGATCTTAACTCTCGAATTTCGGCCAAGATTGGATTATTATCCTCAACACCTCTGGGCTGGTTTATTCCGCCGTTTATCTCTGCTTCGCAGGTGTTGACGTTGGCTGATCTCCTTTCACCAGCGAGCTTATTTTGCCTTTCGGCTTGGTGGGACGCCAGTTCATTGACGTGTTTCATCAAATCTTCGTCGGTTAATCCGGATGTACGAAGTGTGGGCCTCAAATTTGCCGCTAAAATATCGTCTCGTAGCCCTGTTTCAAAAGACTTCATGAAAGCTTTTTGAATGAGCGGTTCGTCGTATTGCACTTCACATTCCGATTCTTTGCTCGCGAAACCCACTTTATTGCGCATATCGAGAACGCGAAGGAGGAATTGTTGCGCGGTTTCTTTGGGTTGCTGAAAGATTGTAGCCAGGTTTTGGTAGCCTGCGTGCAGACGTTCACTCCCCGCCCCCCCCGAAAGGCGGAAAGGAACGTCTGCGAAACGGCGGCACTAATCGTGTTCTGGTCACGTGGATCTTCGCAGCATAATTTTCATAATTACTTTATTAAAATCCAAGATGGCGTACTGCACACATGCTTGGAACCAAGCTAAATTAGCCCTTTGCAATACTTTTAAGTTAACGTCTCTACATAGTGAGCAAGAGATGGCAATTCGGAAGATTGTAGAAGGATACTGTGACGTTTATGTCAGTTTGCCGACTGGTTATGGAAAATCGTTCGTATATCAAGCCATTCCGATTGCTGCTGATATTGTTCGTGGACGTCCACTTGGGACAAGTAAAGTGATCATTATTTCACCTTTAAAGGCTTTGATGGATGACCAAGTTGCATATTTGTCTTCTTTGGGACTTAATTCAGTGGCTGTAAACAGCGATGAAAGAGATGGTGTTCTTGAACAGATAGAACTTGGAAATTTTCAATATGTTTTCACTTCGCCTGAAAAGATGTTGTCTTCTGAAAGATGGCGTCAACTGCTGGCGTCCAAAGAATATCAAGACAATTTGGTTGCTGTAGCGATAGATGAAGCCCATTGCATAACCCAATGGGGACTCGGTTCTACAAACCCATTTCGAGTATGGTATGGAAATCTGGGGGAACTAAAATCCCTTGTTTCTAATCAGGTTTGTTTTGTTTCCCTAACAGCAACAGCAACTGAACACACTAAAGAACAAATAGTGAAAACTTTAAACCTAAAGAATGATCGGACATGCTTCATAGAACAAAACCCTAACAAGCCAAACTTATGTTTTTCTGTTCAGTATATTAACAACAGTAATCCGTTGGAGTCCACGTTTGGTTCAATAATGAATGAACTAACTAATAAAGGCACAGATACAACCAGAACAATGATTTTTTGTCAAACACGTCGCCAATGCGCAGTAATTTTTACAGTTTTCAGGCGAACTCTACTGGGTAAAATGTTTGTTCAATGTGAAGAAAACGTTGAAAAACGTTTGGTGGAAATGTACCATGCAGGGACCCCTAAAACTGTCAAGGAGCACATTGAGAAGAACATGAGCCTTGTATCAGGCCATATTCGTGTGCTTGTTTGCACTATTGCATTTGGAATGGGGATCAACTGCAAAGGAATTTCACGTATTATACACTTTGGGCCATCGAAAACTGTTGAAAGTTATGTACAAGAAAGCGGTCGTGCTGGAAGAGATGGTGAGTCAAGCATGTGCATTTTACTGTATAATGGTCTACTCTCAACTCACTGCCATGATAACATGAAATCTTACATTTCAAGTGAGACATGTAGAAGATCCTACCTGTTCAGTCATTTTCCAGGAGCATTCAATTCAGGTACAAGTGGCCATTCTTGTTGTGATGTGTGTGCTGTGTCATGTAATTGTTCTGTTGATTGCACTGCTGGTCAATCATTGAAATTGGATGTTGAAACCACACCATGCATGAATGCAGATGATATGTCAGCTTCTCGTCCAGTTACCACCATTCAAAGAAGCCAATTGAAAAACAAGCTGGTTATATACATGAAAAAGTTAATGCTAACCATTTCTTCAGGAGGGCATATAGTTGGCATTAATATTCTAAATGAATTTGGCCCTTTTCAAATTGAGCAAGTATTAAATAATGCAGAAAAGATATTTTCCATAGAGGACATTTATAAGTATGTTGAAATCTGGAGGAAAATGCATGCCAATGTTGTTATGAATGCTTTTCAAGAAGTTTTTAATGATGTGAGTGAAGATGTTAGTGTTCTACAACAATTTGATGACAAAGTAATTGGAGAAGAGAGTCTTTTAGAACATGAGGATTGGATTAATGTAAGAGATGATTCATGCTTGCATGAATTTTTTTCTGAAAGTGCTTTTGTTGAAATGGACACAGACTTTAGTGATATAGTTGACATTTCAAATGTTAGCACTAGTAGTTTTATTGAACACTTGCTACCCCAAGAACACTAACAATAACATTAACAAAAAAAACCAAAATTTAAAGCGAGTTTGTAATCTCAGGCACACATGCTCATAACCAGTCATAATGAGATTTGGGATAAAATCTAGCTTTTTTTTATGTGAGCGTCAGGGCAATCAATGTTTTAAACTGTTATCAAAACAACAACAACACAAGTTTAATCTCAATTAGTACAAAAAAATAAATTAATAGTGATATTACAATATGATGATATTGAATTCCTGAAATTCCTGATCAAGAACATTAATTTTAATATTTGTAACTGAAGACATAAACATCAAAAAATCTTTGACACTGTGGTCTCAGCATCAACTTATACAGTGTAATGAACAAAATTTTATCCCAACTCAAGGTTCCATCTGCAGTCAAGATTTCAGACTTGCTTACAGTATTACATTATGTAATTCTACCTTATCGTGCATGTGTTTGTAACAGTATATTTTTCTTGTGTTTGTTTATCCACTTGTACATATTCTGCAATTTAAGTTGTTTTAAAACTGTTGGTGCAATGCTGGAAAAATGTGTATAAGCTCTTCCAGGTGTAAAAGTAAAAGCTTTGTGGCCCATTAATTCTTTTACAATTTTCTCCAGGTCTGATGACTGTGACTTGCTGGTATGTCTACCTGACCTCTTTCTAATATTACAATTTGCATCAAAATTAGCTAATATTACACTAGTTACATCAAGGGACTGGGCATACCTATCTAAACATTTCTTATTTGAGGCATTAGGACCTAGCTTCCTAACCACTTCTTTTAAAATTTTATGCATGAATTCTAAGTGAAGGTCCAAAGGGATATTCCCACCTATGCCCTTTTTTAACAAAGCAAACCTATTCCAGACTAAAAGGTGTGCATCTTTAGGAGATAGCAATGCATGTACTTGGAAAATAAGGAAAAGAGCTTCTAATGCATATTTGGTGCTACCTTTGTGGTTGTGCAAGTAGGGTAGCATGAATTTCCAACACCTTAATACTCTGAGCCCATCACCTTCCTTTATCGCATCAAAAAAGTTAAGTATAATCATTGATAACTCAAGGAAAGAGCATTGGTAGTTGAGAACATCATCATGTTCATCGATTGCTGTCTGAGGGACACTGACTTCTTCAGCAGACACATCGTAAATTGCACATACTGGTGGATCATGGCCATTTTCATGGCTTTTCCTTGAAGCACCATCATATGTAAAGGTTTGCTGGCAGCCTTGGTATCTACATTTGTATTTTCCATCATCTGTCATGTCTTTTAACCAGTATTGTTCCATTTCTTTTTGGGTTAGGACCTTTTTTAAAAAAGACTGGACACTTTCTTTCTGGAGGACATATTTATCAACCACTTGTGATGCAATTTTGTGTAAAAATTCTCTCTTTACTTTTGGTGTTTCATCTTGTAAACCAATGGGAATAATATCACTTGGTGGTGTTTCATGCATGGAATTCAAACCAAGGGTTTGAAGACAAGCAGAAACAATACGAGCATTAACTTCCATTTCGAAGAACTTCCTACATGGGTTTGCAGCTTTGTCAACATCAGCTTTGACATTCCGCCTATTGATAAGGTTTCTGTCACTGAAAAGCGTGCACTTGTCTCCTGCTGATTTTGTATGGTAGAAATTATCAAACACCAACTAAAATAAACAAGGTATTGTTTAATACTAGTGATCCAGTGCTATTCCAAATTTCAGTTCAGTCTATTTCATGGTAATTATATTTTCATTTATATTGTTCCTTATATTTATATCCCTTTTAATGAGCACCTCTATAAGCCTGAGATGTGGATAACCCACAAAACAGCCACTTACCCGTTACCACTTCTATGGTATTTACCATTCTAAGAGGAATACCCTAAGAGGAATACCTTACAGGGGGTCTATTATAGTTTTGCGGTTAGGTGGTATTAGCCATTATTTTTTATTTTAGGACAGATTTTGATCATATCCAGTTTTTCAGGGTGGTTTGCGTTAACTGAGAACCATTCGGATTCAGGAAACTTTGAAATGTTCTCATCGGATACAGTTATCTTTTAGAATGTAGAGCACTTTTCGGAGAACTGGCAATGATTTCTCAAAAATGTGGTTATGTTCCTAAGTGAAACAGAAAAGTGATTGTAGTTAAAATTGCCAAAATAGAATGGGTTTCAGAAATTCAGACCTCCTATAATAGACCACCCTTACAGACACAGGGAGCCAGTCCTAAGGGGGTCAGCCATAGAGGAAGTTAACTGTATTTCTAAGTCCATGTTATATAATCATAACATGGATGATGAGATTTTCCCTACATAATTAAAAAGCTATTATTTCTTTGTACATGTACCTTAATAAATTTGTTGCCAGCATGCCAGTCAGCAACTTCAATATGCAATCCTTCCAATCTCTCTTTTGGAGTAAAGCCATTTGACACCTGTAGAAGAGCATTCACTCCACGCTCAACAGACAGCTGATCAGCAACTAATCCTTGCGTCGAGTATTTCTGCTTACCATTTACATTGTAATTTGGAACATATTGGTGAAGCTCTTCCAGTACCTTAGCAATTCCATCTGCTTCATTTTCATTGTAAGGTAAAACACCCAAAAATGTCTGAAAAAAAAATTATACAAATATATGTACTGTGTTTGGAAAACAATAAAGCAAAAATTATATATACAGTATATACAGTAATTAAACTTCCACCGAAATAATCAGTGTGATAGGTGCAGACACAAGGCACGGTGGACAGGTCAAGGCTGGGGACCATTACATGGCCCTAGACCTGTATCCAAGTAACCGAACAATGGCTGGAAACTCTTAAACATGCATGTCTGCACCTAACCATCCATATGGGTAAGTATAGTGACTGTAGGTGTTAAGCAATTATTTTGATAATTTTAATGTGTGAGTGGCAAAATTGAAACGTTTTAAACACAGTCTTCATTTAGATGTGCACCATTTTGAATTTCTGTGTTCATTGGTCCCAGTCTCTGTACGTTTAGCACCCAGATGCCTGCGTAAGTGCCCATAATTGCTTGCATAAGCACCCACCCCCTTCTTTTGGTGAAAATTATGGTCTGGGGGGGGGGGGGGGTGCTTAACCGGTCAAATACGGTATAATATATATATATATATATATATATATATATATTGATATATATATATTGATATGTTTCTATAACTCATTAAATTGATAATCTCACATGTGTCGATTATCACAAAATGCATCACGAAGGCAATAGGACTTTTAGGATAATACATGTACATGATAATTTTACAGTAATAATACATGGATGCTTAGAAGTATGAAATATATTTCTCGTGTTGAACAGGATATCTCACAAGTGAGTAAACACTCATATTTCTGCACATCCATGTATTATTCTCTATGTAATAAGTAGTGATGAGAATAATCAATAAGTGATACTGTAGTAATAAACACTCATATTTCTGCACATCCATGTATTATTCTCTATGTAATAAGTAGTGATGAGAATAATCAATAAGTGATACTGTAGTAACTAGTAACGTACTGTTATGGTTGGGTCACTTGTTTCCTTGGTATACTTGTGAGGGATATGCTTCACTGTAACTGGTTGTAAAAAGGAAAGGCATGATATATTGGCAACAATCACTCTTTCTGCAATGGTGATGTAGTTATCTCTTTGAATGAAGTGCTCATGGCGACTTGGTAAACACACACCATTATCCATTTTGGATAATCCTTCTGAAGGGATGGTGCTTTGAAGACTATTTCCATCTATTCGATTTTCAACAGCCAGGTGGGTGACCCAGTGGATATCTACATTCTGATGCTTCTCACTCATGTCATGAACATGTTGTTTAAAGTCAAAATTGTCAAACACTATCTTCCTTCCCTTGTCTGCTTGAATGACTACATTGGTATTGCGGGTAACATTGGAGGTATTCTCTGCCAGCTCTGCATTTTCTGGACAATGGAATTTTTGCAAACGTTTGCTTTCTTCTTTCACAGCTGTTAAAACTTTAGAATTGAAATCTTTTCCAAATTCATCCATTTTGTTGTAGTAGTACCTGTGAGATGTTGTGATTCTCAATGCACTTAATCTTCCAAGGGTACCCTAGACAATACATGTACATAAGAATACATAATAAACTCTAAATGTTAAATGTTATGGGTCATATTTATATAAACAACAACATGAAAAATAATAGGAGGAAAAATATAATGCAAAAAGCTAAATTATACTTGATTAGTACTTACCAGTGTACCTGAATGGTAAAGTATAATGCTGTTAATTAGCTGGATAGCACTCATACTTGGGCATCTGTTCTTTAATTAATGCAATGGCAATGGACATACAAACTGCCGACTGCGTATTAAAACCAATTTCGTTTGCCCTTCTTGTTCTAATACTTGCAACACTGAGAACAGCTCGCAGCAATGGTGTCTTTTCTTTGAGTTCATTGTCCATTCCATCAAACGAAAATGCTGAAATGTTCTTTTTTGACGTAGCTCGAAGAATAGAAGGATACTTAGAAGAACAAATAGCGCTACACTCCTTATCGACATCTCAAATGAAGAGCGTCTGCAGTTCTTTCTTCAGTCTCAAATTTCGCCATGCGGCCGACGCAATCTGTTTGTAAGTCCCTCTGCAGATCATTTTACCTAAGGAGTCCAGAGTATCAGGCAGTTCTCTCACCACGGTTTTGCTGGGCCATTCAACAGAAACAGAAACTTTCGCTTTATTACATACAGGCTTTATAACTGGAGAAATGCCTTGTACTACAGGAAGCGCAGCAGTTGATTTATCTTGTGTCCGTAATGGAGTTGAAGACCGTATTGTCTTTTCACTGTCATAACGTTCAGGGGACTGCGATCTTGTTTCCCGTTTCCTCTTGGTGGGTAATCCTATCTCAGCGGCTTTCGTTGAATAGTTATCAAAGATAAGAGCGTCCAAATTTGACAAGTTCCTTATGAGCGCCCTTCGTTTCTTTAATTGCCCCAAACACTTGCGACAAATATGCTGGAAATGTTCAATTTGAACAGTAAATGGCAATGATTCAAGTTCTTTCTTTACACTAAATTCCGTTTGGGAACTTTTTACCAAATTCTTGTCTTGAGGCTTTATTATGCTCGAAAAGCACAGCATCCGCAATTACATAAAGCCGGATATAAATATCAAGCTAATTTAAGATAAAAACCAATTAGAGTGATGACAGCCAATGGGATCAGGTTCCACAATATGCTGCGAAGATCCACGTGACCAGAACACGATTAGTGCCGCCGTTTCGCAGACGTTCCTTTCCGCCTTTCGGGGGGGGCGGGGAGTGAACGTCTGCACGCAGGCTAGGTTTTGGTAGAGTTCAGAGGCCGATTTCTCCCGGTAATGTACGCGCAGAATTTTCCTCAATTTCGGGAGGGTCAAATCTTTCAAAGTCTCCACATAACTTCTTAGGCTGCTATGGAGAGAAATTGCGCGAATCACGGTATCGACGATCTCACTTTCTTTATAATTCCGTTTTAACCCCGAATCAATTTGATGAGTCAGCGATACGAAAGTTAATTTGTCCGTCTGACCCGGCTCGCCAATCTGCCCAGAAATTTTGAATTCGCGGCGTAGAAACGACGTGTTTGAGGGTCCTTCCTCATTCATGCACTCATTTACCGCTACCTTTGAGGCCTGAATAGGTTTCTTGATTACGCTTGCAGATTGAACTGTGATTTGCTCCAACAAACTGTCAAGTTCCGACTGCTGTTTTTGTTTTAGCGCGTCAATTTGTTGTTGTATTAACTTGAGCGCAAGCTCCGATTCATTCTTCTTCTGTTGTTCAGGTTGTAGTTTGTCAATGGCATGCTTAAACCAAGACACCTAATGACTCTAGTTCAAATTGCAAAGTCTCGAGGTCTTCCATACTGCGCTTTTAACAAACAGGCGTATTCTGAGCACTGACAACGTTTCTTTGTTTGTCTCTACTCACATTCACGACCCAGGGCGCACAATATGTTCTTTTAATTAACAAAAATTAGAATGATCTAACCTCATTATTTTCATCTTAGAGTTCTTGTGGTAGTCTTCGTAGAAATAACCCTTGCTTGTGTCCTTTCACTTATAAACCACGACTGACTTTACAGCCCATCGAATTGGCAATCCTGCCGGGGTCGCCAAATGTTACCTCGTGCCCTACAAGTTCTTTGTTTGCCAGTTTAGGAAACCAGAAAAGTACACAATAGTTTGCTCCAAATCTTTATTAGAAGTTGAGTTATTGAAACTCCAACAGTTCGTATAAAACTTACTCGTATCTGACTTCGCTCTCTTTGTTCTGATCCTAACTAGTCACAATCAACAATCCTCTTCTATCTCATGCGCTATCGTATATCTCACACTCTTCGTGTTCTCAAGTTACATTTACCGATAATTAGTTCATCCTGTCTGTATAATAACTAAATACTGCTGACGTCAAAGAGCTTAGCAGTTCATCTATCTAATTGCCTACGTAAAATGGAAGTTTCATATATCAGTTAGTTCATACAGTTAAGAGTCTATTAATTCTTGGTTTGAATTAATAAAGATATAATTACAAAAGGGGCAACAAACTATAATAATTAAAATAAGGAAAGAGGAACAGAGCTATTGATTAGAGTTGAGTGAGGGGTTAAGGTTACGGATAAGGAGACTTTCTGATCAGAAGTTCAGAACTGGACTTAAATAATTATTGAGTCGGTTTTCTTTGGTCTTGCGAGGGTTGTATATAGCATACAACCCTATGAATACTAATTAGAAAATAAATGAAGAAAAAAAGTAGGAAAATCTTCGTCCAAGGTAGAAAAAATAGACAAAACTTTGTTGGAAAACCTCCTCAATAATCATGTAAGTCGGATAAAACCCTCGAACGTCGGGATTTATGCTATATAAAGCCCTCGGACGCTTCGCGTCCTCGGGTCTTTATATAGCATAAATCCCTCGTTCTCGGGCTTTATCCTATACTTACAAGATAACAAAATACGGAAGTCATCTAGGGAAACAGAGTGACTTTTATATAAACACGTACAGACCTTTTGCACATAACGCTGCCCTTAATCTGTGGCGCTATACGCGCCTCGGTCTTGCTTCTGTGTTGAGCTAGAGTTTCCCATATCTTTATGTATATATATATCTCAAACTCATTCATTAATAATTCATGAGGAAAACACAAAGAAAATCAGTCCCGTGTCGGTGGTTTGGATATCGGAGGAAGAAATTACATAAATTAAGCTAACTTTTACCCCGATTTTCTCTTAAAATACTGATTTGTTTGAGATGCTATATCATACACGCGGAGGAGTGTTTCTGCAGGATATCCAAACACTGAGACGTTTGTTGATTGTATATTACATATTCATTGTAAATACCTTATTATTATCAATCTGATGATGTTGCTCTATTCCGCGTTGCTTGCGAATAAGATTCCCACCTTAGTTGTTCTATTGCTACGACTTTAAAGAAAGCATTACTAACCGGTATTCCAGCCCAATATTGATCGTAGTTAAAGCTAACTTGGATCTGCCATTCGCTTCCCTTCGGATCGTCGTTACTGTCATATTCTGGTCGAAGGTCGGTAGAATAGTTGATAGCGAAGGAACAGCCGATTAAGATCAACGTAAACACTATAATATGATAACTAAACAGAACCAGCATCAAGAGAACAGGACGAGAGTTTTTAGGTGGTGCCATAACGAACGTTTACATGCGGTGTCGATTTCAGATGAGTTGCACTCGCATGCAGTATATTGTTTCACTGCATGCATGTCGTTCATAATTTATTCCTTGAATTCTTATTAATTAGGATCTGTATTAAAAGTACTGTCTAACAAATGACCTAGTATACTACAGAGTTAAACAAGTTAGGCTCGTTATAATATTATAGAAAGTTCTGTGGTTAAGGAGGTCAAGAGGCTTATGTGAAAATATAGAAATTCGTAACATGCCTGTGCAAAAATACGTACCCATACTATTATTAATCAGTTATTGGGTTCATCTAAGTCCAATATGGCAAAATATTTAAGTCGAAAATTCAATATTGGGCGAGACCGAAGTTCGAGCGTATATTAAAATTTGAGACTTCAATATTTTCCATATCGGTATCGGTGGCATTCGAAAAGGTGATTATCTGACACGGGCGCCATATTGACCGAGTTCACGCGGGAGACTGAGCGTGAGGTTAAAACATGGGTTAAAATGCTGTCCCTTCGTGTTCAGCCAAAACATTGAAAAGCTGCCGTTTGGGACAGAGTTGCCTGCGGAGGAAGCTAAATCCAATAGGTGTTTTATTATATCGAACAAATAATCGTGCAATTGGTAAGTAATTACTAATTAGAGACCTTAAGAAACCCCGGGTTCGGTTTACTGGTATGGGTACAATCTACCCGTACCCGTACGTACGGATATAAATTATTAAATATTCAGTTGTCCTTCAGCAGCCTGTATATGTGAAGAATATTGTGTTTAGGGCCTTCAAACTACTACAATAGGTTGTTTGAAACGAGTGCTAATTCATTTTCTAAGGGTTGGAATTTTTTTGATACACACTGTATAGGGAACAAATTTTCATCTTGGTATATATTAATAACTGCGGTCATCATCGATTCTATTAATTTCTTCACAAGATCACCTCTGACCATATACAGTTAATAGAAAATAGACATGGTTTAATTGGAAGCTCAACAAAAGTCATTCTTTTATGTTTTTGTTCAGCTTTATAGAAATTTTTTCACTTTCAACGGTTATTGAACATATTTAACATCTGCAGTATGTTTTCCTCAAATAGCCAGTGTGCCGACTAAAGCCGGTTTTCCACTAGGCGATTTTTTTCGCGCGAAGCGACTTTCTTTTGTTCGAATTCAATAGATTTCTGATTAGTTCCAGCTCAGAGCTTATGAGACAAAAGAAAAAGTCGCTTCGCGCGAAAAAAGTCGCCTAGTGGAAAACCGGCTTAAGGGCGTAATGATTCCTTGCTCCTCTAGTTATCAAACACTCTCACGCTGATTCTCCCCATTCTCAGCGCGCCGTTCCTTGGCTGTTAACCTTGGTTATTGCATAACTTCATTATGTTTTCTGTATAATGAAGCAATCATCCAATAGCAACGTTTGGGTTCAATCACTCAACCGTATTGTTTAAATATTAATAAACCTAAAACAAAGGATTTGGCACTGTACCTTTCAACATGAATCGTAGCTTGATTGTTAACCGCTTTGAAGTTTGCCAACTTTCCAAACCATGTCTATTTTCTGTTAACTGTGCATGGCCATGCAGCTATATAGGGAACAAATTTGCATCTTGGTATATATTAATAACTGCGGTCATCATCTGACGAAGACACTTGATCGGAGTTTGAGTATATTTCTGAAAGCACGAGGCCGAAAAGGCCGAGTATAATTTATTGTTTTCGAGTGTTTGGATCCCCTCGGATGAAACACGATAAACGAGTTGTTGATATGGCATCTCATCGAGCGATTTCAATATTAAAAATGCAATTAAAATAAACCCTTATGAGATTTTATTCATGAGTGTGTGTAAAATTTATTCATACAGCAACTTGTTTATTTTGAATAGATAATTGAGATCTTAAGAATTAGATGAACACTGGTTTTCATCTGATATCTTGGGTTTTACTGCAGTATCCAACTTCAACCAGTTGATTGAATGAACTATTGTAATTGACTGATTATCTCATGAATTATTAATGAGTTTGAGATAGTTATATAAAACCAATAGTATACAACTGTGATATATACCTGTCTTAGGGGGCGATTACATGGACCGGGATGAATTTACGAAACGATTACATGGAGCGGGCTAGCTCGGTAAGCCGGGGTGATTTCAGGCCGAAATTCGCAATTATCAAGTAAATAAGGGCAAAGTTACGTTAGTTTTACTTCAGTTTTACACTAATTAGTCTATTATTTATTTTGTAAGCCCATCCTTAATAAAAAGATTGTTAAAGTCTTAGCTAACCCAGGAAAGCGTCTTCACGAAGACTAATTAATTTATTAAATCTTCGCTTTGATCACGAAACACACAAACAACGTGGATGTTCTATTTTAGTTCCTTTCAGCACTATTTATTCACACAGTCAAGCAAACGAACGAACGCGTATCGAAGCGAGTTCAACAGTTTTTCAGCCCGGTTTGCCGGGATGAAAACGATTACATGGACATTTTCATCCCGGTTAACCGGGCTAGCTCGGTTGCGACAACCGGGATCCCGGCAAACCGGGCTAGCCCGCTTGCCATGTAATCGAAATGTTAAAACAACATGCGTTTTATATATAAGACGGGCTAGCCCGGTTAACCGAGGTAGTCCGGTTAACCGGGCCAGCCCGGTCCATGTAATCGCTCCCTTAAGCCGCGTTTACACCAGCGGCCTAGGCCTGGCCTGGACCCGTTCACACTTGCGTGGCCACGTTTTGGCGGCCAAACGGTCTTGCACTACAAGCAGCAGATCTAGCATCCTTATCTTTACAATTGCAATATTTTTCTCTGAGATGTTTGATTTTTGACTGGCATTGTTTAGCATTTCGCTTAAATCCACTATCCGCCGTGCCTTCGGCAAACTTCTCGAATACCGCATTGTTCCGTTAGCTGTGGTTTTCTAGTTGTCCTTGCACGTTTGCATCACTCCAAATTAAAGCGTAACAAGAAGCTTGGTTTCGATATCCGACCAAGTGTTTGCCATGAATACGAATGAAAATGATTAGAATAAAAATGTCTTGAAACGCACGAGCCGCAACTTATTATAATCGTTTTCCCTCCGATGATTCTTGAATCATGCGTCTGACCAATTTTTATCGTGGGCGCTTATTACCATGGCAATACGGCCTGGCCTAGGCCGGACCCAGGTAAAACCCGTTCACATCAGCATAAACGACGCCCAGGCCAGGCCTAGGCCAGGCTCAGGCCAGCTACTTTCGTCGGCCTAGTTTTCTGGGCCCAGGCCAGGTCCAGGCCAGGTAAAACCCGTTCACACAATCAAAAATCTGGACCAAGGCCAGACCTAGGCCGTTAGTGTGAACGGGTTTAGGGCCTGTTTACAGGGAGGTAGAGTTACCCTAGCACCTGGGTTATACCCTTGCTCTCTTACATTTCTTGTTTTGTCCTTTTGTTTGTCGTGTTTACAAGGACGGCAGGGTAACCCTATCACGCCACTCGTTCCATTTGTGATTGTAAATCCACCCAAGTTTTAATCCAGTGTTTGTTTGTTTGAACAATTACTGCCAAACTAAAGAACAGTAATCCGAAAGTGTAACAACACCAATGTACTATATAACCGTTTTAGGCTTTCATTAAGCCAGGTTTCCATATAGTTGTAATTGTTGTAATTCAAATCGCCGATTCGCTTGGACTGGGGACTTCTCGGTTGACAAAGTTCAGATGAGCTATATGTTTGAAATTCAAAAACAAATTGAATGACTAAAACTTAGTTTGTGATCATTCTCATAGTTTATGTAAAAATATAGCAACTCTCATGTTTCGTGAACGTTTGACGACAGTTGCAAACATTTGAGTTGGCGTACGGCATTCAAGTCTTCAAACTAGTCATTTAGTAGCCTTCTTTAACAAAATCTAGTTTTTTTTCATAGGGTTTGGCGGTTTTTATAAATAATTTTGTGGTTTACGTTACAAACATCTAGCAAACGTCGCCGACTATCGGCGATGATCAGTTGGTTCCAACAGTCGCCGCCTGTCGCCAATTGATTGGAACCATGCAGGCTTTACCAATAATACTTTTAATTTTTCTCTCGTTTTCCCAAACTTCCACTCGTGTTTCTATAACTGTATGCAAACACAAAAAATGTTTTCTATTTCTTAAGTATAAAGATAGTTCCGTTACATTATTGTAGTGGTTGTTGGCTTAGCGCGAGCCACAAGTTGTACACGCTCTTCATTACTGGTAGTCGGTAGGTCAACAAACGATGGCGCGTTATGATCGTTGCCCACGTGATCAGCGGTGTGGTCAATGTGGTTCTGGAGAAGAAAAACAAACGATAATCATTTTATTACACAGACAAAAACCAACACCCAGGCTTGGACTGGTCATTGCGCCATTTTCCCTTGGTGCAATGTACAGTATACTCAGTCATTGTTTTACAATACTCAGCCATTGTTCTACAATACTCAGTCATTCTTCTACAATACTCAGTATTGTTCTACAATACTCAACTATTGTTCTACAATACTCAGCCATTGTCCTACAGTACTCAACCATTGTTCTACAATACTCAGCCATTGTACTACAATACTCAGCCATTGTTCTACAATACTCAGCCATTGTCTACAATACTCAGCCATTGTTCTACAATACTCAGCGATTGTTCTACAATACTCAGCCATTGTTCTACAATACTCAGCGATTGTTCTACAATACTCAGCCATTGTTCTACAATACTCAGCCATTGTTCTACAATACTCAGCCATTGTTCTACAATACTCAGCGATTGTTCTACAATACTCAGCCATTGTTCTACAATACTCAGCGATTGTTCTACAATACTCAGCCATTGTTCTACAATACTCAGCCATTGTTCTACAATACTCAGCCATTGTTCTAGAATATTGAGGCATTGTTCTATGGCAGATGCACAATAGCCAGTCCAAACCTGACAACACTCTGAAAGCTGTAGCTGTTCTCAGGGAGCTGACCACAGCCTGTGATCAACGACATTAGACAAAGACTAAAAAGAAGTTACCTGTAAAATGTAACTATAAATATATATATATATATATATATATATATATATATATATATATATATATAATTTCACTAAAGTTTTAAAGGATTGATTTCTTTTTAACTTTTTGCTAGGTTGACTTCTAGGGACTTTGATGTGTCATTCTATAGCAAGGTACGTATTGAAAGAACTAAAGCTATTTCTGTTCCAACTTGTTTGATGTCAGACGTCGTAGATTGCCAAGACTAGGTTGTTTTTGCATACCGAATAAGCCTTTTGTTCCTGCACAAAACGTCTGTTTAGACACAATTTCTGTGTCCAAGCCTGGCGGTGACCTTACCTTTATTCAGTAAAAAATCAGGCGGTCGCCTTTCGCGTTTTGATTACACCCCAACCTCTGCCTGCGCTCCGTTTTTCCAGCGACAAAGAGCCATCAGCTCTTGTTGGAACGAAGTAAAGCAGTATGGTGGTTGGCTTAAATCCTCATGTGCGTTCTCTCGGAAATCGTTCGGAAGTTCACGTTTTTCTGACGTGACATTCTGGTTCCGGCAAGGCCAGAGCCCGACTGCTCCTTGTCGCTGGACAAAAGCACCGCATGCTCTGAGTACGAGGTTGTGGGCATTGCCATTTTTATAATAAGTGTGGACTATACTCACGTGTTCTGTTCGCTTCCGTAGCAACGCCATTGCGATGATTATAAGACTAGACACACAGCATAAGGCTACTATGGTGGATGATACGATCACTGATGCATACAAACCAACCAGTTTACTGTTTTGTTCGCATCCGAGTTGAAAATATGAATCTAAATATCAAATAAAGATGTACAATAAATATGAGCTCATAGCCACCGAGTTGGCTACTTGTCATCTATACGACGATAGCGAATGGTACAATAGTTTTATTATATAGCGAAACATTTATAAAAATAGATAAAAACTGTTATAGTCAAACCGGATGTTCTCTTGCGTCAGTGACTTTTCAATATTGATACACAACATTGCAATTTTGATTGTGGGTTCAATCAACGCAACCTACAAACGCTTCATCTCGATTCCTCGATGGGTTGCACTAAATGCCAAACTTTGGATAATGCGAAATTCTATAAGTTATAGAGCCATTACCTTCAAGTATAACATCACATGTGTTGTTCGATGTTTTAATTCGATGTTTAACTCCTGGCATTACAACATTATATAATATATACAGCAAGTGGGCATGCAAGCTATTAGCATCGCAGGGTCGCGGGTTCAATTCCTAGCCGGAAGCCCTCGATGTTGCATTTTTCGCAACTCGTCCCGGTTTGGTCTTATAATATATATATTCTATACTCAAAATTTTCCTTCACCAAAATTAGCTAGCCGCACATCGAGTGAAATACCAAATATTTCTTGTTAACCAGCTTTGCTGTATTTAGAAATCGGAGGATAAACACTGACGAGTGTTGGATATAGCTTCTCAAATGAATGAATATTTTAAGAGAAAATCAACTTCAAAGTTTGCTAAATTTGACTGTAATGTTCCTCCAATTTCTAAATATTGATTTCTTTTGAATTTTCCTCACGAATAAGAATTCATGTGGGAAATTCATTAATGAGAAATATAATATAATATAATATTATATAATAATTCAGGACAAGCCGCCTAATAGTGAACTGAAACTTAACGTGTGTTACGTTCGGCGTTTCCTTTCTTGAAACACACACAATACTTGTTATTAGAATTTTCTTTGCGGCAGTTTTCCCATTCTCCTGAGTCGCTATGGCATGAAGTTTTGCAGGTGTGATTTTTCGATTCCCAGTAGATTTTCATTCTTTCACGGAACATATACGAGGACAGGCGCGTGCCGTCCAAACTCAACACAAGAAGAGACAAACCGATTGCCACGATGCACAGGATGGCAGCAATAATGGCCTAAATCAGTAAAATAAAGAAGCATAATGGTCCATTAACGGCAAGGTGCAACATTCAACTGAAACTGCTGCAACCAGTGACAAAACCCTTCGGAGAGTTCTCACAACTGTTGTAGGTATATATTTTCACAGCAATCGAAGCATTCTTTTGTGGGAGTCTCAAACAAACAAACAAATGCCTATGACAAACGGCGTATTTTTCATGCGCCGTATAAAAAGCCTATTATGGTCGACCCAAATTCTGAAATTGTTCCTGTTGAGTTATACAGCGTATTTTCGTCGTGTTTAATAAGTCGAATAAATTACAGTTCTCTAGTGGTAAGTCTGTAAACGATGTTACAAACATGAGTTGTGGGTAGAAAATGTATTATCGTATTGTAAATTATGTATGCATTTTATTCGGCGCATGAATAGTACGCCGTCTGCACCAACGCCGTACTTGAGTCGTATTACACGACTGGGCTCGTCGTATTTAATGGCACTGTCGAACTTAATGAAACTGCCGTATTTAATGGTTACAGACGGCGCGTATTTTTCATGAACTTAATTCTCATATTTTATACGGCGCATGAAAAATACGCCGTTTGTCACAGGGGGTCTTCCCTTGATGAGTAAAATCGTCTGGCCAAGCGCGGACTTGTTCCGCGATGGGGGGGGGGGTAGCCTTGAATCCGCGATAACAAGAAAAACTAGGACGAAATCAGAATTAGTGTTTGTGAAAAAGATCTTGCACAGTGTCAGGGAGTTTAATAATATTATCCAGCTGTATTCAGCTGTATACGTTTATAAAATTTGTTGCTTAAACATATTCCGGGTGATTCCGATTCCAATACGATCGAGAAACGAGATTTAATAATGCCGCCGCTGGCGTAGTTGATCGAGGTCGCAATTTCATGCAAGCGTTTGCAAGATTTACATTTCAGTTTCGCCGTTTTTTCAGGTATTTCTTTAATTTTTTTAACAGTTTTTGGGATACCACAACACGCTAGGAGGGTTTATATATTGAATTTGATCAATATTATATATAAAACTTCACTTTTTCGTGGCTGAACTCTAGCTGTTTAATAGCATTTGCCCTCTGGTGTGTTGACAATAAGTATATATTTATATTAAAATATTCTTTCTTAATATTCATACTATGCTATGTGTCTATACTCATGGTCAAAATGGCAGTCCACTGAACTCATATGTCCACTGGTCCGTGATGATAGGGGGAGGGGGGGGGGGAGGGGCCAAGGGGGTCAACACAATCGCGGAACAAGTCCGCGATTGGGGACGAAATCTATTTGTCGACGGCCCCTTAGCCTGAGTAAAATACTAAAGGTGCGTTCACACGCGTGCTTGGGAGTCAAGGGGTTAAGAGGTCATTGGCAAGAAAGTTATTGATCACTTACCAGGGTTCTTGATCGTTGGTAAATCCCTGAAAGTAACACCAACAGACCAGTAGCTAGGAACTGCAAAGATAAACAAGACGCCTGTTTCGGGCGTTCACTCGGGCTACTCATAGCAATGCGGTTTGGCATAGCCTATGCACGAAACAGTGCAATAGCGTGCACATATTAAACGTTCGTTAAAAAGTACAAAATAACCAGCTACAATGCTAGATTCGGTATAGATTCAGTGGCGAACTGGCAGCAAACAGTTCGACATAGTACAAGTTTATCAGTATTTTTGGCATTATTTGGTGCTACTCAACGTACCAAGGAAGTATTAAAATGCACAAACTCAATGAAATTATATTAAAGCTAGTTTCCAATAGTCAGCAGGTTATCAGATTGTGAGTACGAGTAATACTTTTCAGTATTAAAATTCAACAAGACGCCTGGTCAGGCGTTCACTCGGGCTACTGCAAAATCGCAGTGAGTAGGTGGAGGTGATTTGAAACCCATGGAGAAACTTGTAGGGGATACACTTGTCTTAAGGCAAAGTGAGTAGACCAGTAAAGTTCTAATTTTCAGGGGGAGCATTCCCCCCCTTTGAGGAGCTCGAGGAGCTCAATTGCCCCCCCCCCCCCCAGACCAAGTCTGTTTAGACATTGGTCACAGACAAAAGTCAAATCCGATAGAAAACGCAATTTGCAATACACAAAACACGATTGCCTGTTTAATATTTCCATATAGCGTAACCATTGAGCGTTCACATGTCGAGTCTCCTTAGGCAGGCTAAAACTAATACAGCATGCTGAGTGCAACTATACATATCTAATTGCTTGCGTAAATGGAAGTTTCATATATCAGTTAAGTTTGTTTGGGTTTTGTGCAGCCCCTCGACGCGCGGCCATCGATGTGTTGAGCGCTTCTTATCTCGCTATCAAGCAAACGTCGTCACCCAGGTGCATGTGGACTCAATCACAAGCTTTGCCTATCTCATGTTTTCATTTCACGACGCTGAAAGATACGACAATAAACACGCCATCAACTCTTGTCAAAAACAACCGTACGTCTTGACGGTGGTTTTTTTTTTACTCTATTAATTCTTGGTTTGCGCTTGACGTCATGGCGGCCAGCAGCTATTGTATTATATCTAATTGCT
Organism: Corallium rubrum; assembly: GCA_964035015.1. Classification (NCBI taxonomy): domain Eukaryota; kingdom Metazoa; phylum Cnidaria; class Anthozoa; order Scleralcyonacea; family Coralliidae; genus Corallium; species Corallium rubrum. Next base: position 9,430,837 of record OZ036004.1, read on the forward strand.
TACATACTACAGGGTGATGTACTGTTTAAGAAGACGCCTGGTCAGGCGTTCACTCGGGCTAAACACATTGGTCACAGACAAAAGTCAAAACACAATCCAATTCTCCGATAGAAAACACAATTTGCAATAACAAAACACGATTGCCTGTATTTATTAACGTATTTCCAATGTGTAGCTACACAGCGTTCATATGTCGAGTCTCTTTAGGTATTAAATATCAACACAACTATTATTGAAGGCGTGTGCGATTCAGATTGTAAATTTATATAATATCAAGATACTTGCCAGCGACATTACTAACCAATAACTATGTCTGTGAACACACAGAACACATCCGAGACGAGTGATCAGACATCAGGAAAGCAAAAAAAGAAAGTATTATTTCCACATATGTACAGCGTTCAATTAGAAAGTGTCACCTGCAACTATTATTGAAGGCGTGTGCGATTGTAAGTGTATATAATAATATCAAGATACTTGCCAGCGACAGTACTGCCCAATAACTATGTCTGTGAACACACAAAACACATACGAGACGAGAAACGGCACTCACTCACATGCAGTCATGCACTGGTCACATGCATAGATATAGTCACATGCCTCAGTTTCGCAAAGCTTATTGGTCAATATCGACAGCGGCCGCGCGGAGGACTAATAACCGCGACCCAAAAAAAAAAACACGACCGAAACCTAGACTCGGTAGCCCGAGTAATAAACGAGCAGGAGTGTTTTATCAGCGAAGCCGAGTGTTTTTAATATCTGATAAAACACGAACTGCAAGTTTATTGAACGGCTTCAAAAACGAACCACTTGGTAAGTTCATTGGCTAGTAAGTTTGAAAAATAACCTTGTTTAAGCCGAGAAAATTAAAGCTAAAGTTTATGTAAATCAGGAAGAATCTTTATCACATATAAAGAAACTGATTAAACTTTAATTTCTTTTGAATTTTCCTCATGAATTATTAATGGTTTTTGAAAGAATTAATAAGGATATAAGAGCCCAAGCATAAAACACGAAGCAGTGGCATTTTAAAAATATTTATTAAGATCTATCGTTTCGTACAACATCTTCAGAGACTAAAGTACAATCACAGTAAAACTAGATATTTGAATTTACATACAAAAGGTCTTAACCAATAAAATCGAGAATAAAATACGCTTATTTAAGAAATAATAAAGGTGAGAAAAGAGGAAGGATTAAATGGTTGGTGACAGACAAAATCAAAACAAGTAGAGTGGTACAGAACCTATAAGGAAGGTTTAAGTTTAACGAAACGTTAGATCTTAATAATAAATATTTTAAAAATGCCACTGCTTCGTGTTTTATGCTGGGCTCTTATATTCATCAATAGATTGCGCTTTCTACCTATAGCAAATATAATAAAGGTCAATAAAGGTATAGAGTAATTACAGAATACCCGGAGAGTCAGCTGAAGTGAACAGACACGATGCGGCAACAAACTATAATAATTAAAATAAGGAAAGAGGAACAGAGCTATTGATTAGATTTGAGTGAGGGGTTAAGGTTACAGATAAGGAGACTTTCTCTGATCAGAAGTTCAGAACTGGACTTACAAGATAACAAAATACGGAAGTCATCTAGGGAAACAGAGTGACTTTTATATAAACACGTACAGACCTTTTGCACATGACGCTGTCCTTAATCTGTGGCGCTATACGCGCCTCGATCTTGCTTCTGTGTTGAGCTAGAGTTTATATATATATATATATATATATATATATATATATATATATATCAAACTCATTCATTAAAAATTCATGAGGAAAACACAAAGAAAATCAGTACCGTGTCTGGATATCGGAGGAAGAAATTACATAAATTAAGCAAACTTTTACCCCGATTTTCTCTTAAAATACTGATTTGTTTGAGATGCTATATCATACACGCGGAGGGGTGTTTCATCAGGATATCCAAACACTGAGACGTTTGTTGATTGTATATTACATATTCATTGTAAATACCTTATTATTATCAATCTGATGATGTTGCTCTATATTCCGCGTTGCTTGCGAATAAGATTCCCACCTTAGTTGTTCTATTGCTACGACTTTAAAGAAAGCATTACTAACCGGTATTCCAGCCCAATATTGATCGTAGTTAAAGCCAACTTGGATCTGCCATTCGTTTCCCTTCGGATCGTCGTTACTGTCATATTCTGGTCGAAGGTCGGTAGAATAGTTGATAGCAAAGGAACAGCCGATTAAGATCAACGTGAACACTATAATATGATAACTAAACAGAACCAGCATCAAGAGAACAGGACGAGAGTTTTTAGGTGGTGCCATAACGAACGTTTGCATGCGGTGTCGATTTCAGATGAGTTGCGCTCATGCAGTATATTGTTTCACTGCATGCATGTCGTTCATAATTTATTCCTTGAATTCTTATTAATTAGGATCTCAATCTATCTGTATTAAAAGTACTGCCTAACAAATGACCTAGAATACTACAGAGCTAAACAAGTTAGGCTCGTTATAATATTATAGAAACTAAGTTCTGTGGTTAATGAGGTCAAGAGGCTTATGTGAAAATATAGAAATTCGTAACATGCTTGTGCAAAAATACATACCCATACCATTATGTATATGTAATATTAATCAATTATTGGGTTCATCTAAGTCCGATATGGCAAAATATTTAAGTCGAAAATTCAATATTGGGCGAGACCGAAGTTCGAGCGTATACTAAAATTTGAGACTTAGATATTTTCCACATCGGTGGCATCCGAAAAGGTGATTATCTGACACGGGCATCTATTGATAGCCTGCGCCGCAGACGACTAAAACAGACGATTTGAAATACTTGTCAAGGTGGTCAAGGGGAGAGCTACCAATGGGTTAATGACAATTTGGAGTTGACATAAATTGTAAAGCGGTGGCTGTGGCAAGCAAGAGAACATTTTCATAACACTATACCTCTGGTGATTTCTGTGCCGGATGATTCAAATGGTCTTACGAATAGCATGATATGTATGGTTTCTCGATCGGGTTCCAGCGTGAAGGTATAATATGGCTATACGAGTTTTGGTCGTTCTTATATATACTGAATGTTGATGACTATTGATTACATTCCGGCAACAGTCAGTCAATGAACATCTAAGATTTTGCTTGCCATATAATTAGCATAACTGCATATTCCTCCATTCTCGTTGGATTGTGCAGGTTCACTTATAACACTGTTTTAGTCGTCTGCGGGAGACTGTGCGTGAGGTTAAAAGTGCTGTCCCTTCGTGTTCAGCCAAAACATTGAAAAGCTGCCGTTTGGGACAGAGTTGCCTGCGGAGGAGGCTATATCGAACAAATAATCGTGTAATTGGCAAGTAATTAGAAACCTTAAGATACCCCGGGTTCGGATTACGGGTCGGGTATAAATTTTACTTAAGGTTCCCGGCTAGTTCCAGGTTGTCGTCAAAACGACAAAACATGTTTAAAAATCAATAGCTTGTACGAAAATGCTTTTAAAAAGTGCTATAAATACTTACACGTTTCTCCATTTCTTATCCGGACTCCTCTGCTGACCACCACGGGAAACCGGGGGTAGATATTACGAGTAAACATGCTGACATCAGCAAAAATTAATAAACAAAATGGCGGTACCCGTTCTTAAGGTCTCTAATATACCTTGTGCACCTGTCCAAAGGTTGCTACCCAATATGTAGTTGTCCAACGTCGTAAAATATTGGGCTGGCACGTGACGCTAATGTAGACATTTGATTGGACGATTAATTGTGAGGGTATAATAATTATAAGTAATAGCATGGCATTGAGGTTGATTAGTGATTAAATGTACCCGAAAGCCGAGGGAGGTTTAGTAAAAGTCCCGAGGGTCTTTTACTGAACCTCCCAAGGCTTGAGGGACATTTAATCACTAATCAACCGAAATGCCATGCCACCAACTTTGTAATATTACGGTTACCGAGGAAGAACAAGAGTAAAACAAGAACGCTTTTGGCGGAGCATAGTTAATAGAAAATATACATGGTTTGGAAACCCGGCAAACTTCAAAGCGGTTAACAATCAAGCTACGATTCATGTTGAAAGGTACATGAAGGTGCCAAATCCTTTGTTTTAGGTTTATTAATATTTAAACAGTACAGTTGAGTGATTCAACCCCAACGTTGCTATTGGATGATTGCTTCATTATACAGAAAACACAATATGTTCAGTAACCGTGAAAGTGCAAACATTTCCATAAACCTGAACAAAAACATAAAACAATGACTTTTGTGAGCTTCCAAACCATGTATATTTTCTATTAACTATGGGCGGAGTCAACAACTTCAAAGTGAATAAATTATTGATCGAGTTGTGATTAATACTACTGGGAATTCGATAAGTGTTCACTTCATGTATTTGTTAGTTATTATATGCATAAGCGAACTTTGGCGTAAACATTAGGTACGCTTAGTTACTAATCGTACGTACCTGATGCATAAAGATTAGGTATGATCAGGCGCGTAAGGAGAGGGGGGTCGGGGGTGCGAACGCCCCCCTTTTTTGGGGGTGCGAGAGAAATTTTGGAGGTCAAAAATTACTTCTACTCTCTCTGACGCCTAAATCATGTGATTTAAAACCTTTATACGTGGGTCAAAAGTGTCCTCCATGCAGAAAATGCCATTTTACAGATCCAAAGTTCAAAAATTTCCCGCGGGGCTATGCCCCCGGACTCCCCTAGATTTGTGTCGTAACTTTATCTAAAAGTGACCCCCCTTTCAAAAATCCTGGTTTCGCCCTTAGGTATGATTAGTTACTACACCTTTTTCAGGTCAAATTCAGAAACTTCCAAACGAATTTCAGACACTTCCAAATGATATTCAGATTGTCCAAATGAATTTCAGACATTTCCAAATGATATTCAGATTTTCCAAATGATATTCAGACATTTTCAAATGAATTTCAGCCATTTCCAAATGATATTCAGACATTTCCAAAATGAAGCGAGAGGCTAAAGTTCGCTTGAACAGTAAATAGTTCGGATCAGCTGAGGGAACACATACACCTTTTTTGCCCTGCATTACTCAATAAAAAACATTCAATTGCACTCGTTGAAATAACAACATCACTTTATTATTAGCGCGAAACGACATTCAATACCGCTTCTGTAACATATCAATAGCATTGATTACATAAAGTGCTATTTTTATTTCAATAAGTGCACTTGAATGTTTTTTATTGAGTAGTGCAGGGCAAAAAAGGTGTATGTGTTCCCTCAGCTGATCCGAACTATTTACTGTGCAAGCCTCTCGCTTCATTTTGGAAATGTCTGAATATCATTTGGAAATGTCTGAATATCATTTGGAAATGTCTGAATATCATTTGGAAATTTCTGAAATTCACTTGAATTATCTGAAATTCACTTGGAAAGTTCTGAAATTGATCTGAATTATCTGAAGTTCGTTTGGACGTTTCTGAATTTGACCTGAAAAAGGTGTAGTCATACCTGATGCATAAAGATTATGTATGATTTGTTACTAATCATACCTCATCTTTATGCATCGGGTTATTTCGATATTAAATGTGCGTGTGGAAACAATGAAAACCGAGGTGGCCGTGATATTATAATTAATTATTGGATTCATCTAAGCCCGATATAGTAAAATATTTAAGTAGACGGAATTTATTATAAAATAGCTTTGATATAACAACGTTTTTGATTGGCTGTCGTGCGTGCTCCATAACTCGATGGAGCACGGCAAAAAAGCGCGGGGAAAAATTTAAATATCATAATATTTATATTATTAAAATACCGAGTCATTTAATTTTATTGAGTAATAAAGAACAACGACCCAGAAGACATAAACTGGGTCTGGGTAACCGAGTTTAAACTGTCCTTTTGGTTGGGTTTTAGTGAACAAAAAAGACTTGGCTACGAAAGTAAAAAAAACACAACAACCAAAACGATTCGTTGGTTTGTGAAAGGATTTAATGCTATGTTATAAAAGAAATGGCTCATGGTTTAGTGTGCTCCATCGAGTTATGGATGCACTTGGGAAATTTGGAGAGCACTCAAAAATCTAGAGTTGGTCTCGGCTACGCCTCGACCAACTCTTACGATTTTTTCGTGCTCTCCCAATTCCCCGCGTGCATCCATAACTCGATGGAGCCCGCTAAACCATGAGCCATTTCTTAAATATTGATGAGTATTAGTGAAGCAAATATTCAGTGACATTTTAAGTTCTCTATATTCAACCATCAAACGCTCTATCACTCCCAAATGTTTGTCCTCGGTATATATTTTTGCTAGCTATATGTGCAACGTAGAAAATATTACGCTAAGCAATTAAAGTATAAGCTGAAAAAGAAAAGTTATGACGTCCGTGTAAACGATTTGTAACTGCTCAGTTAGTATGGCGTAGCTGGTCTTGCTTCCCAGTTGTCTGCCGAAAGAAGGTTATTTTCAAGTCGTGTGTCATAGCCTTGAGGATTTGGTTGTGGGATCTGCGTTGTTGTTGCCGGCACTACACGTGGCATCGATTCTTCATTCATCACACGAGGTTTTGCTCCGCTGTACTTTTGGCGTCGTTCGTCGTTGTACACTCGGAGCCGTTCGTCGTTGTACACTCGGAGCCGTTCGTCGCTGTACGCCCTTGGTCGCCCTTTCACGACGACGCGAGACCCTCCTCTGGTACCGTTGTACGTATTGGGCTTTTCTGCCCGGTACATCCGGGGCCTCGCTCTCTCATACGCCTGGGGTCTTTTTTCGGTATAAACGACAGACCTTTTCTGGACGGGAACCAGTCTCCTCTCCTGGTGCACGCGTGGTTGCTGGTTGACATACACCACTGATGGCTCCCGTATGACCCGTTTTCTCGAATACTCGGGTTCTCTTCGGACAAACGTCGGAGCCGGTCGGTCGTCCATATAACGATACTCCCTTGACCCTTTTGTCGACCTTTGCACGAAGTTTGGGTTCGTCACATAAGTCCGCTCAGTGACGACGGGATCGGGTTGTCTTGGAGGGTTGGGTAGAGGTTGTGTAACCAGGCGACCTTCGTCATACTCGTGGGATATGACTCTCTGGGTTTCACCTCGTTCCAGACTCCGGGTGTTGATTATTTGCTCCGGCGGTCGGGTTTCTCTCGGTGGTTCAATCGGGACGAAAATGCGTCTGGGTTCAGGTTCGACATGTGGGATAGGTTCATCGTAAACGATTGTTCGTCTGGGTTCAGGTCTGCCTTGTGGGATAGGTTCGTCGTAAACGATTGTTCGTCTGGGTTCTGGCTTCGCCGCTCTCACAACATTCTCTTCGACTACCGGCTTTTCAACTTTTCTTGGTCTATACACCACTTCGGGCTCCCGCCTCGGTTCATTTTCTTCCAGTACCGTAATTTTCTTAATTTTTTTCAAGGGCTACATTGGAAAGCAAAAGAAAAAAGTAGTAGACATGACGTTTGTATACCAAAGAACAAACAAATATTTTTCTCTTTCTAAGTTACTTCATTTTTTCCCAGTTTTTGCCCGAGATGTCACCAAGCTCGGAGCTTCCCCAATCCGGAGAAATAAAAAAAGTCTCTCTTGACCGCCATATCCAACGATTTTTTATGTTGTCAAGCCTATCAAAATAATTTACATCCACTAACTGGTATATACAGTGGAACCCCGCCATACGACCACCTCGTTATTACGACCATTTTTATATAATATGGTGGGTAGTAAGACCTTCACTGGCGTTGTGTGAGGACTAATTTGGAGCATAATAATTTGTGTTCTACCAAGTGGCGACAATGCACTGTTATTATTGGTATGTTTCATAAATTTCCCAGTTTTTTTCGCTCATTTTTAAGCCTAATACTTTACGTCTGACCACAGCAGTTAAGCTTCACGTGAAGTGCCTGGTTTCAGTCGATAGGTCGTAAATTATGCCTAGTGCGATTTGATGTATGTTTGGGAGAAGAATGAAGCGTAGAAGGATTTATGTAGGTCTGTGTTCTTTGGATAACCCTTCTTTAATTTGGCCTGAATACGTTCTAAGTAGTGTAATACCACCCCGTTGTCAGCGTTATCTTATTTATTGCCTGGTTTCGAATTTATGACTTATTTTGTCCGAATGTTGGTCGAAAAACAGAATTTTTAACTTTGGTCGTCAATGAAATTGGCAAAACTCGACATATCAAAAAATGCTGACACCATTTTGCTGGAAATTTATCTCGGAATCAAACTACAAAAAAATTTTTGAACAAAATAAAACGCTTTGTTCTTAAGTCGCCCCGAGTGAAGCCCTCTGGTTTTAATTAAAAAATTCACAACTATTAACGGTTTGTGTTTATCGCGAAACCAAAGACACCAATGTATTCTACAAATTCATAGCTTTCTAACGATATCTATTTTATTTTTGTGGCATAAATTCTGACGAATTGAGAGCGCTTTACAGAAATGACCCTGAAAACCTTAACCCTTTATAGCCCAGGCGGTTTCCAGTTGACAAGTAAAATCGTCTGGCGTTAGCCAGAGTAAAATACTAAAGGTGGCCAATGGGCTATAAAGGGTTAAGCGAGATACTTTCTTAACCCTTTATAGCCCAGGAGGTTTCCAGTTGACAAGTAAAATCGTCTGGCGTTAGCCAGAGTAAAATACTAAAGGTGGCCAATGGGCTGTAAAGGGTTAACGAAGACCTTAATTATTCTTTGTGTACTCTGTTTCTTACTTACCACTGGTACAGTGAAACGCTTCATCGGAATGAATATGACAACAATTATGAGAGACGAGAGAGCTAGGAACACGCCAACCAAAATACAACACACCAGACCACCGTAAATATAATTCAACCGTCCTAACATGTCGCAGTCTACTTTTGTAGAAATCCACTCGAGATCTGTTTAAAAAAAGACAAAGTAAAACAAAATATTGCATTGCAATTGTTTAAGTAGTTGATTCGCACCATTATTTTTTTTTGTTGGTGTTGGTGTTGGTGTTGGTGTTGGTGTTGGTGTTGGTGTTGGTGTTGGTGTTGGTGTTGGTGTTGGTGTTGGTGTTGGTGTTGGTGTTGGTGTTGGTGTTGGTGTTGCTGTTGTCGTCGTCGTTGCTGCTGCTGGTGGTGGTATTGTTGGTGTTGTTGCTGCTGGTATTGATGATGCTGTTGTTGTTGCTGTGTTAGTGTTAGTGTTGTTGCTGTGTTAGTGTTGTTGCTGTGTTAGTGTTAGTGTTGTTGCTGTTGGTGGTCTTGGTGTTTTTGGTGTCGGCGTAAGTATTGTCGTTGTTGGTGTTGGTGGTGGTGGTGTTGACGTTAGTGCTGGTGTTGATGTTGGTGTTGTCGTTGCAATGGTGTTGTTGTCGTTGGTGTTGTTGTTGTTGTTGTTGTTGTTGTTGTTGTTGTTGTTGTTGTTGTTGTTGTTGTTGTTGTTGTTGTTGTTGTTGTTGTTGTTGTTGTTGGTGGTGGTGTTGGTGTTGTCGTTGGTGGTGTTGTCGTTGGTGTTGTTGTTGTTGTTGGTGGTGGTGGTGTGGTGGTGGTGGTGGTGGTGGTGGTGGCGGTGGTGGTGTTGGTTTTGGTGGTGTTGGTGTTGTCATTGGTGTTGGTGGTGTACTGGTGTTGGTGTTATTGTTGGTGTTGGTGTTGGTGCTACTGTTTTTGATTGGTGGTGGCCATGGTATTGTTGTTGGTGGTGGTGCTGGTGTTGTCGTTGGTGTTTGTGTTGGTGTCAGTGTTGTTGTTGTCGCCGTTATTTTGTTGTTGTTGTTGTTGTTGTTGATGTTGTTGCTGTTGCTGTAGACGTCGTCGTTGTATTATTATAATTCTTAAAATTCTTATAATTATCATGATTATTATTTTTATTATTATAATTTACCTGGTGGGGTTTTGGCGGTAGTGCAAACACAAGTGGAGTCAACTGACTTGCAGTCATAATCCTCGGAATCCCAGAAACTTTTTCGTCTGACTGCATCTTTATGTTTCACCCAGTCGTTCCCCTCGACAACCAGTGCAAAGAGAGACACAAGTATGCAAACGAGAAACAAGAACAAGGCGATCAAGACCTATATGTAAAAGGAGAAAAAGTCGTTGCAGTATATTAACCAATTCTTGCCAGAGCCGGCCAAAAACAGCTCCTTTATTGTTTCACTCTGTCTAAGCCCGGACGATTTTATTCGTCAAAAGGAGAACCCTCAGACATCCTAGGCAGCATTGGGACAACAACTGATTAGTCCATTCCCGCCTGCAGAGCCGGCCGAAAGCGGCCCCTTTATTGTTTTGCTCCGTCTATCTCTAGTCAGGGGCGTACCTAGGAGGGGTTGGGAGTTGGGGGAGGGGGGGGTTGCAACCCCTGCCCTTTTTAACCCCTGCCCTTTTTGTGAGACCTCTAATACTAGGTTAGACATTAGATAAACAAATAATTAATCGTCTGTTGTAGTACGCAATACAATTCCGCAAATCTGGCGAGACTCAGCGGCTTCTATCAATCTCGTAACCCAGTTTGTAACATGTTACACCATGTTTTTCCTAAAAACAGCCGCTTTTCTGAATTTATGGGCTCAGCTTTCGAATCTCATGGCGAAAATGAACCAATCATAGAGATAGAGCTGTATTTTGGCATATGTTGGTGTGATAATTTCTTCGTCTTTACAGTAAAATTTCAACTATACTCGCTGTAGAATTAGATGAAAAAGTTCGCTCAAATTGCTGCAAATGGTGTTTCCGAGGTTCTAGATTTCCGAGCCGTCCTAAACCAGCCCCTTTATTGTTCTACTCTGTCTAATACCAGACAATTTTTCCGGCTTGTCAAAGCGAGAATCCTCTTAGACATTCTATAGGCATGCATGCAGCAAGTGGTTAACAAATGATTAAGTTATTCCTGCCTGAGCTGGCCAAGAAGTCCCCTTTATTGTCTTACTCTGTCTAACGCCAAGCTGTTTTGCTCTGTCTAACGTCAGACGGTTTTACTGTCTAATACCAGACAATTTTACTTGTCAAAGCAAGAACCCTCTTAGACATCCTTGGGAGCAATGGGATAAGAGAATTTTAGATTAACCTGCCTTAAGTTTATAGTCTAAATTACTAGAAATTGCATTTTCCTCCCAATTAAATATTTGTGGTTTCTATACGGTCTTGGCAAACTCTAGAAAGTCTATAAATTTAAAAACGAAAAGATCCAAGCTTGGAAAGTTCTTAAGTTCCAATATAGAGAACTTTGAAAGTTCTAGGATTTTTTTCTAGTTGTGCTACTGATAATTTAACCATGCTAAAGAATAGTGGCGAAGCCAGGGGGCCTTCCCCCCAATGGTCGGACTTTCGAACTTTTTTTAAAACTGTGTTTTTGTCCTTTTTAAACCAAATATCATTGCTCCACAACATTAACTGCCGTGTTGAGCTCTCTCTTGACCAAGTGAACACTAAATTTACAATTTACTCGCTCTCTTCTCTTCTCTTCTCTTCTCTTCTCTTCTCTTCTCTTCTCTTCTCTTCTCTTCTCTTCTCTTCTCTTCTCTTCTCTTCTCTTCTTCTCTTCTCTTCTCTTCTTCTTCTTCTTCTTCTTCTTCTTCTTCTTCTTCTTCTTCTTCTTCTTCTCTCTTCTCTTCTCTTCTTCTTCTTCTCTTCTTCTTCTTCTTCTTCTTCTTCTCTCTTCTTCTCTCTCTCTCTCTCTTCTCTCTCTTCTCTTCTCTTCTCTTCTCTTCTCTTCTCTTCTCTTCTCTTCTCTTCTCTTCTCTTCTCTTCTCTTCTCTTCTCTTCTCTTCTCTTCTCTTCTCTTCTCTTCTCTTCTCTTCTCTTCTCTTCTCTTCTCTTCTCTCTCTCTCTCTCTCTCTCTCTCTCTCTCTCTCTCTCTCTCTCTCTCTAGCTCTCTCTTTCCCTCTCCCTCTCTCTCTCCCTCTCCCACTCCCTCTCCCTCTCCCTCTCTCTCTCCCTCTCCCTCTCCCCCCCCCCCTCTCTCTCTCTCTCTCTCTCTCTCTCTCTCTCTCTCTCTCTCTCTCTCTCTCTCTCTCTCTCTCTCTCTCTCTCTCTCTATATATATATATATATATATATATATATATATATATAAGCCAAGACCCTGGCTACGCTGCAGCTAAAGAAAATGTCTTACCAGCCATCTGTTTCTTTGATTAACTCCAGTTGCGATTGCCACGAATGATGTAATGAAGAACTAAAAGTTAAAGAGTTCAAATTAACAAGAGTGTTCGTTAAATTTGTTAAACAGAAGAAGGAAGGTGAGGAAGGAAAAGTGGACGTGGAGGGGGAGAAGAAAGGGAAGGATGGGAGAAGAAGAAGAATAAAATAGAGGAGCAGGAGGAGAAAGAGAAGAATTTGAATTTGAATTTATTGAATTAGAGTGAGAAGAATGAGGAGCAAGAGGTGAAGGAAAAGAGAGAAGGAAGAAGGAAGATGGAAGTTTGTCTTTCATTAGAGTAAGTCGTGGAGTGATATAAAACTACGTTGCTGTTATATAATTAATAATATACATGACAAAATTACTGCATCCTGATTGGTCGAGAGGAGTGCAATTTCAATGTAATACAGTGCAGAAAAGGTGTAATACAGTGCAGAAAAATGAAATACAGTGCAAATTTCAATGAGTATTAAGCATTCTGATTGGCTAATAAGCAACCGGAAACTACCGGAAAGCCACTGAAATGCCTATGCGGATTTTGAAGGATGGTTTTTCCTTCACGAGAAAATCCAATATGGCGACCAAAACATGGAGTTGTCGAAGAACATTTCGATGAAATGAGTGAATTTTGCTTTAATATTGTCATAAAAGTTCCTGCAAGAAGACTAGAAGAGGTTACATGCTACGAGTAAAACGTTTGACATATTTAGTGAACAAAGTGAAGCAGTTTTCAACGATTAAAGCTTCGAGAAGTGGAGCAATGAGTGGTATGTAACTTCGTAGCTGGAAGAACATTTTGCTTAACATTTTCATGTATATTATTAATAAGTAATAGCATGGTTTCGAGTGCAATTTTGAAAAAACACGCACTCGTGAGTTTTTCAAAGACCTCAAATAGCACTCGTCCTTCGGACTCGTGCAATTTTGATAGTCTTTGAAAAACTCACTTGTGCATGTTTTTTCCAAATTGTACTCGAAACCATGCTATTACTTTAAATACATATAGAAAATCAGTAAAGGTGGTATATAAACTGCAGATATTTTAGAGAAGGAAATACTGACATTTCAAGTCAAAGTCTTTGATTACAGTAAATCATGGAGTAATATTTAAAATAGAGTGCTGCGTAGACAGTGTGTTGCGGTATATAAAGGTGATGGAATACTGAGATTTTAGAGAATGAAATATCGGAGGAAGAAATTACATAAATTAGGAGTGTTTCATCAGGATTTCCAAACACCGAGACTTGGAGTGTTTCATCAGGATTCCCAAACACCAAGATAAATTTCGAGGTGTTTGGAATCCTGATGAAAAACTCTTCCAAGTGTATGATATAGCTTCTCAAACAAATCAGTATTTTAAGAGAAAATCGAGGCAAAAGTTATCAAAACCTCCGTCTCGGTACTGATTTCCTTCGCTTTCGGTTCATGAATTATTAATGATCTGAGAAGTTTCAAGTCAAAGTCTTTCATCAGAGTAAATCATGGAGTAATGTAAAATTAGAGTGCTACGTAGACAGTGCCACGATGTATAGAAAAATTTATTAAAGGTTATAAACTGCAGAGCTTTTAGGGAACAAAATACTGACGTTTCATCAGAGTAAATCATGAAATAATATAAAATTAGAGTGCTATGTACTATAGGCAGTATGTTACGATGTATAGACAATCTTAAAGGTGATGAATTACCTGCAGAGAACGAAATACTGACGTTTCGAACTACAGTCCTTTATCAGAGTAAATCATGGAGTAATATAAAAGTAGAGTGCTACCTTATAGACAGTGTGTTACGATGTGTAGAAAATCTTAGAGATACTAAAGTGCTGATATTGATGTCAGTTTGGGCCATATAGTCTTTCATCAAAATAAATCATGGAGTAATATAAAAGTATAAGACTGCTCGTAGGCAGTGTGTTATGGTGTATAGAAAATCTTAAAGTGGTAAACTGCAGATGTTTTAAAGAAAGAAATACTGACGTTTCGGGCCAAAGTCTTTCATCGAAATAAATCATGGAGTAATGAAGGTAGATTGCTCGTATGCAGTGTGTTACGATGTATAGAAAATCTTAACTGAAGTTGGTAAACTGCAAATGTTTTAAATTTAAAGAATGATACTGTGCATGACATTTCAAGCCAAATTAAAACCTCCGAGTTAGTCATGGAGTAAGTAATACAATGACAATAATAATGAAATGCCAAGATATTAGAAAACGAAACACTGACACAAGCCAAAGTCCATTATCATGCAGAGTTGATATTGTAATCGGACTAACTTACTCACACGAAGAGCTTTATTACTCGAACCGTCAATCTATCGTTCTTAACATTCCGGCAATTCATCATCATCAAGATTTTCTGTTTAAAATATTAATTGGAGTCGATACACCGGCTTTTGTTCACCTTAGACATTTCGCATACCGAAGTATAAACAAAGATACATGTCTGGTTGTTTTCAAGTATATAGAAGGTTAGAGCCTTAGTATGCTTTACTTACTATTAATCCAACCCAGTACTGAGTGTAATCGATTTCTTCATCGACTTGATCTGCATCGTAATCGTCGTGAAAGTTCAAAACAAATCCTAAAGCCAACACGACTGTGCTGATCAAAAGAAAACAACATCCCTCGGAAAATAGAAGAACCATCGCCGAGGGAGAACGCTTTCTCCTCTTCTCTTCTTCCATGGTGTCACTTCAGAGTTTTCACGGTGATTCAATCTGTCGCTATACACCAAGAAATATATCCAAGACGGTCTAGTTCTCCTTGATGTCTTTGTTTCCTGAGAGAAAATTGCGAAACTGGTTGAGATTTGTAAAGCAAGAAATACCTTTCGCGTATCCAGCTGGGTTCTCTTGAGTCACTTATGTTGGTCATTCTCTTAAATAGCTCTCTTTTGTAGTCGGTGCATTGGGGTGTGTAATGGTTAAAGCAACGAGAACATTTTTGACAACGTTGTGTATGCACGGAATGAGGAAGGTCTATTATATAAATATAGCCGCAGAAAATGTAGCTCATTGATATCGTAAAATAGTTAACAGATTTTGAGGCTTACTGGGGTATACTGTTGCGGGTTATAGCGGACATGCACCTCTCGTCCGCTCCGCTGACAGCTTGAAAAAGTCTGTAAGAGGTAGTGTTTATGTTGGGATTGAGCTTACAGACTTTATAAACTCTATAAACTTTTTAATAGATCGCCTCGTGCTTTACACGCATCTCTCGTGCATTATAACTCGATAATCGCACGCGACACGTTTTTTATTTCTTAAATAAACAACACCGCTGCCAAACGTTTGCGCATGCGTGAATTCGCTGAGTAAACATTGCAAGAGAAGTGGGAACTAGCCGTGGCGACAACAACCAGACAGTGAAGACCAAGTAAGACTCGACTTCATTTGTGTTTTAAAAAAAGGGTAAAGAAAATTACGAAGGGGTAAATTCAGAATATGCTACAATAATGACAAGGAAGCCATGCACAAATTACCTACCTTATCTCTTTGGTAGTATGCTTATAATTTTAACTTTTGTGTCGGACTCTTGGACAAATCCAAATATTTCAGTGTTTTCCCGCTCTTTTTCGGAGGACGAGCCTGGGGCGAGCTCGGACGTCACGCATGCGCAAAACGTTTGGCAGCGGTGTTGGTATATACACAATTACTGGTAAACCAGTAGTTTTCATTGCGGCCCTTAAACTATCTAAATTATAATTTACAAAATATGACTAATACGTTTTGAGTTTAATTTAAAATATATTAAAGTTGCTTTGTCTATTTACAGCACTTTTCTATTAATTTGAAACAAGAGTTGTACACCCAAGAGTTAGCTTCATAAAATACATTTGTTTGATCAGTGGCAAGCTTAATAATAAAAATAAAAATAAATTAGTAGAAAAAAACTCTGTGTAGAAATATTACAATTTATCTTATTTTTACAAGATTGGTTTACAATGCACTGTAAATCTGTAAACACAGTTCATAATCCTTAAATATCAACTACATGTACCAGTACATAATATTATAGTGTTTTAGTGTCTTCGCTCATGTCCACTAAACTCTAGCTGTACCGTTTACTGCTTCAATGTGTACTTTCGAATAGTAATAATTAACATTAACTCTCTGACGAAATCACGAAGGGCTTTTCCAACATCAACAACAACAGTCTTTATTAATATACCCATAAATGAATAAACTTACAATACTTTAAAATCTACAATATTTAGTGCATACATTTACAATATTTAAAATTTTACAATGAGCTTTATGTTTTATTCGTTAAATAATAAATATACATTAGATTAAATTAAATAGATTATCATATCGCTAAAAAACAGTACTACATCACAATTTGCGCTGACTAAATGGAAGCTAAATAAATTGAAAAAAATTGTTATATTATTTTATTAATGAAGACATGCATGAACAATTAACATGGAGTTCCGGCATATTGTAGGATTTCTTTGGCAGTATACATCATCTTTGATGATATCAAAACATTTCAGACTTCCATTTTAATATATTGAAGCAAACATTTTAATGTTATAATATGGTTCTCCTGGTACAATTATACAAAGCTCATGCAGGAGCTTTCAGGGGGGAGTGAAAGTTCTACAAATCTACTCACTGGGACCTGCCTATGTTATATAAGTAATGACATGCTAGTAATTTATTAGCTACTGACTACTCGCTATTTACTTATTTATTTATTTATTTATTTATTTATCTATTTATTTATTTATTTATTTATTTATTTATTTAAAGTGTATATGAAACGAAAATTAAGTTTGTCTTATTTGAAAGAACTCTTAAAATAATGGGGAATATCAATTTCCAGCTTTTTCATATTTTACTTAGTTCTTGAGATATTTAGACTTATGTGATATTCAAATGAGATAACTAATGGTTCGTTTTTTTCTAATTAACATATTCGAAAATCGTGAATATTTTTAGGATTATTGATCAAAATCACTTGTAGCTTGTCTTTCATGTTTAGTTGCATGAATTGTAGCAATATGCAAAGTTTCAAGTGATTTTGTTCAATAATCTTAAAAATATTCGCGATTTTCGAATATGTTAATTAGAAAAAAACGAACCATAAGTTATCTCATTTGAATATCACATAAGTCTAAATATCTCAAGAACTAAGTAAAATATGAAAAAGCTGTAAATTGATATTCCCCATTATTTTAAGAGTTCTTTCAAATAAGACAAACTTAATTTTCGTTTCATATACACTTTAAAGATCTTATAAACCCAAATTTTATATTACTGATATGGATTCTATATAACGTGAATAGTTGAGCCAAAATATTTTTTGATTTGAATTTTCATTTGTCGTTATATTGAAGTTTGTATTTCCAAAATGATAATGAGGATGTCGTCTATGTATAGCATAATTTACATATAAAATGTCGTGTTGCAGAGAAATATTCTCCAATTCACATGTTAATGGAATACTTGAATATATATATTCTATATTCTATCAATTTTTTCGCTCAAATCTTTACGTGGTTCATTACAAGAAAAGAAATAAAGAAACAGAAATGCCTACATTGACGTCATCCTCTTTAACATTTTGGATATATTAACGTCAATATGAGACAAAATAAAAGTTCAAATAAAAAATATTTTGGTGTTAAATTATTTACGTTACATAGAATATCAATAATATCTTATTTGGGTTTATAGACAGTTTAAGAATTAGACAACAAGCGCGAAGGTTTTATGAGCAATTAATTTATTATTGAGTCGGTTTTCTTTGTTCTTTCGAGGGCTTTATATCGCATAAAGCCCTTGAATACTAATTAGATAAGAAATGAAGAAAAAACTAGGAAAATCTTTGTCCAAGGTAGAAAAAAAGACAAACCTTTGTTGGAAAACCTCCTCAATAATAAATTAAGTCAGATAAATCCCTCGAACGTCGGGATTTATGCGATATAAAGCCCTCGGATGCTGCGCGTCCTCCGGTCTTTATATAGCATAAATCCCTCGTTCTTGGGATTTATCTATTACTTATGGTATCAACCATGCAACTAGTGGATTATTGCAAATCCTGCATCGTCGTGGGCATCAATGAAAATGCACACAGGATCTAGGGTGCGCACGAACCAGTGGACTATTACAATTCCTGAAGTGTCATGGGCATCAACTAATAAAAATACACACAGAATCTATAGGGTATTGTACACACCGATGCCAAAATTAATGAGCCATCTTTATATCTGCAAGTGCTTCGACTTTGTAGTAATGTTTTTAGGATCCAATGAAGTTCCATTAGCAATATTCTACTTCATTTGAATTCCTATGTCTCGAAGTTTATGAAAACATCAAAGATTTTATTTCTATAGTCTATTTCAGTATTGTTTTGTGAGTATTCTTTAAAGGGCAACTATACGTGTTTCCATGCGGCTTATATCTATTTCTTGTTAAAGATGTAAAAGTTCAATCTAAAACCGAAGAAATAATTGAAACCAGTCACTCGGTTGCACTTTTATGAACTGACTAAGTTTGAGTTTTTGCTCCTTTTGCTGAACGTGTCACGATAAATTGCGGCTGTCGACGTGTTTTAGCTGCGCATGCATAGAACGAATATCTTGCGTGTGATCGTCATCAATACACGGCCGACAGGAGTGAGGACACCCCGAGCTCAAAGTCAAACATCTCCGCTCAAAATCGTCGCTCGACCATAATTCTTCCACGAGCGCATAGCACGAAGGTTGGGCTTGCCATAGAATACGGTTGGTTGACAACTCGTTGAATTTTCGCGATGTACGAACGCCCATTACCCTTCTCAAATTCATCAGTTTCAAATGTCCTCAGAACTCACTTGAGCCAGCACGCACGTGGACTGCGAACTGCCACATGAAAGTGGCCGATTTTCTATGCGATTTCCAATCGTGGAACGACGACCGCGTCGAAATAAAGACTTGTACTAGTACCTTGTGATGTCATACCGGCAACAAACAACAAGGTGATATATTCATGGTTTTATCGGTATGATGTCAAAGACAATGGAGTACCCATTCTCCTAGAAACACGGTAATGCTTCATGAGGACCAAAAAAAGCTGATAAATTCTTTTTTTACCTCGATATTTTCTTTACTTTTGCTAAGGTAGATGACAATTTAACCCTTTTAGAAGAAAATATAACTTCAAAAGGTTTAGTTGACCTTTAAGGTGGCTTGATAGGAAAAAGTTATAAAAAAAATTGTATTTTTTCCGTTAAAAGGTTTTACAGTGTACATCATTCTAGTTCCTTGCATAGCCCTAGTGTCAGTGCTGATAATTGAAAAGTTTTACACTTACATCATTTGTGTATCTGGACAAATTACATTTATTGTAATATGCAAATTTAATGCAAATTCGAATTTCTGAACTTTCTAGAACAACGATTTCTCCCCTTCTGGAAAACTGGGCACTGTCTAATACTTTTGAATACCCAAGAGTAAAGCCCCGGTCAAACGAGGATGAGAGTTGGCAAGCGAGAGTTTGTCTGAGAGTTTTCACAACTCTCATGCATGCCCCGGTCAAACGAGGATGAGAGTTGATGAGAGTTGACCATGAGAGTTGACCATGAGAGTTGACCATGAGAGTTGACGAGAGTTGTAGGATTTACCGAGTTTCAGAAATACATTCAGGATCGTTCCGTTCCTTCGCCATTTTTGTTGAGCCTGTTTTTACAAAGTGCAAACCACTAGCCGCTAAACTCTCATCAACTCTCATATGCCAACTCTCATGACCGGTCAACGAGCAAAAAACTCTCATCAACTAATTAAAATTTGAACCAGCTCAAAGTTGATGAGAGTTAATAAGAGTGCATGAGAGTCGGTGAGAGTTGGTGGTCAAACGCGACCGAGAGTTGCAACTCTCATCGACTCTCATCAACTCTCATCCTCGTTTGACCGGGGCTTAACAATAGGGCTGTGCAAGGAACTAGAAGGAAGCACGAATCTACACCGTGAAACGTTTTAGAGGCAAAAATCTGATTGTTTAGAGCTTTTTCCTATCCGGGCCACCTTAATTCAAGCACATAACAAAGGTGACTAATCTAGTTCAATTGTTTCGTTTTCTTCCAAAAAGTCTTTCATAAAGGAAACAGGATTTCTTTCTGACATTTAATTTGTATTTTTAATGAAATTTGTCTGATAACACTGTTTTCTATTCAGCGGCTTATTAACTCTGCCCGCATACAATGTAAATAAGTTTACTAGTTATTTGCATGCAGGTGACGATAACAGTACATTTCAGTAAATTAAAAGGGACTGAAAAATAAAAGTCGGAGAATACCCTGGCCATAAAAAAGTTATAGTTAGACCTAAATTGCTTTCAGGTTGCTTGTGAATTGAACTGTTCGTATATTTAGTTGATATCCCGTGAAGCATATAAGATGCCTGGTTGTCTAGGATGACTTGTCGTGTAAATTGGATCTTTTTGGGGAACTCCGTTCCAGTAGGCTGGGTTACTACGAGATTTTTCATAGTTTCGTAGGTCGTACTCCTGAAATTCAATAATATATTGATAAGTATTATATGGCTGGGTTTAATTCCCGGTCCGTACGCAAAACGACGCACGCTGATTGGTTTCTGAGAGGTCGGGATTTTACGATATTGACCGACCAGTCAATACGCTTTTTTCTCGGCCCTGTAAGTTTTGGCGGGAACATTTCTGAGTTGATTTGAATACAAATAAAAGAGAAATAGGTTTATTCAAATATTCTGAACAATAAAATGTGTTGGAACATCACTGCTGGTTTTCTTTAAACCTGTTTATCTCTTTAAACCTGAGTCACTACAGAAGCCTTGGAGAAGCTTAACATTACTCTCGCGACTACCATAGACTGAACAAGTGTTCTTCCTCAGGAATTTAAGAACAAAACGAGTCCGTGCGTTTATGTATCTTGAAATTTGAATGTATAAATCCACCACCATTTAATATCACTGTTAAACGTTCTACCGTAGCCGTAGTCCGTTGTCTGAATCTTAAAGTCCCTACTATAACTCCATACAACCATAGTCAATCGAGATATGGTCTGGAAACTCAGCTAAGTCTTTGGTCTATCTTTTTGTTCGCCTTTATGCATTTTTGTGCACGGTGCACGGTTACTGAACACATTGTATTTTAGTATAATGAGCGAATTGTCCAATAGCAACGTTTCAGTCCAATCAGTCAACCGTGCTATTTAAATATTAATAAATCTAAAACAAAGGATGTGCACGGTGTAAGGTACGGTTCAACATAGAATCACAGCTCATTATAGGCGCTTTGAAGTTTGCCGAGTTTCCAGACCATATCTCGATTGACTATGGTACAACGTGGGCTTAACTTTGGTACGCAGAGGTGAGAAGCAGCGCCCTAACGAACGGCCCACGCCACCCGTACACAGAATAAATTAGTCTCAGTACTCACAATGTAGTGTCGGCGAGGTTTCCATGAAAATGATTTTAGAATAACGACAATTCCAGCCAGGGACAGAAAGATTCCCATGATGCCTGAAGCTACGATTCCTCCGTACAAACCAGAAAGTGTCGATATATTTGAACAAGTTGCAAATGCAGAGATTGCTGTAAGATAAATAATGTATGGAAAATAAAGGACGTATTATACACTTGAAACACAAACTGAAACAGTTAGTTTTGTTTTCCCGAGAGTCTTGATATTTCCCGAGACGAAGTCGAGGGAAACATCGAGACTCGAGGGAAAACAAAACTAACTGTTTCCCAAGGGAGCAGACATTAAGTGTTTTGTTGTATAGCTTGAGTTTCGCTGAATAATTTCGACGTTTATCAAGGGAAAGCACACAAAAGACAAACGCTATAAGACTTACCAAAACATTTCGCCTGGCTCTGTAATTTCACTTCAACCAAACAAATATAAGTCTCAGAACAAAAGAACAGCAATACATTTCTCCACTTAATCTTCACACATGCTTTGAAGACCTATCAGTATTCTTTTTTTCGTACCAAACAAGCTTTTGTTTATAGGATGCCGTGAAGAGTTCAAAGTTCTAGCGGGCAACAATTGAAAACTTATTGACCGAGCAGGGAATAAGTTCTCAATTGTTGCCTGCTCGGTAGACATTGAAATTTAGCTAAGGTCATGTGACCACAAACCAACCAATGACAGTCATCGTTGCATCCAGTTAAACTCTAGCTATATAACAAACACATGCCATTAGGGAGAGACCTGCTCCGGATTCTCATTGGTCGATAAATATAGTAACACTGCGATGGCGTACTCAGATTTCGGAATGCATAATCGCTACATAGGTTTTAAAATCGAATAGGAGACAAGCCCAAGGGCAAGGTGTAGACATAAATATTACAGAGAGAATCATACTCGCTGTGATATATATATATATATATATATATATATATATATATATATATATAACATTAATAATTCAAGAGATAATCAGCCAATTACAATAGTTCATTCAATCACCTAATTGAAGTTGGATACTCCAGCAACACCCAAGATATTAGATGAAAACCGGTGTTCATCCAATTCTTAAGATCTTAATTATTGATGCAAAACAAACAAGTTGCTGTATGAATAAATTTTACACACATCATGAATAAAATCTCATGAGGGTTTATTTTAATTGTATTTTGTAATTGAAATCGCTCGATTGAGATGCCATATCAACAACTCGTTTATCGTGTTTCATCAGGGGAATCCAAACACTCGAAAACAATAAAACCACTCGGCCTCGTGCTTTCATCATGTTTTCTCGTGTTTGGATCCCCTGATGAAACACTCAAACTCGTTGTTGATATATTACATAATATATCAGCGAGTATGATTCTCGCTGATTACTGAGATTTTCTCATGGTAGTTCTTTTCAAATAAATTCTTGTTACGTTATAAATTAATCCTTATTATTACGAATTCATATAAAGTGCGATCAATGAATCTGATGACAGATCAGGTATTAAACGAAGTGACTCGAAATCTGAGAGCGACTCGAAATCTGAGTACGTCATCGCAGTATTACTATATTTATCGACCAATGAGAAGCCGGAACAGGTCTCTCCCTAATGGCATGTTAACAAACACATTAACAAACACTAGTAGCCATTGATCTCTATATAACTGGATTGCTCATCCGGCTCCAAAAATGAAGCCACCGGAGATGACGAATTTGGAATACCAAGATGGCCGCCACGGAAACTTTGTATCTTTTCGTAGCACGAAAAGGGGAGGAAAAAAAACCCACATTAAAAATATTTCTGCTATTGGTATCAAACGAAGAACACTGTACAATGTTTAGAAGTTTGGTTTTTGCATTGTCGTTATTATAAAGCAGTAAAACGTAATCTTTCGTAGATTTTACTTTGCCCGGTAATCGATAAACTTGCCTATATTACAAAAGTCGTAGAAAACCAAGGAAAACAGTAAATAACTTCATTATGAAACTTTATTATATGGCTGGGTTTGATTTCCGGTCCGTACGCAAAACGACGCACGCTGATTGGTTCCTGAGAGGTCGGGATTTTACGATATTGACCGACCAGTCAATACGCTTTTTTCTCGGCCCGGTAAGTTTCGGCGATATAGTGTCTGAATCGATTTGAATACAAATAAAAGAGTAGTGGGTATCTTTATTCAAATATTTTGAACAATAAAATGTGTTGGAACATTACTGCTGGTTTTCTTTCAAGCGGTTTATCTAAAAACACGACAAATAAAAGCCGAACTGGTGTAAACAAGAAGGCCAAGAAGCGACACGAAAAGTTAACAGGTAAGGTAAGGTAAGCGGCATTCTTCGAAGACGAAAACAACGCTCGAAGCTCAAAAATAAAATGAACCAATAGCCATATAATAAATTCCTTATTAACCTCGTTTGCTCGGTCTGTACGGGAAAGTGTTTGCCCTCGGTTTTATCGCACAAACCTCGCTCCTTCGTCGCTCGGTCTGTACGAAAACCTCAGGCAAATAGTTTCCCGTACAGACCTCACACTCGGTTAATAAGTCCTTAATATACCTTTGGTATTAAAGTCTTTGAAATATGTGTAGTTGACAATTTCGGACTGCATGTATTTGCTTGTATTTTCCTTCTGTTTTCCAGTGGTAACGGTATAAAATTGCCATCTGATAATTCTTTTTTTAAATTACGGCTTTTCGGACTCCCCCGGCAAACTCTTATTACGCTTAAGCCCGCAAGGTACACTGGGCCTGGAGTACAAATATGGCTGCTTGAGCATAGAGATCATATAAAGACTAGAGGGGGCATCCTATCTTAATTTCAGCCAACCACGGGTAACCAATTGAACGCCGCCATCTTGGATTTTTTTCAGGCAAGCATTAGGCGCGTTGGTTGGCAAAGGACTGGGTCTAGAACATTTGCCAACCAATTGACTGAAATACCATAGGTAATGGCGGCCCCCATGTGGTTACCAAATTTTCCGGCCAACGCCCCCTCTAGTATTTATATGATCTCTATGCGCTTGAGGTTTCAAAATATTTACTGCTGGTCATAATAAAGGATGTACAATCTTAAGTAATGTTGAGTTAAGTTCTATTAAATGAAGTACTTCGACCGCTGACCACGCGACTATCGTGTCACGAGGAGTTATCGCATTGATATTCTCACTGATATTCTTTAGGCTTAAGACTACTAAGCGAAGAGAAACGCAAGAAAGGGTATGTAAATAATGTATTTAATATCTGTCAATGTTCTTGTATGTAAATTAGTTTATGTTTCTTTCTTTTTGCATGTTTTTATATGTATATATACCTCTTTACTTTGTAGATAATCGTACAACATTAAATCCGTTTAACTCACGTTGTCACGACCCTTTATTTAACAAATAAAACATAAAGCTCCGTGCGTATGTACTCTTATAAAGGCACGTTTGACGTCATTTGAACACGAAAGAAGTTGAGTAGAGGCGCGAGGCGATAGCCGAGTGCCTTTACACTTCTTTCGTGTTCAAATGACGTCAAACGTACCTTTATAAGAGTACATATGCACAGGAGCGGTATGTTTTATTTGTTTTATAAAATAAGAAGAAGCAAAACCAAGCTAAAAGTGAGGTAGTTTTGGAATTTGGCGGGCTTTTCTGGTCAGCTGACGCCATTCTACGCCATTTTACGTCATTCATGATCTATGTTCTCTTATAAATGCACGGAGTCCAGCCAATCAGAGCGTGCGTAGAGGACACCTTATTTTATAAACACGTTTAAAGAGACCGCAGGCGTTAGAGTTTACGAGAACAAATCCAGTTATATAGAAATCATTAAATGCACGGAACCTGGCTAAACAGAGCGTGCGTAGAGGACACTTTATTTTATAATTACATTTGTAAATTGTAAGTTTGATCAACTTTGATATAAAGTTAAACAACTAAATATGGATCACTTACTCCGTGGCAGCTGGCCAGATACGCTACATTCACATTTTTTCCCAACACTTGTGCAAGTGTAGTCATCCTTATCTTCCCAAACTTGGTGTTCCCTGTACATGTTTTTCCACATAACCCAGTCTGTTCCTTCGAGGACGATTGCAAACAATCCAAGCACGATGCAAACATGGAAAAAGACTACTGTTGTTATGTTCTGCAATGATTTCAAAATACTATACATGTAGATCAGTGTAAGAAACACAAGATTTCAGCAAAGCCTCATAAATTTGCTTTGGAGTATTCAAAAGGAAGCTCTATACTCGCAAGCTAGCTAGATAATAACTAGAGCATGCATGAACAATGACTGCATGTATGGACCATGAACACCGTAGATAAACTAGGCAGAACTTGACCCTTTGACTACCAGGGGTCGTCCCTTGACAAGTAAAATCGTCTGGCGTTAACCAGAATAAAATATTGTACGAGCAAAATCATATGATTACTCATTTATTATATGCATGACAAAATTACGACACGTACGCTTCGTACTCACTCAGTCACGCTTTTAAAAACGTCTTGTTTCATTACTTGACAAGAAACATTTTCACTCTGGGTGTTCTCTATATACTCATTTCAAAATATTTACATGGAATTTTTAGTTCATAGTGTACCACAAGTCGTTGGAAATGTGAAAACTTTCCATTGCAGAATTGGCCGCCATTTTAAATTTATTGTCAATATCGTTCCGAGGGCCTTCTCTAGCTGCAGTACAATTAATAAAATAATTGTACTCCTCTCAACCAACCAGAATGTAGTAATTTTGTCATGCATATAGTAAATCACAAAATAATCTAAAAGAGTGGGGTTTTTTTAGAATTTTTATAACTTTTTCTAAGTTTTAGAATTTTGTAGTGTCATCTTCTCCCAAAATGCAGGATAGCCGATGAAAACGCTATATATTTCAACATATTTCGGGAAGCATGTCCGCAGACTTTATGTCTTATTCTTTCAGCATTTGAATCCTTGTTTACAATTGAATACTGGTGATACGCCTGGGTTGCGCAATGTATGCAAACAAAAAAATTGGAAACAAGTAAAAGTGAAATTCTCAGTGATAAATATCAATAATTGGCCATTTTCCAAAAGAGCTGAAGACTGGAAAAGAGTATTGAGCGCTGGTGTTCTTCGGATTGTTTGAAGGGACAGTTTCATTATGCTTACACTTCCAAGCATGAAAATGATGAAATCTGTTCCTCCATGCAAACGATCCCAAGTACCCTAGCGTTCCTAACCCGTCACCAGTCTTCAACTCTTTTGGGAAATGGGCAATTAGCCTATAGACGAAATCGGAGTTTCGACTGCGCATACAATCTGAGTCGGGATAAAACATAGTTCATTTATAACATGAGGCTGAAGCAGCCGTAGTAAACATAACATTTCTGATTGCAGAAACTTTTTAATGTTTAGGTATTCTATAAGGATAAACTTTGCTTATCGATTATCCTTGACAATAATAAACTCAAAATAAATAATAAAAATAATGAACTCAAAACATGAAAAAAACAGTCCCAGCCTATGCTATCTTCCCGTTATGCTTTAATAGACACGATGTAATTTGCATAGAGGCCCAAATTGAATAGGAAACTAATTTGCATGTGGGCCTAAATGAAACTACGATTTGGTGTACAGAAAGCCCACGAACACAATTTATAGATTAGAATAGTAACAATTTGTATTTATATTGCGTATTCTCCATGACAGGATGATCGAATGCGCATTACAGTGTACAACAGAATAGATAAATACGTATAGCACAATATTACAATACATGAAATAGTTAGATGTAGGTGTTGATTTTTACGTAGGGAGGAAAAGCGGAGAACCCAGCGAAAAACCCTCGAAGCACAGGAGTGACCAACTAAACTCTACTCACATGAGTCTCCAGAACGAGGAGACGAGGTTATTCCCAGACGGTCATCCATCCAAGTGCTAACCCCGTCCAACTGGGCTTAACGTTGGACTACAGTGGTGAGAGGCAGCGCCCTAACAGCACACGCCACACACGCTTCCCCTAAATCAGTGACTTTTCCAACAGATTAAAATTTGGCGATCGAGCAATGCAACCAACAGACTTTACGCACAATATATCAAAATCATCTAAGTTATTATTTAATATTTTTATTTACCAATGATCTTCTTTTTTGCACCGTTCCAGAAAAGATCGAGAGTATGGCAGTGATGAAGTACTATAAAGAAATTATTAAATTTGATTAATAAGGGCCTGTTTATATGGAGCCGAGTTATCCGGTTTGCCGGGATAAACTTTACGTTCTGTTTACACACGTAATAATATACATGACAAAATTACTGCATCCTGATTGGTCGAGAGGAGTGCAATTTCAATGTAATACAGTGCAGAAAAGGTGTAATGCAGTGCAGAAAAATGAAATACAGTGCAAATTTCAATGAGTATTAAGCATTCTGATTGGCTAAACAACCGGAAACTACCGGAAAGCCAATTAAATGCCTATGCGGATTTTGAAGGATGGTTTTTCCTTCACGAGAAAATCCAATATGGCGACCAAAACATAATGTTGTCGAAGAACATTTCGATGAAATACAGAGTGACTTTTGCTTTAATATTGTCATAAAAGTCCCTGCAAGAAGACGAGAAGAGGTTAGATGCTATGAGTAAAACGTTTGACGTATTTAGTAAACAAAATGAAGCAATTTTCAACCATTAAAGCTTCGAGAAGTGGAGCAATGAGTGGTATGTAACTTCGTAGCTGGAAAAACATTTTGTCTAACATTTTCATGTATATTATTAATAAGCAATAGCATGGTTTCGAGTGCAATTTTGAAAAAACACGCACTCGTGAGTTTTTCAAAGACCTCAAATAGCACTCGTCCTTTGGACTCGTGCAATTTTGATAGTCTTTGAAAAACTCACTCGTGCATGTTTTTTCCAAATTGCACTCGAAACCATGCTATTACCTATACTAAAAACGCACAGGCTGATCAGCTCTGATATCAGATCTGTTCAGAGAAATGTAGCGACCCTTGATACAGCCTGACAGCTACAGAATGCACCAGCGCTGATGTATAAACATTTAGTTAGAATTTCTAACAGACTGCGACAGCTCCGTAGACAACATACCTATTCAGTCTGTTATATCAAACTGATACAGGACTGACCGTTTCAGGCTGATACAGTTTGACAGAATCTGTTCTGAACAGTCTGTTGTAGCTGCAGGTATGATACAGATATGATATCATAGGTGTATCGTAGCTGATACTGCAACAGGCTGTATCAGGGGTCGCTACATTTTTCTGAACAGATCTAACATCATTCTGCATCAGGTCTGACACAGAGTGCGCGTTTTTGCGTGTGTATATGAAAGCGAGTTACCTGGCAAGTTGTACTATTTGAGATGATTATCAAAAAATTTATCCCGCTATGCCGAGTTACGTACCCGGGGGAAAGTGTTTGTATGGGGAAATGTTTATCACGCCTTACTGAGATCCCAGCTGCAGTGCCGAGTTCTCGCCAGGGCGAGTTACCCGTCTGTCTCATATAAACACTGCGGTGGGAAAAACAGTGTTTGTTCTACCGACCAGAACCCGCTATGTGCCGAGTAACCCAGCTGACCGGGTAAACAGGCCCTATAAGATTGTAACGGTCCAGTTTGAGTAACACAGTTGTATACAATTTGTCATGCAACTTTTTCGCATGCAATGATAACAACATTGTACTTGTGCAACTTAAGCCTGGTTTCGATATAACCGCTACGATCGCTCAAAAATGAACTCGGCGATCGTTGTGTTAGTGCTTTCCACATGATCGCTGCGATCGCCGAGTTCATTTTTGAGCGATCGTGATGGCAATTAATCGTAGCGATTATATGGAAACCAGGCTTTAAGGCGTTATAAAAGTAGCGTGCTGCGTAGGCAGTGTAGAAACTGCCGAAACAGAGAACGTAGGAGCCTAACGTCTCGAGCGAAGGCCCTTCGTCAGAGTGAAACGTCATGACGAAGGGCCTTCGCTCGAAACGTTAGACTCCTACGTTCTCTGTTTCGGCAGTATATCCAACCTTACTTTATTTAAGGCGTTACCGATGTATATATGCAACGGATTTCATGTTTCGACATGATTCTGAGATACAATGAAAACACCACATCTTTGAGAACGCAGTAGTCTAACGTTTCGAGCGAAGGCCCTTCGTCAGAGTGAAACATGACGAAGGGCCTTCGCTCGAAACGTTACACTCCTACGTTCTCTGTTTCGGCAGTATATCCAACCTTACTTTATTTAAGGCGTTACATGTATATATTGCAACGGATTTCATGTTTCGACATGATTCTGAAATAGAATGAAAACACCAGCATCTTTCTATAGATAAGCATTCATTTGACCTTTTCAACCTTAGTGGCTTTCTAAAATCCGTTCATATATAGACTACCCCGTGTGCTATTCTTACAGAAAAACGAAGGCAATTCTGCTTCTTTGTGTCATTTTACATTACTCAAATAGTCGTACTAAGATTTCCGTGACATAAAATTAGCCCTGTGACCAATGAACGTTAAGTTGTCACGAGAATGTCTTGTGCGTTTAAATTGGACAAAACCAACAGACCTTTCCCAGTAGACTCGATAGTTCGAATGTATGGTAGAGACGTATAGTGGCGGAACGGTATGCGGAAGATGGTATATAATTCAAATCTCCTTCGAGTCAAGAAATTTTTCTGCTGACTTGGACAGTGTAAGATAATCATGAAAATGTTTCCCTCCATATTTCTTTGAGTGCGATTCAGACATAGGGGCCATTTGTATGAGGCGGGTAACCCGGTGGCCGGTCTGATTTTATGGCACTCTAATAAAAGTAGAGTGTTGCGTAGGCAGTGTAGAAACAACAATCGAAATATAGTATAAGGTTATATATACTGCCGAAACAGAGAACGTAGGAGTCTAACGTTTCGAGCGAAGGCCCCACGTTTCTCTCTGACGAAGGGCCTTCGCTCGAAACGTTAGACTCCTACATTCTCTGTTTCGGCAGTATATCTAACCTTAATATATTTCGATTGTTGTTACGACTATTTGAGAAATGCGAACTGACATAAAGCAAAATTGGTTTCGTTTCTCTGCTTAAGTATAGCACACATGATATTCTAATATAGAAGGTTTCACGATAGCTGCCGACATTTTGCAAGTAGGGCAAGCACAATGATAAATACTTATTACATGCATGGTTATAGCCATGTAAAGTCCCATACATGCAATTTAATTAAATTGCATTGTTTGTCCTACTTGAAAAATTATGGCCGCTATCGTGAAACCGATAAATTTTTGCAGTCAAAGAAAGTTTTTTGTGACATAAAGTCAGCCTGATAACCTTAGTGAGTCTGTCTGTCTATGTTAACAGCTTCTTAGACTTGGTTGTATACTCACGGGAAATCCAAGCCAATATTGACTGTAGTCGAATTGCGCTTGCAATGTTGCCTCCAACTCTGTACCTCCGTCTGTCGCTTGGAAATCATTATGATAATTGATAATAAAACCACACGCAATAGCAACCATTGAGAAGAGCAAAAAACCAAACCCAATCAGTGTTAAGAATGTCATAGCGGCGATCGACTTGGATCTTCTTCTTGACGACTCCATAGCTGCCCACAAATTAACTCCCTTTCACTTCTCGGCTTTCGTGCATTCCGAAAGACTAAAGGAAAATTACACAGTAGGGCGCCGACTGTGATTTGTTTTTTTGCATATTCAAATATTTCGTGATGAAGCTAGTAGGGGTCTTCGTGCATTGAAATTCATTGGTCGTTTCCTGATGTATACAAATCTTATATGTATGTTTACGTTTTGCCTTGCGCAGACTTCGTTGTTTTTGTTACGTTGTCCTGATTGCTATATGCATGCACAAGATAGGGTTGTAATATATTTTTCAACTTCTTTTGGATGCATCTGCTATTATACACAAGTTATACATATTCTTGATGAGTTATAATTTTTAATGAGTTTCAGATATTCATATATAAAGTTTGTGATAGGTTGGTGTTCATGGAGACGTATATATATTTATATAGCACAAAGCATTAAGTTATAAGTAAGCTAGTTATATATACCGATGTTGGATGCTAGATACCCGAGGAGCCGTACTTCGGATGTATCTATCTATATATATATATATATATATATATATATATATATATATATATATATATATATATATATACTGGGTATATATACAGTTATATAGGTACGAAGAACAAAGGAAGCCGAGTTGGACTCAACTATTTAATAATACTGTATATATTATGTATCATTAGTCATGATTTTTGTGTTCTTATTTATAGTTCACACATGTCAAGTGTAATTAACTCTGTCTACTGGATGATTCGCTTTCAATCCAGGCAGACTTTAGTATTTTATTCTGTCTAACACCAGACTTGTTAATGGTAGATCCCTCGGTAGTGCAAAAGACTCGTAAGAACCATGTCATATGTATATACTTCTTAAGAAAACATACACGATGACTAAATGGCTATAGTATTTTCAGTTTATTTCAATGCCATCTGTTTGGGATCAGTTGGAGAGTGGATGGATCAAGGTGGAACCATAGAACCATCTTATAATAAGAGATGAGTTGTAAGAGCTATGTCATACACTTGTTAAGAAAACATGATGACTAAATGGCTATAGTATTTTCAGTCAATTTCAATGCAAGCTGAGAGTTTGCTTGGGATCTATTTGAGAGTGAGTGGATCGAGTATGAACCATCTTATAATAAGAAATGACTCGTAAGAACCATGTCATATGTACTTCTTAAGAGATGAGTAAATGGCTATAGTTTATTTCAATGCCATCTTTTTGGGATCAGTTGGAGAGTGGGGTGGATCAAGGTGGAACCATCTTATAAAACCATCTGACTCGTAAGAGCCATGTCATACACTTGTTAAGAAAACATGATGACTAAATGGCTACAGTATTTTCAACAATTATAGTATTTTCGATTGTTGTTTCAACACTGCCAACGCAGCATGCTACTTTTATTTCACTATATAGTATTTTCAGTCTATTTCAATGCCAGCTGAGATATTGTTTAGGATCAGTTGGAGAGTGGGTGGATCGAGTAGTAACCATCTTATAATAAGAAATGACTCGTGAAAGCCAGGTCATGCACTTGTTAAGAAAACATGATGACTAAATGGCTATAGTATTTTCAGTCTATTTCAATGCAAGCTGAGAGATTGTTTAGGATCAGTTGGAGAGTGGGTGGATCGAGTAGGAACCATCTTATAATAAGAAATGACTCGTGAGAGCCAGGTCATGCACTTGTTAAGAAAACATGATGACTAAATGGCTAGTATTTTCAGTCTATTTCAATGTCAGTTAAGAGATTGTTTAGAATCAGTTTGGTTGGATCGAGTAGGAACCATCTTATAGAACCATCTTATAATAAGAGATGACTCGTAAGAGCTATGTCATACACTTGTTAAGAAAACATGATAACTATATAAATGGCTATAGTATTTTCAGTCTATTCCAATGCCAGCTAAGAGATTGTTTAGAATCAGTTTGGTTGGATCGAGTAGGAACCATCCTATAGAACCATCTTATTAATAAGAGATGACTTGTAGGAGCTATGTCATACACTTGTTAAGAAAACATGATGACTAAATGGCTATAGTATTTTCACTCTATTTCAATGCCAGCTGAGAGATTGTTTGGGATCTGTTGGAGAGTGGGTGGATGGAGTAGGAACCATCTTATAATAAGAGATGACTCTTAAGAGCCATGTCATACACTTGTTAAGAAAACACGATAACTATATAAATGGCTATAGTATATTCAGTCTATTCTGTCTCAATGCCCAGCTGAGAGATTGCTTGGGATCTGTTTGGGAGTGAGTCGATCGAGTAAGAACCATCTTATAATAAGAGATGATTCGTAAGAACCATGTCATATGTACTTCTTAAGAAAACATACACGATGAGTAAATGGCTATAGTATTTTCAGTTTATTTCAATGCCATCTGTTTGGGATCAGTTGGAGAGTGGGAGGATCAAGGTGGAACCATCCTATATCTTATAATAAGAGATTACCTGTAGGAGCTATGTCATACACTTGTTAAGAAAGCATGACTAAATGGCTATAGTATTTTCAGTCTATTTCAATGCAAGCTGAGAGATTGTTTGGGACCAGTTTGAGAGTGGGTGGATCGAGTAGGAACCATCTTATAGAACCATAAGATTATAAGTGCTATGTCATACACTAGTTAAGAAAACACGATTATCTATGACTATATAATTGGCTATAGTATTTCAGTCTATTCCAATACCAGCTGAGAAATTGCTTGGGATCAGTTGCATGGGAGTGGGTGGATCGAGTAGGAACCGTCTTATAGAACAGTGCAGGTGTTCTAATTAAGTTATGTCAACACAGAATTTAGAGCATGACGTATAAAAAACTTAAACGTGATGAACATAATAACAAAAGCTTAAAGTTTACTTCAGAATACATATTGTTTTTCTTATCATTAATAGAAAGTAAACATATAGTAAGTTGACATACTGATATTTTTTGACTTTCTTTCTTATTAAAATCTGTCTTCGAAGAAGCCAAATATTTGACAATGGACGTTGAACATTGTGACGTTATTAAGTCCAACTTCATGCCATTTTCCATTATGTGATTGAACTAAACTTCTTTTAACAACATGCATTATGACGTTAACATATATCGTCCTACTTGCACATAGAAATATATAATGTCATACATCGAACTCTGCATACGTTCAAAGCATCTGCATGTGTCCCAGGAACTCAATGGTTAGAATGTCTCACCGAGGATCAGAAGGTTGTGGGTTCGAATCTCGGTTGGGAACTCAGAAATTTTTCTCAGTAAAATATCTCAAAAAACATTTTCACTCAATTCTCGATAAATCGATCTCTTCTCTTAACAACATGCTTCACGACACCATCAGACTTGCACATAGCAGCATTTAATGTCATACATCGAACTCAACCTATGTTCAAACCATCTGAGTCCCAGTAACTCAATGGTTATAGAGCTCTCTCACACATTGGCGGTTGTAGAAGTTTGTTAGTTCGAGAGAACAAAATTAATGTGCGAACCCATACGAAAATGTTCTATATAATCCTATAGAATATTCCATTGCAATTTGGAACGCTATGGAATATTCTGTAGGATTTCTAGATCCAGAATATTCTATGGAACATTCTGCGGCATTTCTAAAATTGTATAGAATATTCTATCGAATCTGTCCCAATTTCTTATTGAATTTTCCATAGAATATTCTATAGCACATTTTCGTATGCGAATGGCAGCTAACATATATGTAGCCGAAATTAAACTGCTGGTGGGTTATACACCATGCAGTAGTTTGAGACGTTTCGACGCCAGTTGGCTGACAATTGCTTTCAAAATATTTTCTTTTCGGCATTCCGGCAATTTTTGCGACACTGACTCAGGTTCCTGCCAACATACCAGAATGACTGTTCGCATGCTTCATTAATCTCAATTGTGAATTGGCACTAAACTATATAGTCTTGATTCCAGTACCGCCGAAATTCCTTCTAAAGAATGTTAGTCACTCGGTCTGTATTAAGGTTTAGTTCCATGGTAACCGAGGGTTCCCCCTTTGACAAGTATAGAATCGTCTGGCATTAGCCAGAGTGAAAATAAGAAAATTCGAATCGGTCTTAGAAGACTGATTATCTGGCATTTATAGCCAGAAAAAAGACTAAATTTAAAGTCTATACACGAGTTTTAGAAAACGGAAGGACTAGAAAAAAAGTTTGAGGGTTCTCTTCTTGAGTTTGATGAGTAAAATATTTTATGCGAATATATATAGCGGAGACAGACGAAGGGCCGGTTTCGCTCGAAACGTTAGACTCGTACGTTCTCTGTTTTGGCAGTATATCAAACTTTACTATATTTCGATTGTTGTTTCAACACTGCATAGCTACGCAGCACGCTACTTTTATTTCACCATAACATAGAAGTATGGAAAAAATGAAAAGATTTATTGAACTAACGTTTCGTCGCTACTACAACATCTTCAAAGTGTTGCATATGTAGCGACGAAACGTTGTAGTTCAATAAATATTTTCATTTTTTCCATTTCTTCTATACACCCGTGATTCAGGTGTATATCCAGGCTGTACACAGGCTACTATGTTAGGGCTTTTTCAAAGTAATTGTCTGGGTGGGCTCTGACTCGCAGAGTAGCGGCAATCTAGCAGAAGATTCCTTTCGTTATAGTCAGGAGTTAATTTACAAATAATTAATACACGGAATAATAAAGACGCTTTCTTGTGATGCGATGGCTGCAAATACCAAACATTCGTGGCAATTTTACACTTTTGTAAGAATAAACTCCAGCAATGATAATAATCTGAATAACAAGCAATTATTGAATGAATACCAATAATTATGAAGATCGAAATCTGTGTTTTGGACAAAGGTTGAGACTGCATGCCATGTGATCACGACAGACAGCTGAGACTCAGACCTTGGTAGATAATACTTAATTACTCGGGCTACCTGTGGTAGGCCGAGTCTACGTTTCAGTTTGTTTTTTTCCTTCTTTTTTTTTGTGTCATACTTCCGGGGAGTTGTTAGCTGTGTTACTGAGTAAGATCGTGAGGCATGTTGTAAGTTCTTTGCTCCTTTTGCTTTTGAATTTTTTGTTTGAATTTATTAAATTTGCCACTTAACGTGTGGCAGGAGAGAGGAACAGAACTTTCGTCCCAATTGACACCAAATTCCTATGTGTAGACAACTAAGACCTAGGTGTTGATTTTACGGAGGGAGGAAAACCGGAGAACCCAGCGAAAATCCCTCGGAGCACAGGAGAGACCAACTAAACTCTACTCACATAAGTCCCAAGCTGGCGGAGTACGGGGTTGTTCCCAAGCGGTCACCCATCCAAGTACTAACCCCGTCCGACCGGGCTTAACTATTGGTGAGAGGCAGCGCCCTAACAGCACACGCCACCCGTGCTCTCTAGCTTTTAGAGTTGTACAAAAAGTTGATCAGCTTTGCCTTTTGATCAAGGTATTCTTGCACATTGTTGGTAGATTTCCAAATAGACTGACTGACTTTGTAGTTTAACAGTGATTAGCTGTGGCTGACAACTCTCTTGATCGTAAATATGTTCACCAGTGTGAAGTATGCAACACATTCAGCCTTCGATCTGATCTTCCTCGGCTTACTCCCACCTTTGCTATAGCGCGGTACAGAGCCTCTGCCGGAGGAGAGATTAGCTACGCATGCGTAGAACGAATATCTTGCGTTCAAACATCTCCGCTCAAAATCGTCGCTCGACCATAATTCTTCCACGAGCGCATAGCACGAAGGTTGGGCTTGCCATAGAATACGGTTTGTTGACAACTCGTTAAATTTTCGTGATGTACGAACCCATTACCCTTCTCAAATTCATCCGTTTCAAATGTCCTCAGAACTCACTTGAGCCAGCAAGCACGTGGACTGCGAACTGCCCCATGAAAGTGGCCGATTTTCTATGCAATTTTCGATCGTGCAATAGGCCGAATGAACGCCTGACCGTGGCGTGACCCAGCTGTCATTGTTGATACAATAAAGCCAAAATTACTCATTTTCTATTGTACATTTTTAAGTCAAAGTGTAAAAAGAAAAAATTATCAAAACACAACTTACAGTCGTTTGAATTTTTAACGCCCTTTTTCTTGGTTCTCCGGCTTGGCTATATGTCTGTGGTGAAACTTTAAGACTTGTATGGTACATGTTTTGGTATTTAGACAATTGTTATATATACAATTCTATTATGTGTGTATGAGTATCATGACGACACAATAAAAGAAGCAGAAAGTTGATAAGACAACGTTGACCTTTGTAATCTTAAAATGAAGTTTGTCTTATTTGAAAGAACACTTAAAATGACGAAGTAAGCTTAATCTTTTGCAATTTGCAGTTTCCTTGCTTCGTTCAGTTTGTTCGATATGTGAATGTGTACGTATATATGTGCATAATTATCAGAGAAGGTTATATATCTTTGCTATTATCAAACTAAATTACTTGAAATTCTTGACATTTGGTGTTGTGGAAGGAACACACGCACGTGCTTCTTCCAAATTAAGTTTGGTTATATAAGAGTAAAGATATATATGTATATATATATATATATATATATATATATATATATATATATATATATATATATATATATATATATCTTTTCCCGATTAAACAAATTGATAATTGGTGTTGTTGACGCAAAGTACATCTTTTCGGGTTTTTTGTACATAAGTATTTTACATAATTATTATAAGGTGACGCATCGCAGCATTCTCGTCCCCAGGTGTTTATCCAACGCGGTCAAGATGCATGTGACCAAGGCTTGGTCACTAAGCTGCACAAGTTTGTAGAACTGTAACTCTTCACAAATTGTGCAGTATATTGTTCAATAATAAAAGTTCTTGAAGTTGTTGTGAACTTGTGATGTTATCTTGTATGTTATTAGTTACCTATTATATTCTCTGAAGGGCGTGGTCCTGTTTATGGCATTCTGCAAGACGCAGGACACTCACAACTTTGAAAAGCTTCCAGAACCCCTGCGATAAGTCATTATGCACGTGTACGTCACATGACATTTGACATTTACATATCAAACAAACTGAAATATCTCAAAAACAAAGCAACGAAACCAAAAACTGCAAAAGATGTTACTTTGGCATTTTTAAGTGTTCTTTCAAATAAGACAAACTTAATTTTTATGTTATAAGCACTTTAATAAATTTAAAGGTTACTGTCTTTAACCTAAAGCCTAAATCGCGATCTTAAAAAGTACAATATTGAAACAAGACTAAAATCAACCAAAGGGATAGTTATAGAGGTATAGTTCACCAATAGTACAACACTTTGAGCTAGAGACTGCCATCGGAGGAATTAATTATCAATTTATTACTATCTAGCATCGCGACTGATCAAGTGCAAGTTAGGATATAGTGGGCATTTCTTCTAAACCGTCTTAATAGATGTCGTCATCTCCAAGTTGAAAATGCCCGGGGTCCATCATTACCATTCCACCATTGACGTCACCAGTTTCTCTCGTGTTGTGTTGACTTACGCTATCTACTTCCTTCTCCTTGTAATCTCTATGCGTGGTTTGGATTTTGTCACTTGGCGGCTCGTATCGTTGGTTAGTCGAACTCGGATTAGCCACTGGTTCTTCGAATGTTTTTTGCAATTCGGTAATCTCAATAACCTCTGGCATCTTTCGTCGACTCTTACGAGAAGATCTTTTGCCCTTGGACAAGAATAATAGTATGGTTAACTGTGTATGGTCATCTTCATTTTCACCAGAACCATCACAACCGTCACGATCACCACCACGATTACCATCACTATTATTACCACCACCATCATCGTTACCATCACTACCACTAATACGACTACCACCACCACCACCACCATCATCATCATCATCATCATCATCATCATCATCATCATCACAACTGTCACAATCACCACCACTATTACCATCAGTATGGTTAACTGTGTATGGTCATCTTCATTTTCACCAGAACCATCACAACTGTCACAATCACCACCACTATTACCATCACTATTATTACCACCACCATCATCGTTACCATCACTACCACTAATACGACTACCACCACCACCACCACCACCATCATCATCATCATCATCATCATCATCATCATCACAACTGTCACAATCACCACCACTATTACCATCACTATTATTACCACCACCATCACTATCACCACCACTAATAACACTACTACCACCACCACCACCATCATCGTCATTATCATCACAACAGTCACAATCACCACCACTATTTCCATCACTATTATTACCACCACCACTATCACCACCACTAATAACACTGCTACCACCACCATCATCACTATCATCACCACTACCACTAATAACACTGCTACCACCACCACCATCATTATCGTCATCAAAACTGTCACGATCACCATCAGCATTACCACAACTACCACCATGATCATCACCACTGCCACAACTACCATCAACATTATTACCATCACCATTATCACCACCATCATAGCCATCATCATTACTACTGACAACAACTACTACCACCATCATTACCACCACCGCCATCATCATCATCATCATCATCATCACCATTATTACCTTCTCTTTTTTGGTTGTGATGACGT
The DNA here is from genome assembly GCA_964035015.1 of Corallium rubrum. Classification (NCBI taxonomy): domain Eukaryota; kingdom Metazoa; phylum Cnidaria; class Anthozoa; order Scleralcyonacea; family Coralliidae; genus Corallium; species Corallium rubrum. Next base: position 9,470,449 of record OZ036004.1, read on the forward strand.
AGACAATTAGAATAACAGTGGCAAATAATATTACCAACACGAATACGAAGCAGGAAATAAGAACACCGTAGAGCGAAGACAGGTCCATAAGTGTCTTACAATCAGTAAACCCCGCTACAATTCCTAAGAGAGAGAATAGAATTGTTCGTTTAACTATTGTATTCGGTTTGGACTTCCCTTGAATAACGTGGGAGGATAGGGTGATGCGATCTTAGATGAAGAAGAGAGAAGAAAGTAAAAGGATCGTAGAGCGAAGCATAATTAAAAAGATAATAACTAAAGAAGTGATAAGGGGAATTTGTTGAACGAAACATGACAAAATGATGAAAAGGAAGGAAAGAAAGAGGAGGAGAGGGAGGAGAAAGAGGAGGAGGAAGAAGAGGGGGAGGAGAAAGAGAAGAAGAAGAAGAAAGAGAAGGAGAGGAGAAGGAAGAGAAAAGGAGAAGGAAGAGAAGGAGGAGGAAGGAAGAGAAGAAGGAAGAAAAGGAGCAGGAAGAGAAGGAGAAGGAAGAAAAGGAGAAGGAAGAGAAGGAGAAGGAAGAAAAGGAGAAGGAAGAGAAGGAGAAGGAAGAAAAGGAGAAGGAAGAGAAGGAGGAGGAGAAGGAGGGGAAGAGAAGGAGAAGGAAGAGAAGGAGAAGGAAGAGAAGGAGAAGGAAGAGACGGAGAGGGAAGAGAAGGAGGAGGAAGAGAAGGAGAAGGAAGAGAAGGAGAAGGAAGAGAAGGAGAAGAAAGAGAAGAAGGAAGAGAAGGAGAAGGAAGAGAAGGAGAAGGAAGAGAAGGAGAGGGAAGAGAAGGAGGAGGAAGAGAAGGAGAAGGAAGAGAAGGAGGAGGAAGAGAAGGAGAAGGAAGAGAATGAGAAGGAAAAGAATGAGAAGGAAGAGAAGGAGAAGGAAGAGAAGGAGGAGGAAGAGAAGGAGAGGGAAGAGAAGGAGAAGGAAGAAAAGGAGAAGGAAGAGGAGAAGGAGGGGAAGAGAAGGAGAAGGAAGAGACGGAGAAGGAAGAGAAGGAGAGGGAAGAGAAGGAGAGGGAAGAGAAGGAGAGGGAAGAGAAAGAGCAGGAAGAGAAGGAGAAGGAAGAAAAGGAGAAGGAAGAGGAGGAGAAGGAAGAGAAGGAAGAGGAGAAGGAGGGGAAGAGAAGGAGAAGGAAGAGACGGAGAAGGAAGAGAAGGAGAGGGAAGAGAAAGAGAGGGAAGAGAAGGAGCAGGAAGAGAAAGGAGAAGGAAGAGAAGGAAGAGAAGGAGAAGGAAGAGAAGGAGAAGGAAGAGAAGGAGAAGGAAGAGAAGGAGGAGGAGAAGAAGGAGGAGAAGGAAGAGAAGGGGGAGGAAAAGGAAGAAAAGAAAGAAGAAGTAAAAAACCCCAACAACAATGGGAGCGCAAATATAGCCAAAACGCGAACTGTGCAAAGGAATGAAAGTTACATGGTGCTTGGATAAAATATTCTAGGATGAACTAAATTCAGCTCAAAATGCAGAAAAAACGCTACTGTTATGAATTATTACTTGTTGTCGTCTGTGAAGCACAGGAACAAGTATTGTCTTTTGTTGAACAGGCATAGCCATCTTGTCTTTCCCAATATCTTTGAGAAGCTCTGAAGTCTTTCCATTTTGCAAAATCTGGACCATCCACCACTAGACCAGCCAAAGATAGGACTATGCATATGATGGATAATGTTATTGTGCATACAGTCTAGGATGAAATAAAAGGAGTTTAATTTTTCATTAGCCTGAGTAAACAGCCGCCTCTTCTCGCTCGCCCCTCGGAAGAGACGCCTGAGCAACGAGCCAAGAAATTCCATACTGATGACGTAAATTTACCGAGATTCGGGTAGTAGCGCTGATTGGTTACTTTGTGATCATACGAGACTGAAAACTGTCGTATTTTGCTTGAATGAAATATGAAACCTGCGTTGCTACGTTACGACAGTTTGCAGTCTCGACAGGAAGTGGCGCTTGATGTCTGGCAAAATCGTTCAATTTCGATATGGGAAATATTATACACGTAATGTCTGCTCCCGAGGGAAACAGTTAGTTTTGGAAACATCGAGACTCGAGGGAAAACAAAACTAACTGTTTCCCGAGGGATCAGACATTAAGTGTTTTGTTATATAGCTTGAGTTTCGCTGAATAATTTCGACGTTTATCAAGGGAAAGTACACAAACGAAAAGACAAACTGAAAGACTTACCAAAACATTTCGCCTGGCTCCGTAATTTCACTTCAACCAAACAAATATAAGTCTCAGAACAAAAGAACAGCAATACATTTCTCCAGTTAATCTTCACACATACTTTGAAGACCTATAAATATTCTTTTTTTCGTACCAAACAAGCTTTTGTTTATAGGATGCCGTGAAGAGTTCAAAGTTCTAGCGGGCAATAATTGACAACTTATTGACCGAGCAGGCAATAAGTTCTCAATTATTGCCCGCTCGGTAGACATTGAAATTTAGCTAAGGTCATGTGACCACAAAGCAACCAATGACAATCATCGTTGTATCCAGCGAAACTCTAGCTATATAACAATGCTGGTTATTGCAACTCAAACTCGCTTTAGCAAAAGTATCTATCTATTTTTCTTTGTCGGCAAAAACTAAGCTTTAACTTTGTTATTTCAGACAGGAATGATGTTGGAGTTGATCTTGGTCGAACCGAGTTTTGAATTAATATTTTGTCGTATGATTACAAAGTAACCAATCAGCGCTACTACCCGAATCTCGGTAGATTACGTCATCAGTATGGAATTTCTTGGCTCAGACGTCTCCGCGAGGGGCGAGAAGAGGCGGCTGTTTACTCAGGCTATTCTTTCATTAGTTCTGGCATGTTTTTAGTTATTTAGTTTTAGATGGATAAATGAAGACATGGTATTTATTTTATGTTAATCTGACCTATTTAGATAGGCAGACACTTTAATATGTGACTCGGTTGATGATAAACTGTAAAAAATATCCTAATTTCTGATTAAGTCAGTCAGAGACTAATGCAGATTTTAGTGTCCTCAACTATTGGGTTTTTAAACTGTAAACTTGCATCATAGATTTTGTATGCCTATTATGGTATAGACGACGGGACTGAGTACATTAGCATGCGATAAGCACCATTGGACTTACCAGTGAGACTCTTCTAAGATTGACAGCTGAACAGGCTACTGATATCCCTGTGATGATGTACTAAAACAGACAGACAAGATGCCAGGTTAACGTCAGAATATTGTGGAAAGATTGATATATTTGTTCACTATGAAATGCATGGCCATGACATGTACACTATAGGTATAAATGAATCAGTTCATATTGTGTATAGCTAAGTAACATCTTACATCTATGTGATAAAATCCCCATAGGGGCTTTTCGAATGTTGTGATAATAATAATTTGCCAAAGTGAAACAAAACGACGAGTTGCTACTGTTTGTCGTCACAGATGATCTCGTTTCTAGCTGTATATATCAACCAAAATCAAAGCTAATTTTCTTCTAAACCCAAGATATATTTAATCGAATGGAATGGTCAACCGTCGATACAAACATCTTAATTTGGTACGTCCGAAAAAGTCGTCATGCATTCTTATTCGCGAACGATTCCATATTATATTTTGAAGTAAAAATACAATTATTCAACGCAAGTATTGCACTTTATTCTGTCAGTTTCATAAATCAGCCACAACTCGTCATTAGTCGATTGCACTAATCGATAAACAATCTCAGACGGCCACACCGGGTGAACTCTACTCGAAAATTTTTGAAATTTGGGTGTCTGAAATGAAATTTCCCGCGTTCCGACAACACCTTTTAGCAAACTTTAAAAGTTTAAAAACAGGAAAACAACGATACAATATTTATAATCTAACGTGTACAGTAGTTGCATGCAGTCTTGTTATTTTCAGTATACGGATTAATATTATAAGATACTATAAAATAAATGTGCTGCATAGGCAACGTTGAATTGGAAATACTAAAGGTTTGATAAAAGTCCTTGGGTTCAAACGCTATATAGAATTGCAGTATTCCATAATCAGCTAAATTCAATTCAATTCAAGTTTTAGGCTGCAGTGTTTAAAAATTATTGGCCAACCAGCTAAGTATCTACAAAATATTTGGGCCCACCAGTCACAAATTGTTGGGGCCCACAAGGTATACAGATCATCGGGGCCTACCGGGAAATCTTTAATCTCCACGCCACCCCTGTATATAATGGTATATATATTTCCTACAATACTATTATGACATGTGTTCGTATATGTTTGTATACATGTACACTATAATACTTTAACGTTACAGGAGGAGGAATTAAGAAAGTGATATAAGAATAACTTATATGCGTATCTATATATTTCCTGACTTTGTAATGAATTTAAACTCAATAATATTGTCTTTTATTCTTAGGAATTATTCTTCATTGGTGCCAGGAATGAATCTTTGTTATTGGAACTAGTTCAAACCAACCAACTGTATTTGGCGAGGTAAGACCCTGCTGTCGTAACCAGACACATAACTTGTATGAGTTTGTATATATCGGTGTAATGTATTTAGTATCTACACGATACGATTGTCATCGTGATGTATGTGATTCACCGCCAATCGTGTAAATGACGTTTTTCAACATTCACCATCGAATCATGAACAAGAATTGTGTACGTATACAAAATTACATACGCCAGAATGACAATCGTATACGACAATCGTATCGTGTAGATATAGGCTTTATACGTCTTGCGTACAACAGACGTTTTGATAGACGTTCGTCAAGCTCAAATATACTCAGAAAAAGTGTTTCTGAGCCCCAGAAAGGGATCAAACCTTCTAATGAGCACTCTAACCACTGAACTACTGAGGCCCCGTTTACACTAGAGCAAAAGTATTCGGATTCACATTGTTTTACATCCTCATGAGAATAAAAAACAATGTGAATCCGGATACTTTTGCTCTAGTGTAAACGGGGTCTGAGGCTATGATGGAGAGCTAAGGTTGTAATAAGTTGCTTTCTATATAAGGGGTGTCATTTGCATATGAGATGTATTAAAAATAATTGAGATAATGATAAGCCAGTTTCGTATTTTTGACTGACAGAGGTTCCCAATCTCTTTGTAATTCTATTCTGTCTAACACCAGACGATTTTACTGGTCAACGAGAGAATCCTCAGATATCCTAGGCAGCACTGTCAATGGTTAACAACTTATTAAACCAATCCTAGTGTCTGAGCCGGCCAAAAATGGCCCATTATTTTACTCTGTCTAACGCCAGGCGATTTTACTGGTCAAAGAGAGAACCCTTAGACATCCTAGGATGCAGCAATACGTTAACAACTTATTAACCCATTCTTGCCTGAGCTGGCCAAAAACTGCCACTTCATTATTTTACTATATGCCAGAAGATTTTACTATAGTCAAAGGGAGATCATTAGATCATTAGCAATAGGTTAAAATGTATATAGTTGCATACAGAGCAACCTTCTTACCGGTAACCCAATCCAATATTGAACGTAATCGATCCCAGGCTCGACCTGTACTTTAATTTGGACTGTGTCGTGAAAGTCATCACTATGAGTGATTGCGAGACCGAGAGCGAGAACCGCAATGCCAAGAAGAATCACGAAAGATCCGGAAATAAGAAGCAAAATAAACGCTAATTTCTTCGACTTGCTTTTGAACATACTCTTGTTCGCCATAATTCGCTGTGGTACCAACCAATTTATTCGTATTTCAACGTTACTGACAATTACAGACAACAACAACGATCGACTGATGACATCGAGAAACACTTTTGAAACAGGGCTGAACGCTTCAGTAAATATTTTGTGTCCAACTGAGCTTTTTTGCCTTTTTGAATGTGATTAAAATACCGGGGCTTTGTTTCTCGAATTGAATAATTGTGTTATAGTTCAAGACTCCGAACTGAAATGTTTTTTCCGCGGTAATATACAAGCAAAATACGACATAAAACCTTCATTTATTTGTTTCTATATTTAATAATAAAATGTCGTGGTTTTTCATTCGGGGTTACAGCTAGTATTTTCTTTGAGTTTTCAAACATGGAAGTTAGAAATAATGTCACTAAATAAAAATCTTCGGCATTCATGACCCCCCACCGCGGGTCGAAGAGAGATAATTGGGACTGTTATGTTTTGATAATTTAAAACTGTGTTGAGCTTTGTGTGTCAGTGTTATTCAAGTTATTTTATTCAGAAAAAATTCTGGTGAAACGCTTTTGCCATTAACCCTTTATCGCCCAATAGCCACTCCATTGACGAGTAAAATCGTCTGGCGTTAGCCAGAGTAAAATACTAAATACATCGTTGGGCGATAAAGGGTTAATCGAGATAGTCTATTAACCCTTTATCGCCCAGTAGCCACTCCATTGACGAACAAAATCGTCTAATATTCGAAAAGTAATATTCGAAATTCATCATGTTTTTTCGTGTTTGGATCCCCTGACGAAACACGGTATTATATATATATATATATATATATATATATATATATATATATATATATATATATATATATATATATATTTAGTAGAAACTTACTAGTATTCTATTGCAAATGCTGCAATCTGATTGGCTACTCTACTCGATATCTATTCGTCAATAGATAGCGAGTAGCAAATTGAGTACCAGTACTCGCGCGGCCATGCAGTAAAACAACATGGAGGACACGAGGAGTGAAATATTGTTTTGCCTTGGTTTTCACACAGAAACAATGGTTATGCTTCGTTTTTTGAAATAATTTGGAAGAACTAAAGTACACAAGTTAGTTTCTACTAAAACAATTAGATTATTCGCTCTCAATTTCTATGAGATGATAGTTGACTCGAGCTCCGCTCTCGTCAACTATTCACTCATAGAAATTTCGAGCTCATAATCTAATTGTTAAATATATATATATATATATATTACATAGCAACACAACTCCGTCTTTATATAAACGTTGTAAGAACAAATGTAAGATTGACTCAAAGACCTTCATTTCTCACCCGAAATGCTGCTAAAACAGTCACAGGTTTTTTTACTGGAATCAAAACCAATACAAGGTTATAGTGATCTGACCAAGTTACAAAGCACATTACCAAGCGTGTTCAGGATTATGAATAGCCTAAAGCTATTTTACTTGAAAGGCACTGTTTTTGTAAAGTATATACAATTTCTTTCTCAAGCCTCGACGTCAATCCAAAAGCCACGACCGTGATTCACCAGCTCAGCGGTCAGACGCTCTTGTACAGTACTTCATCTTATGGGATAAAATACACATACGCGGAAATAAAAGTTCCCAAAACGCGAAACACGCGATATAGAATGTCTTCTAGAAGTTTTTGTGATGATGTGTATGACCTACTGAACCCACTGATCAACATATAAGTAAACTGCGGAACTGCTGTCCAAAAAGGACCTAACAAAAATGGCGGAAACATGGGTCGTTTCTCTTATGGGAACAACCGCTGAACTTTTTCTGCCCAACATATTTATACATAGATATAGGAAGCATAAATTGCCGACTCCTTATTAGGGCCCTACTGCGAACGCGTCCCAAACGTGGGTAATCCAAGATGGCGGCTCAACCGGGCAAAAGCTTCAAGCTATTTTTAACCAATAATGTTTTAACCAATAATGACAGCCTTTAAACAGCTCTAACGACGAAATGTCCTTATCCACTCGATCGACTTATCTAAAATTGTAGTTGATGGAAACTAGTGTTAACAACAGATCTCAAATGACCAGAACAGAAAAAGTCACTTTTCTCGTCTCTCACAACAAATTACGCATCGAAAGAACTTCGAGCCCAGCAAGGTAATCCTAATCATCAGTATGATTGACAAATAGTCGAAAAATTTTGTTTTAAACATGCCGTTTTGGATAGACCGATCGAGTGGATAAGGACATTTCGTCGTTAGAGCTGTTTAAAGGCTGTCATTATCGGTTAAAACCCTAAAAAATGCGTTATTCTGTGATGTATTGTCTAGTTCTATTCATTCGAAGCAGTTAAATGCATTCGCGGTAAATGGCTTGTTCCATTGTGGTCACATGAGCTGAGCCGCCATCTTGGATTACCCATGTTGGGACGCGTTCGCAATGGGGCCCTAATAAGGAGTAAGCAAACTATGCTTCCTTTATCTATGTGGATCAATCCAGTAAAAAAATAAGTCAGCGGTTACTACTATGGGAGAAAGGATCAGTGGAAAGGACCCATAAACCGCCATATATCTTGGGCTGGTCACCGTTTATCGCCAATGAGTTATATATATAGGTCAGTGCTCTAATAAGGTGCGGGATTGTTATATTCATCAACTGTAGAGCCATACAGCGACCAGGCAGGCATGTATTCTTTGTTCTGTTTCGCTAAAGATGAGGTGGAGCTTGATGCCTCCGTATGAGGACGTTGGTGTTCTTTGTACATTTCCATGACGTCATTCAAAGAAGAGAATGCTGCCTTGTTCACATATGATGCTGTGTAGGACGTGAAAGCCTAGAGAAACGAAAGAAATGAAATTCATTTGAGATTCATATTCAAGAAGAGCAATTATACACTTGCGTGAAATGGAGGGATATTCGTGTTTATAAAATAAGGTGTCTTCTACGCATGCTCTGATTGGCTGGGCTCCGTGCATTTATAAGAGTATAAAGATCACGATGACGCCGTTGTTGTCGAATAAAAGCGGCAAACTTTAATAAAAGTATAAGCTTTATTCAGATAAAATGTCTGAAAAATTCTAAAGAATAAGAAACACGAAAACATGGCGTCCAATATATATTTTAAGTAAGTGAGCCACTGAGGACGGCTCGCTCATAAATACCATCAAGAGAAGACACAAAATCTGGCTAGGGCAAACACTGCGTCATGGAGACCTATGATTGAAGTTAGAATGGAGGGCAAGAGGCCTCGTGGCAGGCCAAGAGAAGGAATAATATCAGAAGTAATATTGGGCATTTCACTCGATTACATAGCATGATTTAGGGATTTTTGGTGAAGGAAGATTAGAGTGTAGAATATATACATTTTAAGACCAAACCGGGACCAGTTGCGAAAAATGCAACTACATAGGCCTTCCGGCAGGAATTGAACCCACGACCTTGCGATTCTAGAACGGTTTGGTCTTAAAATGTATATATTCTACACTCGAATTTTCCTTCTGCTATGTAATCGAGTGAAATGCCCAATATTACTTATAATATACCCAATTCTCTCCTGGCATTACCATGCACCTTATTATATATACAGAACTCGCGATCAAGCTCTCGGCAACGCCCTCCGTGGCTCAGTGGTCAGAGCATTGCACTAGAATCGCAAGGTCGCGGGTTCAATTCCTGCCGGAAGGCCTGTGTAGTTGCATTTTTCGCAACTGGTCCCGGTTTGGTCTTAAAATGTATATATTCTACACTCGAATTTTCCTTCACCCAAGGTAAAATTAGTTTGCTGCCTCCCCGCGGTCTGAAGCAATAAACTAGCTTGTAAGACATTTTCCATGTTAATACAACAGTAATCTAATACGATAATACGAATGGTACTTTCTGTGGAAAACATTCCTCGTACGAAAAAGGGCAATTGTTGCCCCCGTGGCTCCGGCGCCCCTGGACTTACTTTCCAAGGATTTTTCCACGAAACTGAATTAACCATGACCATGAGCGTTGCCAGACATACTACTAGACCAACAATAGCACCGCTTATAATCACGCCATAAATGGCAGCCAGGCTTACCACTTGATCACAGTCGCTTACGGTCGATACCAACTCTGAAAGAAAATCACACCGTTACATTAGTAAATTTACTTCAACGTAAACAAGTAAGTTTTGAGAAGGTATGGGTGTTAAGATTACGAACGGAATTAAAAGATGTAATTAAGTTACTGAGATATGTGGCAGTTATATTATTTAAAACTTTATAAACAGTTACAGCACGGAAATATTTAATTCTGTCTTGAATGGGGAGCCATCCTAGCTGTAAAAATAATGGCAGTGATGGTGCTTTGCGGTCGGTGTCTAGAATTAATCTATATAGCTGCCTTTTTCTGGAGTCGATGGATCCTGTCTAAAGCTGGTTTTCCACTAGGTGGAATTTTGCGCGCGGAGCGGAATTTATCTTTAATGTCTTTTCTAATTAGTTCCACCCGAGAAATCACAAGACAAAGAAAATTTTCGCTCCGCGCGCAAAATTCCGCCTAGTGGAAATCCACCTTAAGTTCTGCAAATCGCTAATGGTAGCTAAGCAGTTCAAACTTGTACACGGTGAGGACAATAGGCGAGTTTCAGGGTGTTACGCGCGCATCATTTTTTCAAAAAACTGGCAAGCTCCACTCAAAGTAAACATACTGTTGAAGATAAACAAAGTATAGATACAGTTTCTGGATGTTTAACACTGTTATTTTGCTGTTGTTAGCTCTCTAGTAAGTCAGTTTGCCATTGCTTACTTTGTGGGGAGCCCGCCAAGAGCCCACCAATTCCATTGCAAAACGATGCGTGTGCAACACCCTGAAACTCGCCTGCCGTAAATGTTCGATTTAGCGCCGCTCTCGGTTAAGCGCCGCACCTTCGAAAAAGATGAATCAGCAATAAAACACAAACCGATACGCTAACATATCAACATATCTTTAATACATCACTGGAGTTTTTCACCGGTCAAGTTCGCGAGGTACTTCGATCGCAGCTGTCCATCCTAAAAGAGCCTGATTCAGATGTCGAAGATGCCTCTGATCCACATCTATGACGACGATGAAGAAGGCGATGACCAGGACGTTGACGTTCTTTTTTGAATTTATTGTGCTATTGGGTGTTATGAAAATTATTGGGTTTTTCTATGGATAATTCAAGTTGTGTTATGATCATTTTGTCAACTTTTTTTAATAAGCGCCGCTCTCGATTAAGCGCCGCACCAAAAGATTGCAAATTTTAATAAGCGCCGCGGCGCTAAATCGAACATTTACGGTATATATGTTTGGTATAATAAAGCAATCATCCAATAGCAGCCTTTGGGTTCAATCACTCAACCGTGATTTTTAAATAAAAATAGGCGAAAAACAAAAGATTTGTACAAGGCAAGGACCGTTTTAACATAAAATCACAGCCTGTCATCACACTTTCTTAAATACCTTCTTTACTTCCTTCAGTCCCTTGTACCTTTTTGTACTTTCCCACATTTTTCTGCATATTGTTACATGTTTGATAATATTTTAATAGTGGACTTAATATTTACGAAAAGTGACGCTATTTTGAAATAGCAAAGCATTGTGGTATATCCAGGGTAACATACAACCTCAATTCCAAAGATAATTGTGTAGAGTTGGAACAAAAAATGAGATCTTCTCAGATTCTTCTTCATAATTCCAAGTCTCCCAATTAAGTAACTCCAACACTTTAGTTTTTCCGTCTCAAAACACGTTCAGTGTCTGTTTGAAAATACCTTGGGCATATGTACTTACGTGGATTAGTATTGTTATCCTGGCTGCATATACAAGTGTAGCTGTGAGACCAACATGTAAACGCATTTTTGTTTTCCCAGAACTTCTTGTTTCGCTCAATGTCTTTCCACTCCACCCAATCTGGACCATCGAGCACGATGGCAAACAGAGAAATGGCCAGCGAGAAGAGAAGGAACACAGCAGTGATAAATGTCTACAAAAGGATAAGCAGTTGAAAGGTTAGCAAAGAAATGAGTGTGGAATTAGAATTGAAATACACCGCTTCTGGATAAGCACGGAAATTAATATCTAGGGAGCCACCATGTCGTTGTCGCGTGTGCTCGCTGTGTCGTCGTCTCGTCGTGTCTTTGTCGTCGTGTCTTTGTCGTCGTGTCTTTGTCGTCGTGTCATCCTTGTCGTATCATCGTCGTCGTCACATCATCGTGTCATGTTGTCGTGTCATCGTTGTCGTGTCATCGTTGTCGTGTCATCGTTGTCGTGTCATTGTCGTCGTGTCATCGTTGTGTCGTGGTGTGTAGTTGAGTTTATCCTACAGAACCTAGCCCAGTTTCTAGGCCTTCCCTGTAAACGCGTTTCGGAAGTGATCTGAGAGGACATGCGTGGGAAGGCATAGCCCGGCTTCCAAGCGAGATTGGTTCTGTTAACCAGACTGATTCGTTTGATTAAGATCTTTCTGTAATTTTGAAACATGTTCGCTTAAACTAAATTTCCAAAGAAGAATTGATTCAAATCTCTTCTTGCGGCCGAGGAAAGAATTTCGTGACCCGAACTATAGCCCGAAGCCCCGAACTCGTCAGTAAATAGCCCTTAAGGTTTCCTATATACGTGTTTTCACCGTCCTCTTTATAGTTACCGAACAAATTATACTTAAGGTTACTGTAGACTTTCGGGAAAACATTATAGCGCTCCGTCCATTTATTGCAAATATCAAAACCTACATTCAGGGGGCGATTACATGGAGCGGGCTGGCCCGGTTAACCGGGATGAGTTTACGAAACGATTACATGGAGCGGGCTAGCCCGGTAAGCCGGGATGATTTCAGGCCGAAATTCGCAATTATCAAGTAAGTAAGAGCAAAGTTACGTCAGTTTTACTTCAGTTTAACACTAATTAGTATATTATTTATTTTGTAAGCCCATCGTTAATAAAAATATTGTTAAAGTCTTAGCTAACCGAGGAAAGCGTCTTCACGAAGACTATAATTAATATAATAAATCTTCGCTTTGATCACGAAACACACAAACAACGTTGATGTTGTATTTCAGTTCCTTTCAGCACTATTTATTCACACAGTCAAGCAAACGAACGCGTATCGAACCGAGTTCAACAGTTTTTCAGCCCGGTTTACCGGGATGAAAACGATTACATGGACATTTTCATCCCGGTTAACCGGGCTAGCCCGGTTGCGACAACCGGGATCCCGGCAAACCAGGCTAGCCCGCTTGCCATGTAATCGAAATGTTAAAACAACATAACCGGGCTATCCCAGTTAACCGGGTCAGCCCGGTCCATGTCAAAAGCTGATATAACTGGCTACAAGACTGCAGCAAAACATTTGATCATTTTATAAACGCAAACAAAAAATAGTGCTTCTGTTTATTAAAGTTTTCATTCCAATTCGAAATGCTATAAGCGAACAACTATTTACTTTAATGCTCTGAAAATTGGCAGTTTGGTAGATAAATATCACAGCAAAAAATGTGTCTGGGTTTATAAAAATTCCAAATACTTTTAGAGTTATTGAATTTTTGCTATTACAGCGGAAACACAATCTCACAGGGGGGTTGATTGGGCTTGCATAAAAGGCTGTAAAACGATAAGTATTGAAAATTTTACAATTCCCAGAAACTATTTTGTCACCAGAATATTAATTTACTTGAATATCAATTTTTACATGATTCTGATAAATTCGTGTTCACTTATAAGTTTTTAAATTTCTTACTTTAGCTCAAAACATTTCTTTGAGAAAAAGCCGTGTGAAAGAAACCTCTTGTCACTTATTCACTTATTCACACTAACTAAATCATGCGCATTTTAATTTCCTTGTTTAGAAATAAAAAAACATGATTTCCTTTCCAGGATCTGAGAGCCCTCATAAAATGCTCACTTTCAGCGAATAAAAGATATCAAAAAAATTATAGTTTGAACACATCAAACACCTCGTCCATGGAATATATCGCCCCGAAGTTGAAACAACTCGTCTAGATTAGCCCAACTAAAATATTAAACCTCCCCAACGCACGGGAATGAAGTACTTTTTCTTGACAGGAAGCACCTACGCCCACCAGTTTATTTTGATAATCATATATATATTTCATTTTAAAGTTATTATTGGCGGTATACCGTCTTTGATGACTTTCTATTAATTTATTTATATATCCGCGTATAGCGTAGTACAAATAGGCACACGCATGCATGCCATATATATTACAGTATACTGACCATGCATATATGCGGATTGAAGAAACCCCGCTTAACCGTTATTTACGATAATCAGTGTTTCAACGAGTTTTAAAATACTTATATAGGTGTCTTGCGAAAATGCTGTCTATGTTAATCAGCAGTTAAACAATGTGTAAAAAGTATATATGCTTTTATGCATTTAGCTACTCACTGTCTAATCCGTAAACACTGATGGCTAACTAATTCACCGTATTGGCCGTATATATATATATATATATATATATATATATATATATATAGGTTCGTGAGGAGACCTTTCAGAGTGAACCTGAGATTCAGAGCTCGACAAATAGATCCCCAATGCAGCCGCCCTAAGAGATCAGATATACATATCACTAAATTGTGTACGTATAGATCGTTTTCATCTGACGTCACGGCGGCCATATTGGTGTTCCAAAACAATGAAATGGCGGCCATATTGGTGTACGGCATGGGAATTAGCTCTTTCTTATTCAAATATTTCGTATTGTTTCACCATCCCAATGGGGCCACCGATCACGTGAGTGAAAACGATCTATACGTGGAGTGCATGTGCATGGTACGTTTACGGGTTTGGTGTAATGTATATATGTTCGTTATAGCCTCAGCCAGGGATTGAACCTGCAACCTTCTAATGACCGGTTAGACGCTCTAACCACTGAACCACCTTTTCTAGCTCTTTTCTGAGTATAACTGTGCTTGACGAACGTCTACTAAATGCCTATTAAATCAGATACAATTTAACGTTGCTCTGGGCCTTTTTAAGCTTTTGAGCGTAGCTTAAAAAGTTACAGTTTATAGCTTCACTTCAAGAACTCACTTCACTTCAAGAATCTCTCTAGTTCTTTCCTCTTCGAATTGGTCTTTAGTATTTTATTCTGGCTAACGCCAGACGATTTTATTCACTTCTGGGGAAGCCCTCGGACAGGAATGGGTCAAGCTAGACCAGCGTCAATCTGATATTCCGAGCAAAAAATAGAGTCATGCGTATAGGCAGTGTTTTGGATATTATATGGCAATACGGAAAATTTGGGAACTCCGGAAGTTTCGTAGGAGCGAAATTCTTTATTCTGCTCTTAAAAACTATCATTTCGCGTTGCTATATCAAAAAGATCATGATCTGCAATTCAAGTATACTCGTCCAGTAATATCTAATGAAATATAATTGCTTGGAGAGCAGCTGCTAGCTGGGCTTATCCGAACTGAAGTCGCCAAAAGACTGATAAAAATGGAATACATATAACAAGTAACACCGCTTTGTGTTCAGGACCCACAGTTCATGTCAGTCCGATCAGTGCCCTGTGTATGAGCTATATAGTTATACATGCACTCAGCCTGAGGCCGTGTCTTTTCTCTATGGGGTGTTTACATGAAACCGCACCAGCCTGAATTTTGCATTTTGGTTTTTGTTTACATGAGGTCGGCCTTGAAACTATATAGACTTGGTTTCGCTGTTACTCCAAGATTTGTGTCAATTGCCTTACAGCTCGTGACCGCCGAGGAATCATTATTTTATGTGGATTTGACGCCAATCTCATTTTAAACCAACGTGTTGAGTTTGAGAGGTGAAAGTGCTTCCGTTCGGTCTAGCAGGCGAACTGAGATTAGGCCGGCGTGAACTGAATCTCAGGCTGGATTCATGAAAACGATATATATAGTAAAACACTACAACCGCACCCCAACTTTAAGTAAATACATTACATCATTCTTACCAGCCGTCTTTTTCTTTGCCAACATCCCGAGGCCAAAGTCAACGCAGCTGTGATTAGATACTAGGTAGAGAAGAAAAATAAATCTAATTTCAAAATTGAAGTCTCGTAAGAAACGATTCGGGGCGGTAACTGCCCTTGCAGTGTCGCTCGCAACGACCGTCTCTCAACGCCGTGGACTTTATTTGACATTTTCACGCTTATATGTACTTTTTCATATAGCGCTAGTGTCGGTCTTTCCAAGTTGAATTCGTGACTGACGCTGTGTGCGAAATGAGCTATAGAAATTTATACATCAACTCATCTTGAGAAGCGAGAATTGAATTTATTAGCTTAGTGGATGTTTGGATCACTAGACTATGATATATATAAAATGAAACGGATTTTGAAGAAAAGGGAAAATTATTAAAAGCTTACCGATCCACCAGTCCAGTAATGGCTGTTGTCGTACTCTTTGTTTATCTTGTCTTTCAAATCTGTCGAATCTTGGAAGCTGTTGTGTAGCGTTAGAATACAACCACTTACTATCACACATATGGCAACAGAGAGTAAAATACAAGCGAAAATCGTCAACAGAATGAGAGCTGGTTTAGATTTTTTCCAACGCTGAGCCATCATAATGGTTTACGAGAAGCGGCAACTGCGCAAGTGACTCAAAGTGAACAAGGCTATCGATTATGAATCAGAACAGTTGCTTAGCATTAAAACAGACTGAGGGACACTTAACATATCATTAACGACGCTCGCTTTGGGAATAATTACTGACGGCTAGCGTCAAAACCAGATGGCTCCTTTGTCGAGTGAAACTATTAATATATATATAATTATGTCAACGGCGCTCTTTCATTGCTTGCTTCAACGCTAATCCAAACACGAGTTGGACCTCAGATTAAAATAAATGGTATATATGTCCACGAATCTCTTAATCCTTTTTGGAGGTATTATAGGCTTATAAACTTTCTTATAGTTACTCCATGCAAGGCGAGCTCCGTGCCTTATATCATATAAATATCATGAGTTATACCCAATTTTGACCTCCTCTGATAATAATGAGCCGTGTGTTCAAATTTGCGGAAGATTGGTAGGATATCCTCTTAGCGACATCTCAATTATCGTAAACACTCTCGTAAATGTAAGTGTATTTGTAAAGAAAATTAGCAACTTGACAGAAAACTCTTTCATTAACTCTTTCATTTTAAAATGCATTGTTAAATGAATGAACATCTAGCGTTTACATGCACAGGAAATCATACCTGTTTACATACAGGCTATCTGGGAGCTGGTGTTGGTCAAAAACGTTGCCGGAAAAAAAGATAGAGCAAATGTTAGGAAAAGTAGAATAAAGTAAGAAAACGTACAAAAATATAGGACTGAATTTTTCGTAAATGATTTTTTCGTGATTATAACGCCTGTATTTTAAAATCTCTCAGACCCCGTTTACACGATGCCGGTACAATTTGAAAACGGAACAAAATCATGCCGTTTAGGCCTTGCGTTTACACGATACCGGCACAAAAATAACATGAAATGTTATATGCTGTATTTGCATATCGGCATGATTTTGTTCCGTTTTCAAATTGTACCAGCATCGTGTAAACGGGGTGGCCACTCATTACGCCTACCAGTCAACACGTCCTCACGTCAAAACGTCCTCGGGTCAAAGAAGTCAAAAAGATAAATACAGTATATTAACAGACTTATTTGAAAGTTAAAAAAACGTATACATATTAAAGTGAATACCTCAAGCAGTTAGATGGTTAATTTGTATCGTTTGACTAGACTTTGTAGCTGTATTTATGTATTGCTATAAAAATGGAA
Source organism: Corallium rubrum (assembly GCA_964035015.1). Classification (NCBI taxonomy): domain Eukaryota; kingdom Metazoa; phylum Cnidaria; class Anthozoa; order Scleralcyonacea; family Coralliidae; genus Corallium; species Corallium rubrum. Next base: position 9,487,818 of record OZ036004.1, read on the forward strand.
ACTTGATACAAGTAAAAACTGGCAACAGCCACTTTGCCTTTGAGCCTGATCTTGCAGCGTTATACAGTAGAACAGATTACTGGCGTGAAACATTTGAAGAATGTGTTTGTTAATGTCAAAAATATACTAATAAGTCTTATATAGAGTATTATATGTATGTTGACATGTTCCTCGATCAGTTTGGAAGAAGTGAGGATGTTTTGACCTGAGGACGTTTTCACTGGACACCCTCATTACAGGCGTAAGCCACTGTTGCCTTACCCTACGAGAAAGCCCGTTTCCGACCTACGCAGACTTCGGGGGAAAGTGGGCTCTGCCAGCAAACTCGATCTTCGCCCCAAGTTTGGGGCGAGTCAGTCAGGTTTTAAACTGGTCAAGCAAGTTGTAGTTTACGAACACGCGTAAGCAGGAAAATAGGAAGTGACGCGTTAGAGCCTGGGCCCAAAATAGTATCTTGGCAACCGTTCACGCATGCTCAAAAAGAAATATCGAAGAAATATCGAGATTGTTGGCAGAGCCCACTTTCCCCCAAAGCCTGCGTAGGTCGGAAAGGGGCTCTGACTCGCAGGGTACTGCTGCCTATGATATCCAAGCGTTCTCTTTTTATATATCGCGCATCATTTTGGCGGGCCATACATGTATATATGACCAAAAACTAAACACAATGCAACTATTTAAAAAAATATTAACTCCAAAATCTAAAAAAAAGAAAGTTCATTGACTCAAAAAACTGCGGAATTTCATTTGTTTACTCCACGTTTCTTATGCATGTGGCCCACTGATCTCAAATAATAGACTCATTATACTGCAATCATCCACAAAATATATTGAGACTTTTGACATTCACCCCCCTTTTCTCCCTATTTCAATGTTGTGAAGCTAGTCTATTTATCACAAATTGTGAAGTTAGTCTGAAATTGTAGCTGGCTCATTGGCGGTGAAAATTCAGCATAAGAAATTAAGATAAAAGATAGTTATCCCTAAATACAACATTGAAAAAGGGGGTAAGGGGGTTTGTCTCAAATATTTTGTAGACGATTGTGAATAGAGCATCTATTGTTTCGCGCGTGGCAAAAATTGAAGTCGGAAGTGAGGCTAAAAATCTCGCGGCCATATCCGGTGGTACCCACAATATTGCTTAATCATAGTTTTCTCCTCTGGTTTTCGCTTTAAATGATCGGATTTTTAACAAAAACCAGCTAAATTTTTGTGACATGTCTCTGTCGCTATGGGAGAACTTAAAAGTGGCTGTATGAACACCAAGTGGGTCCCACCTGAAATGGCCGCCGCTAATTTATTCCGATTTCACAGCGAGCACCGGATGCTCTATCCAGTATAATGAGTCTATTATTTGAGATCAGTGATGTGGCCCGCCAAAATAACCCACGTCGCTCTTCAAAATGATGCGTGCCCACAATCGTGCAACTCGTCTATCGGGTCAGGCTGCCTAGAATGTCTGAGAGTTCTCCCTTTGACGAGTATATAACATCATCTGGTGTTGCGACGCAGTAAGGCCCTGTTTATATGAAGAGGATTGACAGTCCAAGTCAACCTCGTCCCCAGGGCATTTGCCTCCACGTTGGGAGGTCGGCGAAAATGGCCCTGGCATCGGCTGGTCACGTGACACCCAGAATTTTGGGGTGTTTTGGCAAGAAAATTTATGCGGTCTTTGTGTTTCGTTTTTGTATAATACGTATACATGAATAATAAATAATAAATATTTAACACTCTGCCGAATCACTCGCTCATGTGAACCTTTATCATAAATGCAACTGGCTAGCATTATTTATCATGATACTCCCCACGATTATCCAGGATACATTTAAATGTCGGGAAGAAACATATATCTAATGTTGTTCTTGACTTTAACCAAAGCTATCGTTACAATTCTTTGGATGAACTTCGCAGAGTGGATTTATTGCAATTCATGTTTTGATGAATAAATTACACTGTATCTGAATTAATCAAGTTTTTAAACCGGCCAATCCGATTATAGAATCGACCAGCCGATGCCAGGGCCATTTTCGCCGACCTCCCAACGTGGAGGCAAAATGCCCTGGGGACGAGGTTGCAGTCCAATCGGATCGAAAAACGCGAGTGAAGTCAATCCGGGCGCATGCATTTTACCCATGTAAAATCCGACCTTCCTGGAACATTGTTTTCGGTTTTGGAACACTATTTCCTGCGCTTTCCTCAATGTCTGCCATTTAGCACGACACACACTTAGGGTGCTGTTACACAATGAGATTTTTCTTGCAACTTGCAACAAATTTACTCGTGAAAAACAAAATCGCAAGTTGCAGGAAGGGTGTTACACGTTCAGCAACTTGCGATTTTTGTTGCAAGTTGCAGCAAAAAGTAGAACCCATCCAACTTTTCTTGCAACTTGCATGCAACACGGCAAAAATAACAAAATCGCAAGTTGCTACGGGGTGGTACACGGTGCGATTTTTTATGCAACTTGCAACATTCAGTAATTTGTTACACGGCACCATTCTGTAATTTGTTGCAACATTCAGTAATTTGTTACACACAGCACCTTAACGTCACTCATGCGTATCAAGTCATTTTCAAGTCAAACCGTGTTTACATGAATCATGTTCTAAGGATTTAGAGTGAAGGAAAATTCGAGTGTAGAATATATACATTTTAAGACCAAACCGGGACCAGTTGCGAAAAATGCAACTACACAGGCCTTCCGGCAGGAATTGAACCCACGACCTTGCGATTCACGACCTTGCACCAGAATCGCAAGGTCGTGGGTTCAATTCCTGCCGGAAGGCCTGTGTAGTTGCATTTTTCGCAACTGGTCCCGGTTTGGTCTTAAAATGAATATATTCTACACTCGAATTTTCCTTCACCCTAAATCCTTAGAACATGCTATGTAATCGAGTGAAATGCCCAATATCATTTATAATATTTACATGAATCAGATTGGAGACATTCAAGTCATCCTTGCTTGAATCTCAAGTCAATCCACTCCACTTCGTGGATTGACTTCAGCCATCCGTTTTGATCAGATCGAAAACTTTCAATCTTCTTCATGTAAAGACATCTAGGAGAAACAATATGCGATATTTGACTTGAACACTCAATCCCCACTTCATCATTAAACAGGACTTTAAAAGGGACGTTTTTTTGGAAGCTCAGGCAGGAATGGGTTAATAAAGTTGATGATGACTCCAAACCAGAGAAACATTCCAATTAGACTGAGCATAGCCCTGCTGAAAAGCACTTCTATGAGCCCCCCCCCCAGTAGATTTGGACCCCCCAGTCCACCAGGGAGTCCAAATCTACTAGTAAATATGGACCCCCGTTGGCGAATTTGGACCTCCCCCCCTTTTAAACATTTTTTATACCCAAAACAACCCAGAAAACGATGAATATGTTACATTCATTAATTTTCATATTATGAACCTCACATAGTCGAGCTTATTGTGTTGCAATAGCGAATAAAAAACATTGTTGGCGATATTTTCATAGTTCGAAAATTTGGTTCGTTGACGTACATGCATCAAATAAAATTCTATTGCCAGTAACATTATCTAAATTCAAAAATCTTAACACTGGTGGCGTGTGCTGTTAGCGCGCTGCCTCTCACCAATAGTTAAGCCCGGTTAGACGGGGTTAGTACTTGGATGGGCGACCGCTTGGGAATGACCCCGTTGTCCGGCTTGGACTCATGTGAGTAGAGTTGTAGTTGATCTCTCCTGTGCTTCGAGGGTTTTTCGCCGGGTTCTCCGGTTTTCCTCCCTCCATAAAATCAACACCTAACATCTCAGCTGTGATCCGTGGTCTGAACTGTGTCGTTGGCGGCTGCTTCGAGCGCCTTGATATGCCTCGACACGGCCACGTTGATCTGCGTCCTTTGCAATTCAGCCCCTGGCTGCAAGTAAGGATGATTAGCCCCCAGTCCTTACTCCTTACCTTACTTACTAAACTGAGTTGTGTTCACACTACATATATTTAACTTTTGGAGGGGGGTCCAAATCTGCCAACGAGGGTCCATATGATTTACTAGTAGATGTGGCCCCCTGGGGGTCCAAATCTACTAGGAGATTTGGACCGGGGGGGGGGGGGGGACAAATCTACTAGTAGATGTGGACCGGGTCCGAATTTAGGGGGGTCCAAATTAACTGGGGCACCTGTCAACCGGGCTCACGCGATTGATTAGAATCTTTCCTCGGCCACAAAAAGAGATTTTAATCAACGTTAGGGTTTATTTACATCTAAACTAAACCAATTCTTCTTTGTAAACTTAGTTTATGCGACCACAGTGAGATTCTAATCAATCGCGTGAGCCCAGTTAACCGGGCTAGCCCGGCTCATGTAATCGCCCCCTTACCGGTATGCAAATACAGCATATAACATTTCATGTTATTTTTGTGCCGGTATCGTGTAAACGCAATGCCTAAACGGCATGATTTTGTTTCGTTTTCAAATTGTACGGCATCGTGTAAACAGGGTCTAAGTGATGTAGGCCGTCTGTTTAAATAAGTTATTATTATTATTATGGATTGCTATGTTTATAATGACCAGTTCAAAAATATAAAAATGTCACCTGCAAGAACATTATTTTACTGCAAAAGGTGACAGCATAACTACGAAATGAGTTATTCTGTCATATTTTGGATTACTATTAACGCTTCGAAATTAACGGTGATGAGTTTCTATAATTGAATAGTAACTAGGAAGGATCTTTTACTTAAGGCATTCTAATTTAAAGCGGACATTCTAATTTCAATTTTAATTGTAATATATATACATTAAAAAAGATTGCTTTTATGAACTCGCAGGAAACCTTGAAGTTAAAAATGTTTTCATTTCCGAATAATTATAAAGAATGTTAATTTTCCTGATCAAACGAGAACGCAAGTCATCGCAAGTTTTAGCTTGTGCTTGCTTGTGTCTCGTTTGATCGCCAGCTTGCGATGACTTGTGGTGACTTGTGTTAGCTTGCGACTAATTTGATCTTGTTCAAATTTCATCGCAGGTTTTCTTCAACTTGCGAGGGCTTGCATACCCTGCGAGTCAGAGCCCCTTTCCGACCTACGCAGGCTTCGGGGGAAAGTGGGCTCTGCCAACAAACTCGTTCTTCGCCCCAAGTTTGGGGCGAGTCAGTCAGGTTTTAAACTGGTCAAACAAGTTCTAGTTTATGAATACACGCAAGCAGGAAAATAGCAAGTAACGCGTTAGAGCCTGGGCCCAAAATGGTATCTTGGCAACCGTTCACGCATGCTCAAAAAGAAATACCAAGTTTGTTGGCAGAGCCCACTTTCCCCCGAAGCCTGTGTAGGTTGGAAAGGGGCCTGACTCGCAGGGTAGAGCTTGCGAAACGTTTGAACACAAAACACAAGTCAATGCAGTTTTTGTGCTCCGTCGCCATAGAAACTACCATGACAACTAGCGTAAAGGTGTGGGAACTAGCGGAAGTGCAGAACTTGCGACGACTTGTGCCGATGTTTGACTGATGGCATCGCAAGTCATTGTAAGCTAACTTGCGATGATTTGCGTTCTTGTTTGATTAGAGCTTTAAACTGTCTTGTAATTATAGCCATCAGTATTAATCTTGCACATGGCATTGATCTGGAGTGTAATTTACAAATTTTGCGAAAACTGGTATATTCTGAATTTATGAATATTTTTGTAAAATCTCACAATTCAGTCGTGTTGATTAGACTTAGCATTATGATTAAGATTTACATTATCATTATGATGATGATTATGTTTATGATTATTATTAGGATTAACATGATTATGATTATGATTACGGTTAAGATTAGGATTACTATTGAGATTAACATCATGATTATGGCTACGATTAGGATAAGAATTAACATGATTAGCATTAGAATTGGGATTTTGATTAGGATTAACATGATTAGGATTAACATTAGGATTAGGATTAAAATTGGGATTATGATTAGAATTAACATTATGATTAGGATTAACATTAGGATTAGGATTTACATTAGGATTAACATAATGATTATGCATGATTATGATTATGATTATGATTATGATTATGATTAGGATTAGGATTAACATGATTACGATTAGGATTAACATTAGGATTGCTATTTGGATTAACATTATGATTATGATTTGGATCAACATGATGATGATTAGGATTACGATTAGGATTAACATTAGGATTAGGATTAACATGATTAGGATTTACATTACGATTAGGATTAACATGATTAGGATTAACATTAGGATTAGGATGAACATTAGGATTAGGAATAGGATTAGGATTAGGATTAGGATTAAGATTAGGATTAACATTAGGATTAACATTAGGATTAGGATTTACATTAGGATTAACATTAGGATTAGGCTTAGGATTAACATTAGGATTAACATTAGGATTAGGATTTATATTAGGATTAACATTAGGATTAGGATTAGGATTAACATTAGGATTACGATTTACATTATGATTAGGATTAACATTAGGCTTAGGATTTACATTAGGATTATGATTAACATTAGGATTACGATTAGGGTTAACATTAGGATTACGATTAGTCCTAATCCTAATCCTAATGATAATCATGATATAAATCCTAATCACCTAATGTTAATCGTAATCATGTTAATCCTAATCCTAATGTTAATCCTAATCGTAATCCCAATGTTAATCCTAATCCTAATGTTAATCCTAATCCTAATGTTAATCCTAATCGTAATCCTAAGGCAAATCCTAATCCCAATGTTAATCCTAATCCTAATGTTAATCCTAATCCTAATGTTAATCCTAATCCTAATGTTAATCCTAATCGTAATCCTAAGGCAAATCCTAATCCCAATGTTAATCCTAATCCTAATGTTAATCCTAATCCTAATGTTAATCCTAATCGTAATCCTAATGTTAATCCTAATCCTAATGTTAATCCTAATCATAATTTTAATCCTAGTCCTAATGTTAATCCTAATCCTAATGTTAATCCTAATCGTAATCCTAATGGTTTTGGATTCGGATTTACATTGTGATTAGGATCAACATTAGGATTAAGATTAGGATTATAAGATTTGTTAAAGAAAAACGACTACAAATCTCCATTCGAGCCTCACTGACTCAATGTCAATGATTGGTGAATAGAGGCTAGAACATTTAACCGATTACTATAGAAGTTTGCAGGTTTAATCTCTGTCTGAGGGGTTCAAAAACATTTTGAGCTTGACGAACTTCTTTTATTCCAAACGTTTGTTACAAACAGAATTGTCCTAAATTTGCACCAAACCTCGTTTTAACTGAGTAATGAGTTATTTAACGTCTTAAGCACAGGATGTGGTCACCCAATCATCCGAGCCAGAGGCTCATGTTAAAAGTGCACGACATAAGCTAAGACCTAAGTGTTGATTTTACGGAGAGAGGAAAACCGCAGAACCCTGCGAAAAACCCTTGAAGCACAGGAGAGACCAACTAAACTCTACTCACATGAAATTCAAGTTCGAGAATGGGGTTATTCCTAGACGATCACCCATCCAAGTACTAACCCCGTCCAACTGGGCTTAACTACAGCGGTGAGAGGCAGCGCCATAACAGCACACGCCACCCGTGCTTCACCTAAAATACAAAAACCTGAAAAATACAAAAACGCAAAAAGGATACTAGAAACCTGCACAGAAGTATAACGATGTTCAAAACTGAACGAGACTGAAACGTATTGCAAATGTGACATCTTGATTTCTGGGGCGCACGGATGGCGTGTGCTGTTAGGGCTCTGCCTCACCAACAGTTAAGCCCGGATGGGTGACCGTCTGGGAACAACCCCGTTCTTGAGCTTGGGACTCATGTGACTAGAGTTTAGTTGGTCTCTCCTGTGCCCCGAGGGTTTTTCGCCGGGTTCTCCGTTTTTCCTCCCTCCGTAAAATCAACACCTAGGGCTTAGCTGCTTAAGTCTAGTTCTCATACGTCGCCGACGGTCGCAGATCATCGCCGATTAATGACTTAGATGCATGTTAAAACGCGAAGTGCAGCAGCATGTTAAGTAATAAAGAACAATGCAGAAAAGCAGTGCTTTTCTGCATTGTTCTTTATTACATAACATGCATCTAAATCATAAATCGGCGACGATCTGCGACTGTCGGCGACATATGAAAACTGGGCTTTAAAGCGCCTTTGATATGCCTCGACACGGCCACATTGAAAAATCCTTAGGAGTAATTTGATTGCAAAGATACACGTTTGATGTATTCTAATTAAAGACCATTATTTCTGATCTGTTGGCCCGGCAGAAATCAAGTTTAGGTCAATTTGTGTGATACCCTGTTAGCAGAGCCTTCTTCTCCTTATTTCTGAGAGAGAGGGGAAGAAAAGAAGGCTATAGATTTAAGTAACCCGTTTAAGACCCGTTTAACCGGTTCTTGCTTTGTTTTCTGCCTTGATTTGGACTGGGTTCGAGATTGTAACCAAGCAACTGACATGCATGCGCAATGGAACCAGTCACAAATACAGCCGAGACCTTCTTTTCTTCCGCTTTCTCAGTGAAGAAATAACTGGAAAAGAAAGCTCTGTTCGAAAATAACTGGAAAAGAAAGCTCTGTTCAGTATTTGTGTTAAGGCATGGTCCTGAATGTTCAGGGATTCCTATAGTCAATGTAAGTTTTCGTCTTGAAGTTTGCAGTTTGGAATTTTAATATGAAATTTTGCTTAGAATACGACGACACATATAGTCCCCTTTGACACACCATGTAGAGTATTGAAGGTTCTAGACGCGATGCCTATCAAGCGGCTCGCATTCAAATCAGCTTTCTTGTATATAGATATAATTATATCAGTGAGTTATTTTTAAAGCATTTGCCGTTATATTTATGCTTTGTGTATAACACATGACTGCTAAACAATATGTCACAACCCCGAAGACAACAACCTTTTGAAATCGTGTTATTAAAGGAACCGTTCAATTGAACAACCCAATTTCTATACTCTTCGATTTGGGAAACACTTTACGCCTTTATACCACAAGCGAGGGCTATGTGTATTCTCTAATGCACACAATAAAGCAAATAAAACCTCTACAGAGCTCCCAAACGCTCGCGCCAGTGGGGTTGTGATTATTCCGTTGATGACTGCTTGGAAACTGTATTGTACGACGCTTTTGATTCGCAGGAGATACATGACAATAGGGCGATAAATCCTAATCATTTTAGCAAATGCCGACGCGAAGAATGGCGATAATAACGAGCAAAGAATAGTCCGGATGGTATCCCGTGATGCGCTTTGTTTGCGCTCCTCAGCAGATCGACGTGTTTATACGGAGAATGGGTTCGCCACGGTAAGCACAGGTTCCCCGCGTTATTGAAGACAGCCAATGCATCAAACCATTTTGTGACAGATTACACCTATACATTTTTCCTAACCAACCTGAGTTACTGTGATTAAGGGCTTCTCTCGAAACGTCAGTTTTTTGCTACTAAAAAATTTGACGTTTTACCACTTTTTCCGAATTTGCTCTGTTCTGAGAACATGACCATTGTCTTCGCAGCACTAGTTACGTTTTTACAATCTGTGTTATATAGATACCTATGTATTTGATATCAAACAAAAAAAATAGGGTGCCATGTCCTTATAAGAAAAAACATCTAAATATACTAGAAGCGAGTATTTGTCATAGTAACACCACGTTTATGATTTATGGCTGAGCTTTCTACCAGTTAACTCAGGTCTTTAGCAGAGCAAAAAGGTTACTACGAATACCCGCTTCTATTAGAATTTGTCACCGTGCAAACATTCAAAGAATTAACATTTAAATTACTAGTTCGCACTGTATACGAAGAAAGAATTATTAACTATGTGTAATTCTAGTTTTAATTTGTGGTAATTGCACTGCATAGTTATACTGCATGGAGTTAAATACTACATAGTTACAATTACATAGTTGCCCCATACCACTGGAGTTAAACACTGGTTAAAAACTCGGTCTTTTTGCATATAAGGTAATTTCAGTGGGCAGAAAAGTTCAAATTTCAGCCTGAGGTTGCTATAGGTGGAGCCTAGAGGTTTTTGTATATCGGATGTATACTGTACGATGTATATAGTGGTTAAACGCTGCACATGCAGCGGGTTAAGGATTAGGCAACGAGTAGCTAAACAAGATATATAACATCGAATTTAAAACACAACGACTACGACTACGGCAGCGTGGTTTGAACAATAGACTTTTATGTCATATACAAAGAGCTTTTGCAAATGACGGTCCCGAGAGTAATCTTTACGCCGTCGTGACTCTGTTGACAACGTAGAAAAGGCATTTTTACGTTGAACCTGAGTCACTACAGAAGCCTTGGAAAAGCTTAACATTACTCTCGCGACTACCATATATAGATTGAACAAGTGTTCTTCCTCAAGAATTTAAGAACAAAACGAGTCCGTGCGATTATGTATCTTGAAATTTGTATGTATAAATACACCACCATTTAATATCACTGTTGAACTTTCTACCGTAGCCGTAGTCCGTTGTCTGAATCTTAAAGTCCCTAATATAGCGAGGTTCAGATCACACTTCCACTACCGCTACCGCTACCGTAAATATAATTAAGCATGTCAAATATTGCTTTTACGTTCAGTAATGGTCGCAGGTCTCAAACCTAGTGCAAAAAGAAAGCCTTTTACGATACTAGGATTAAAACCAACTACGACTACAGAACGAAAAAGCGAACATTATATATACACCAGTTTAACCACATTTACGGTAGCAGTAGCGGTAGTGGAAGTGTGATCTGAACCTCGCTATTGCAAAACCAAAGACAATAGTTAATTAATTGTCGATTAACATTAGTATTTTCGCAGCTTATCTAGGGATTTTAAAACTCGTTTAACAACGGTTAAACGGCGTTTCTCCAATCAGCCCTAGGAGATTTAGGCTAAATGCAACATAGACCAAGTGCATGTTGCTTATGATGTTGTAAGACATTGATGGCAACTGTATATTGGGGATAACTGTTTGTGCGCTTGTAACTAAAGTCATTTGCAGTCGTATATATACGACTGCAAATGACTTTAGTTACAAGCGCACAAACAGTTATCCCCAAGTGTCTGTCTAACCCAATTAGTTAAACCAAACATTCTATGCCAATGCACTTTATTTATATAGAAGGTCTTTTCTGGATCAACATCGACCCGCGACCTATAACTTTGTCTCCATTCACAATGAACCTCGGGACTTCTCTTAAAATAGTCTTCTAGTTAAAACGGGATTGCATGCATCGCTCGCGTGACATGAAACAGTGATAAATTATGATTGGACGTACGACGCAGGGTCACTATCGGAGACTGCACGAATTTATAAATACGGAATGAGCTGTATCCGCTCAGTCATCACAGGGGTTCGCAAAATGACTCGATGAAAATTTGACCGCGAAACATACCGAGACATCATGCAATAGCGCATAGTTCACTTCAATTCCAATATGTTATTATCATACGTATAAATACCCAAATATTAATACATACAAGTTATTTAATGAAAAACCCGACACATGATCTCGAAAACAGTCAACGCCCTTGCATCGCCCTGATGTAGTGGCTTGAGTTTATTTGTATAGTCTAGGCCTTCTTATTGGAAAGGCCCGCAAGGAAACTCCACTAAGGCAATACTTGCATATAAGACTTCTGTTTATGTCTACACTGAAATACCCTGTAGCAGTGTGTTAAAAAACTTGGCAACTTGCTCACATATTTGTGGAGATGCAGATCTTTTTGTATTGTTCTCGTTGTTATATATTGTTGAAACGAAAACTATTTCAAAAATGTTAAAACCGAACGGGGTTTTTCAATAACGATATTCCATATATGAATAACTGACAAGACAGGTGTCCAAAGCAGTCTTTATTTTATTTTATAGAGTAACGAGTTGAATGATAATCCTTTTGTTTATAATAAAAAGTACAATCAATCGATGATTTCACAATCATTCGCAAACTAGCGTAAGACAGTGTAATTGTATAAAGAGTCACCTTAAAAGTTGATTCACATGTCGAGTCACCATCCGTACCGAGTCACCAGACAAATCGATTCAGCCGTGTCGTGTTGCCAGACGAGTGTGTTTTTCCGAGTCTCGCCAAGCTATAGTTCGAGTTGAGTCGTTTAAGACATTTTTTTACGAGTACTATATAGGCAATTTTTCGTGAGGCTCGTTTCGCAATGCTTTGCGCGAGAAATTGTCAGACCCCAATCTTAAGTCACGCGACTTTGTTAAACTCAGAATTGCACGAAGTTTAACCCAGTTCTCCTTTGCGCATGGAACGATTGCGGCAACGTTTGAAAGGATTTTTAAAGATTACATACAGTGTTACACCTCTTTTGCAACTTCTTCACAATTAACGCAATGAGTTGTGCGAGAAGCCGCTTATATGCTGAGCTACTCACTGTCTACTGATGGTAGATCACTAATAGTCAAGTTTTAAATACAAAACAGTGGTGAGGTTTCAGTTTGTTTCTTTTAAAATAATAGAGTTTGTCCGACTAGTTGGTTTATATGCTAAAATAATCAGACAACTCGTCCTCGCGTTGTTTATGAACGATATCAGCTAGCATATATATATATATATACTAGGGCTCGTCGTCTAATACTATATATATATATATATATATATATATATATATATATATATATATATATATAATTAAAACCCACTGTACTGTTCATATGCCCTTGTTAATTAAATACGGCATTTTTACGACATTACCACTACTTGAGTCTTTAACTCATTTCTGTCCGAGGGTTTCCCGAGAGGTGAATAAAATCGTCTGGCGTTAGCCAGAATAAAATACCGAAGACCTATTCGGACAGGAAAGAGTTAAAGCAAACATTTAAACAAAACAAATTAAAAAATAATGCACTTACTGAGTTAAAGGTACAATCTTAGAAAGATTTTATCTTCTTCTGTTACAATTGAACAAAACAATTTCAATTGGTTGAACAATTAAATGCCTATGAAACGAAAATTAAGTTTGTCTTATTTGAAAGAACACTTAAAATGATAGAGTAACATCTTTTGAAGGTTTTCGTTTCCTTGCTTCGTTCTTGATATATTTTAGTTTGTTTGATGTAAATGTCACATGTTACGACGTCACAAGTGCATAATGAGTTATCGCAAAACGTTATATATCTTTGCTATTGTCAAATATAATCACTTGACAATCTACATGTTTAGTGTTTTGGGCGAAACACACGCACATGCTTCCCTCGAATTATTTTGGATTGATAATAGCAAAGATATATAACTTTTTTCAATAACTCATTATGCACATGTGGCGTTAAAATGTTTAATTTGCATATCAAACAAACTGAAATATCTCAAGAACGAAGCAAGGAAACGAAAAACTTCAAAAGATGTTACTCCATCATTTTAAGTGTTCTTTCAAATAAGACAAACTTAATTTTTGTTTCATAGGCACTTTAAAAGTCATGAACATGGAGTAATAGTTTTTCCTGTATAAACCTCGTGGGTTTTCTGTAATTTGGCTTTAACTCATTCCTGTCCGGGGGCTTCCCCAGAGGTGAATAAAATCGTCTGGCGTTAGCCAGAATAAAATACTAAAGACCAATTCGGACAAGAAAGAGTTAAATTGTTGTATATGGAAATTTAAATAATATTTGTCAATTTAGTTGATTCAAATTATGGCAACAATTATTGACAATCGACAACCACTTAGATTTAAGGCCTGGCCAAACGCTTTCAACATTTCATTCAACATCTTTCAACATTGTTGAATTCAACCGTGATTCAACATGTTCGGAAAGCGTTTGGCCACCTCTGTTGAATAACTTGAACGTTGTTGAATGGTGTTGAATGATGTTGAACGAAATTTGAACATGTTCAAACGAAATTTCAACATGTTCAAATTTTCGTTCAACATATGCATTCAACAATGTTGAACGATGTTGAATGAAATGTTGAAAGCGTTTGGCTAGGCCTTTACACATATATACCAAAACAACTGAATAGTTGCGTTTATTCTAATATTAATTAAATTACATGCATAAAGGAATCAAGATTATTGACCAAAGAGAGCTATAAGCTTTGATTTAAACTTTTTACTCGATTGTAATAAGCTATAGCTAGTTATATTGTTTTGGTTTATATATATATATGTCATAAGCTTACACGATGTTGGCAATTGCTCTGAAGAAGGCCTGCATGAGTCAACAGGTCAAAAGCTATTCAATTAATATAATAAACATATTATGTCACCAGAAATTTTCGCTTAATATGCTTTAATGCTTTAATGAAATACTCCTAAATCAGTGTTACACTATACTAGGAGGTTAACAGGTGCATACTAAAATTATATATTATAAAATAGTATATATTATATATATATATATATATATATATATATATATATATATATATATATATATATATATACAAATGGAGGTAGAGTGACTCAACAAATTTGACTAGGCATATTTATTACTATTTAGTTTCGGACCTCGTGGTACGAAACTAAATAGTAATAAATATGCCTAGTCAAATTTGTTGAGTCACTCTACCTCCATTTGTTTAATATGCTCTGGGTATCCATTGAGCACTCTGCCAAATGTTATTATAACCTACTCAACCTATCTATATATATATATATATATATATATATATATATATATATATATATATATATATATTTAAAAATTTTATTAAAATCTGGTTTAAAAAGTTAATACAGAAATTTTCGGCTGCAGAACTGTCAGCCTTCATCAGCATATATAATATATTTGCCCGCGAATAGGAACTTTATGCCTTCCGTCGTGTTAATGTTGAAAGGTAGTCAGATAACATAATCAAAGTGTATTGAGAACATATGACTTTAAAGATAAGAAATACCGGAAATACCTCAGTGAAGCTGGAATATCGAGATAACGATTACGGAATGGTGTTATAACACACCCTATCACTATTTTACTGCCATTCGCATACAGTCCACTGCCAAGTAAAGACATTCTGAAATTTATTTGGAGATTCATTTAGCGATTTGTGTAAGTTGTTCTCCTCTTTTTTTCTTCCTATTGAAGGTAAGAGCTTGTTTTTGTTATTACTTGTAGTTACGAACTATTTCTGTTCAATCGCGTTCGTTCGTTCGCTTCTCGTTTTCTGTTGCGCGGCAATCACAATTTTACAAATGGCCAATTCACCACCGAAGGTACTGATTATCGGCCATTCGTTTGTCAGGCGACTTCAGACTGACCTGAAGGCTCATTTCGATGAACGCGCCAGAATAGATTTTGGCCTTCACGGCACGGCAGTCGTGCATATGCACGGGATAGGCGGTCGGACAGTTCCCAAGTTACGGCACAATGACCTGACCGTAGTTTCCCGCCTATCACCCGAGATTATTATTCTCGAGATAGGAACCAACGACTTATCGGATTCTACCCCTGAGGTCGTGGGTTCGGAGATCGAAGACCTTGTCCGGCTCTTATTAGACCAATTTTCTGTTCGTGTCGTTGTTTTGTGTCGCGTTACCCCGCGCACCAGTAATAAGGCCCTTAAGTCCGACTTCAACAAACGAGCCGCGATTCTTAATCAGTACACACGGGTTGTGCTAGATCCATTTAGCCACGTTTTCTGCTGGACTCACAGAGGTTTTTCCAACCCAACGGTGACTCCGTTTTTACCGGACGGCGTGCACTTCAATCGCGTTGGGCAGTTCATGTTGTATCGCAGTTACCGCGGAGCTATCTTAGCAGCATTGCGTCTGTTGTAGCGTGGATATTGCCTAATTTTCGTAACTATTTCGTCGATATGCCGAAATCTGTTTTCACCTTACCGCAGTTATCGTGGGACTATTCCGATAGCGTTACATATATTGTAGCACATTTTTGTATTAAATACTGTATGTGAGTTATTGTTCCGACTGGGGGTTGTCGGGTTTATTCCTTACCTTGATTGTTCAAGGTATTGTATTCATCTCATTGTTTCATCAGAGTTGTTTATACTTGTACTTCAGGTCCTCACGTTATATGTGAGGTATTGTCCCGACGTTTGTGAATCGTCGGGTGGGGTCCTCACCTTTATTGGCTGAGGTATTGTTCTAGCCTTATGGCTTAGCAAAATTTTTCTCCATGTATATGTGGAGTTTGTTCCTCATGTTACATGAGGTTTTGTCCCAACTCTGTTGGGTTGTCCTCGCCTTTATTGGCTGAGGTATTGTTTTAGCCTTATGGTTAAACAATTTTTCTCCATTTAATTGGAGTACGTCCTCACTTTTATAAGCTGAGGTTTGTCCCAACGTTTGTTGGGTGTTGTTTAAATATTTTTGGCTATCCAGGGCTTGTGATGCGGCGACACGAACCTGTCAGCCATGCTTGACCCTGCGAAAAATCTGAGTACTATTTTAACGTTTTTCTTGCTCCAACGATGATTTTTCGCTCGCTTTCACATTGTATTGTTATTTCTACGCTTGAAGCTACTCCTTCTCAAGTTTCTCGTTACAGTATGCCACCTAAACGATCCCAACAGCGTAAACGAGCTCCGACAAGCGCCGCTGAAGGTCCATCGCCACGCCGTAGTCGTCGTACTTCGACCGTGCACTCTACACTTTCCACACTTCCTTCTGCCAGAGAGACCAGTTCCATGGCTAACGTACAACCTTCTGTCACCGTGAATTCACTTCCCACTGAGTTAATCCAGACGCTGGTTTCGACCGTGACTGCCGAGGTTACAAAGCAGCTTGCTTCGATTTTGCCAGCCCAAAGTGAAAGTCGGACACATTCCACTGCTTCGCCATTGCCTGTTGTCTCGCCCGAGATTGGCACGCTTCCGACGGCCGCGTCACAACTACCTGGTGGATCAGCCACGAATTTGGTAAATGGGGCAATAGCCGCGGCTCACGCAAGCATTTCAGGTGAGCCGCAGTTATTGCCCACAACTATTTCTGCTGCGAGTTCTGCCGAACCTGCACAGCTTTTTCATTCGGCAAGTTTACCGATTGATTCCCGCGTTTCGGCAAAGCTTAAAGGCAAAATCTGGAACGAGGAGTTTGTCGACTTCGGTGGCTTGTTGAGCAATCCCGGCCACGAGAAATATCAAATTTCTCTTCAGCATTCCGAAGCCGGTTCCCCGGCCTCTTTCTGTCTTGAACCAGCCTCGAGACCGAAAAAGATCCAAAACATTGAGGTGTGGCTACAAGCCTTTCATATTTTTGTTGGTGTTTACACTCAAAAATACCCGAACGAGGCCCCCGCCCTCATGAAATACGGGCAAACTATTCAGGACTTGGCGGCTCGCGGTCAGAATTGGCGGTTCTATGACGAAAATTTTCGTTTTTTGAGGCAAACTCAGGTGGGCCTTGTACCGTGGGGTTCTATTCACGGGGAACTGTGGCTGCGGTCACAATATCCCAATTTTCACAAGAGACCACCTACGAACCACAATAGCAGTAATACTAAACCGGGGACTTCCACAGTCCCCCCGGGTTACTGCTTTAAGTTTCATCGAGGCCAATTTTGTTCCGGCTGTGACTTTAAGCACACTTGCTTTAAATGCAGGGGTGCTCATCGCTATGGTCAGTGTAATTTTAATTTTCGTGGCTCTACAGGAAAATCGCTCGCAAATACTGACCGCCCCGCCAAGTCCTCTTTTACCAACGCCAGTAAAAATTCAACCTCTGGCTGAACTTCTTTCGGGATACCAGTCAGATATTATCCAATTTTTAATTTCCGGTTTTTCATACGGTTTTCCCTTGCACTATCAAGGTGATCTCCGCTTTCTCGAGGCTAAGAATTTATCTTCGGCTTTACAATATCCGCAGGTTGTTGACATGAAACTAGGCAACGAATTGGCGGCAAACAGGTTAGCTGGTCCATTTACGTCACCGCCATTTCCGCTCCTTTGTGTTTCGCCTCTTGGTCTTGTACCCAAGAAAACACCCGGTGATTTCCGACTCATCCATCATTTGTCGTTTCCTAAGGGTCTCTCAGTGAATGATGGAATATCTTCTGAAAATACGAACGTTCGATATGCCACAGTGGCTGATGCTATACGCTTAATAAAACGTGCAGGACACGGCTGTTTCTTGGCAAAAACTGACATCAAGAGCGCATTTCGAATCATACCAATTCATCCAAACGACCACGCTCTATTAGGAATGAAATGGCGGGGACTATATTATTATGACCGCTGTATGCCAATGGGATGTTCTAGTTCATGCAAGACATTCGAAACCTTTAGCACGGCCATAGAATGGATTGCTCGACATAAACTCCATATCGACAAACTTCTCCACTTATTAGACGACTTTCTTTTTATTTCTTCCACAAGCACTCAATGTCGAGGCGAATTGGATCGATTTCTGAAATTATGCAACCAACTCGGCATTCCCATAGCACCGGAAAAAACTTGCGGTCCAGCAACAACTCTTACATTTGCTGGCATAGAGTTAGACTCTATTAAATCCGAAGCTCGTCTACCAAAAGATAAAATTGCAAAGTGCGTTCAATTTATTTCAAGTTTCTTACACCGCAAAAAGGTGACGCTTAAAGAACTTCAATCCTTGATCGGCCTGTTAAATTTTGCTTGCGCTGTGATTGCACCAGGTCGCGCGTTTTTACGGCGCCTAATAGACCTCACACGAGGTGCGACACGTCCGCACCATTTCATCCGACTGTGTCACGAGGTTAAAGAAGATTTGCGTGTTTGGCTATCATTCTTGTCTTCTTTTAACGGCGTATCCTTCTTTCTCGACGACAACTGGTGCAATTCTAACAAGCTGAATTTATTTACTGATGCGTCAGGTTCTATTGGCTTTGGTGCTATTTTTGGCACGGAGTGGTGCTATGGGCGATGGCCTACTCATTGGTTGCATCGTAACATCGCTATTTTAGAATTTTATCCCATTGTCCTCAGCCTATGTTTATGGGGCCACAAAATGCAGAATCATTCTATTTTATTCTTTACTGATAACGAAGCCCTCGTTCATGTTATCAACAAAAAATCTTGCCGAGATACATCTCTGATGTTTTTTGTTCGTAAGCTGGTGCTCGTTTGCTTAAAAAACAACATTTTATTTAAAGCTAAACACATTCCGGGTATTGATAACAAACTGGCCGATTGTTTATCTCGCTTTCAGGTTCAAACCTTCAAGCAACTGGCGCCAGCCAACATGAATCATTTTCCAACAAACATCCCCCTGCACCTGCAGCCTCGAAGTTGGCCAATATAATTACTCATTTGACTAAATCAAGCTTGCAACAATCATCAATTCCTACTTATACAAGAGCATGGAAATTATTTACTCAATTCCACAGTACGATATTTCAGACAGCTTGTTTCAGCTTACCTATTTTCCCCGCTACCTTAGCTCTTTTTATAGCGTATTTATTCGACCGCAATTACGCACCATCTACTGTTAACACTTACGTATCAGCCTTAGGTTACTCTCACAAACTGTCTGGTTTACCCGATCCAACGCGAGTGTTCTATATTATTCAAATGTTAAAAGGCTATGGCAAAAATGGCTTTCGTTTAGATAGTCGCTTGCCTATCACGTTACCAATCCTCAAAAGTTTGCTTGAGGTATCTCCTCAGCTTACTGGTTCTCGATATCAGAGTTGTCAATTCAAAGCTATGTGCTCATTGGCATTCTTTGCATTTTTGAGGATTGGCGAAATAACGACAACAAAGAATACAGGTTGTCAGCCTTTGCAAATGCATCAACTCGCAAACATCTATGACTCGAGTAACCACGTGGTTGGTATAAAATTAACGTTTCTGGACTTTAAACATAATTACAACCAACGTCCATTCACTTTGGTCATACATCGGCAAGCTTCGTCTTGTCCTATCGAATTACTTCTAAATTATCTCGCCCTACGAGGTAATCAACAAGGTGCAATTTTCCTTACACAGGTCGGGACGCCCGTCACTAGGGATACCTTCGCTTTACAGCTGTCTGAAGCTATACGTTATTGTGGTCTTGACCCGGCGCGGTATAAAGGTCATAGTTTCCGTATTGGCGCGGCTTCTTACGCGGCAGAGCAGGGGATGTCTGATTCGCAAATCCGTACACTTGGTCGATGGAAATCGAATGCGTTTCATAAGTATATTCGTGTCCCATCTATGTCTACTTAGTTACTAAGATATTATAAAGATCGCCCGACCGCAAAACTTGCGGGGAGTTTTTTGGCCGGACATCTTCTAATTAGTTAGTTATTTCCTGTTGTTATACACCTGTCAAGCGATCATTTGTAGTTAGCAAGGGCGACTGCCTATGATCGGTTGTCAATTGTCATTAACACTCACGTTATAGACCAGTTAGCAAGGGCGACTGTTCTATTATCGTAGCTCCTTAAGATTCGATATGAGCATAGACAGTTAGCAAGGGCGACTGTTCTATTATCGTAGCTCTCTTTATAATTCAATATGGTTATAGACAGTTAGCAAGGGCGACTGTTCTATTATTGTAGCTCTCTTTATAATTCAATATGGTTATAGACAGTTAGCAAGGGCGACTGTCCTATTATCGTAGCTCTCCTGATAATTCAATATGGTTATAGACAGTTAGCAAGGGCGACTGTTCTATTATCGTAGCTCTCTTTATAATTCAATATCGTCATAGACAGTTAGCAAGGGCGACTGTTCTATTATCGTAGCTCTCTTTATAGTTCAATGTGGTCACATATTAATTATTATGTTGCGGGATATTCACATTGGTGTTGCATTTGCCTGGGGTGGGGCGCATCTTCGCTGTGCGAAGACGCTTTGGCGTTATCTGGCCCTCACCTTCACTGGGTGAAACCATTTTAGCACGTTTGTAAAATACATAGTTTATAATTTCTGTTTTCAAAGTTTTAATAAAGCGGCTAGGGGATTTTACCCCTAGCCAGATTATCCCAAAACGTGTCAAAGTCATTATATTAATTCACCCAGTAAACGGAGCTCAGGAAATGCAACACGCAATGTATCGTCAGATTTATTGTGTAACTAATTATCGTACACGACGGAAGGCATAAATAATATATTTGCCCGCGAATAGGAATTTTATGCCTTCCGTCGTGTTAATGTTGAAAGATAGTCAGATAACATA
Organism: Corallium rubrum; assembly: GCA_964035015.1. Taxonomy (NCBI): domain Eukaryota; kingdom Metazoa; phylum Cnidaria; class Anthozoa; order Scleralcyonacea; family Coralliidae; genus Corallium; species Corallium rubrum. The sequence continues at coordinate 9,508,852 of OZ036004.1, forward strand.
ATCAAAGTGTATTGAGAACATATGACTTTAAAGATAAGAAATACCGGAAATACCTCAGTGAAGCTGGAATATCGAGATAACGATTACGGAATGGTGTTATAACACACCCTATCACTATTTTACTGCCATTCGCATACAGTCCACTGCCAAGTAAAGACATTCTGAAATTTATTTACCCGCCTCCTCCCCATATCTGCGTCCATAATTTTTAGTTGTTGTAGATATATTGTTCTATGTTTGGGCGTTATCTGGCCCTCACCTTCACTGGGTGAAACCATTTTAGCACGTTTGTAAAATACATAGTTTATAATTTCTGTTTTCAAAGTTTTAATAAAGCGGCTAGGGGATTTTACCCCTAGCCAGATTATCCCAAAACGTGTCAAAGTCATTATATTAATTCACCCAGTAAACGGAGCTCAGGAAATGCAACACGCAATGTATCGTCAGATTTATTGTGTAACTAATTATCGTACACGACGGAAGGCATAAAAAAATTATATTACAAGGCGAATAGTAAATTTATACCTAATCTAGCTCGTTACTAATGTTCCTATGGGATTTAATTAAAGGCAATATATATATATATATATATATATATATTAAAACAAAGAAAAAGGAGGGGGGGAAAACAACTAATAAAACGATTTAAATATACAAGTAAAAAAAGTAAAATACAAAATCAATCAATCAATTAGGTGGATGACAGAGGGACTTAATTGCAGGCATAGCGGAGGTTTTGAAGCTTGGAATACTAGATATAGACTAGAGATTACTACATGGAATCTGATTCCACGTAACTATTGTTCTAGGATAAAATAAATAATTATATATGTTATTACTGCACTGGATCTGACGAAAAGGAGAGGTGTTAGGCAACCTGGAAACTCTACTTAACTGACCGCACACCTCCTTGGGGAAAGTAATACCTTACAAGACCTTGCTAGATCTTATAAAACATGGTGGTTTGATACAGTAATCTACGTTGCTCAAGTGAGTCCCAGCCTAAATGATCAATCATAGGAGAGATATGGCTAGCTCTAGAGTAGTCGCTAGGAGTAAATCTAGCAGCCCTGCGCTGTATCATATCGATGTTCTTAATGTTCCTTTTAGTGTGCTGTTTCCAGTTTCATGAACTTTACTTTTATGTCAAAGTTTTTATGCTGTGTATGGTAACGATGACTGCATCACAACGGTGGACTACATGCATGCACGTCCTAATTAAGCAATGACAATGTCGAAGCTTTCTCTCATACACACGCCTATTGGACTATTGACTTAGTGATCATATAAAAACCTAATTATAGTACAAAACTACAAAGTACAAATCACAAAGCAATGACCGTGAAATCGTTAACTGAACCTTTATTAATAGAACAACCTTATTCTCATCTGTACAACGTAATATATTTCTTATATCATCCCTGGGCTGTCAATGAACAGTAATCTGTACAGCTTAATTCAAACAATTGTTCCTCGACAACCGACAAGACTTTTAGTCATGCTTTATTTTTACCAGAATTTTAATTGGCCAGACATGAAAATCTATAGTTATACGTGGCATTGTGCCCAAAATGAAAATAATTCGGAAAAACGGAAAGTGGAACTGAAATATATAATGTTAATAATACTGATACGTTACAATGTTACCCGGTTTTGGAAACTAATAATGCTGTTATGCACACCATGAAGGAATATATATATATATATATATATATATATATATATATATATATATATATACATATATATTCCTTCATGGTGTGCATAACAGCATTATTAGTTTCCAAAACCGGCACACCATGAAGGAATATATATATATATATATATATATATATATACATTTTTAGATTACCACATATCAGAAAGTCGCTCTGCTTGGTGCTCGATATACACCAAGCTAATTAACTACATGTATAGTTCCTCCCCGTTCTTACTTCTATGACTATGTGTCTGTTACTTAATTCAATTCTTTCTACAAAGTTTTGAACTTTAAATTTCCTTGATTTTTGAAGTAAACATTGTCCCTAACTGTGATCAGGCACTTTTTGTGTCATTCGTTGACATCGATGATAATTGTGTGTCTTAATTCTTTTTCGCTCGAAATTGCTCAATGTTCATACTCACTCGCCCCACAATTCAGTGACTCGACTTTTTATATACTGCGGTGCGTTTTTCAATGCATGTTTTTCAGCTATAGTTTTTAGTAGCAGAACTGTTCGTATCGCATTGTTTGTATCACCTTATTGCTGTCTCTCTCTATTCTCTCACTTTTCGGTCCCTATACTTAGCTTTTACAAGAGTCCCCATACATTTTCTCTTTAGATTTTATGCTTCCAATTCAAACCAACCCATCGATTTCGACTGCTGGATTCACTGTACCGCTCGTTTGCGTAGCCGGAGTTTGTTCGGGCGTTGGTGGGTCCTTGTCTTCAGGTTTACTCTCAACTTCGATCATCTCGACCGTCGCTTCGTTAACTATACCATTTAGTGGTTTGTTTAGTTTTTTGACACGCGGCAGGGAAATGTCTTGCATAGATCCAACTCGACTCGTTTTTCTGCTCATTCCAGTTTCGAGCGTAGAGTTGTTGTCTCCTCCAAAGACTTGAGTCGATCGGAAGGTGGCCGACGAAGGCCGAACCATTCGATTGTTCAGTTTGAGAAGTTTGAGAATCTCCATCTTAATGTCTCGTTTCCACAATGCGTAGATAATAGGGTTGATAGCAGAGTTTCCGACGAGAAGCAATCTCGAGGCGTAAATCACGTCAAATGGTACGTCCATAAGTTGGTAGTAGAAAACGATACTGCGAAACGCAGACAGACTCCAACAGAACACGAACATAAGAACCACAGTACCGAATACTTTCAGCGTCGCTTTGGCTTCTCGGGTTGAGGTTGTCGGTATAGGCACTGACCTATTATTATTTGCTGCTAAATTGACGCTACTCAGAACACGATTGATGTGTTTTGTCTGTTTCCAGGCAATGTTAAAAATCACGGCGTAGGCGACCAACATGATGAGGCAGGGGAAGAACATAAAAACCACCACTTGTAATGTGTAGAAGATCTTGTTGTTCCTGGTGACGGCTTCGAGACCGGTGTCGGTGTATTGCCAGCCTACTGGAGCGAGCGAGACCAAGCTAGGTACGATCCAGCTCAAGGCGATCATAACAAGCACCTTTCGTTTCGTCATCTTCGCATGGTATCTCAGAGGTCGTGTGACGGCCAGAAAACGATCGAAGGTGATGCAGCAGAGGTTACACACCGACACGAACAAGAAGCCGTCGTAGAACAACTTGGACAAGTTGTTGTCGCATTTGACGTACATACAAGCAAGATACGACGGAATAATTGCCAGGCCTACGAATAAGTCGGAGAGGGCAAGCGACACGACCATAAAGTTGGTTTTCGTTCGAAGACGTCGTCTGGTCGTGATAAAATACACCACCATTGCATTTCCAAACACAGCCATCGTCATGATTATGATGAGACCAATTTTGAGATAAAGCGGTGGTCCGGGTGGCGCAGCTCTCTCTACCGGTGGTGAGGTTGTGTTTGTCCCGTTGGTCATATTACTAGCTATAGTGCTGGCTATATTACTAGGTATATTATCAGTTATCATACCAGTTATATTACTAGTCATATTCGGATTCATCTTTGAACGTCCTAACGCGCCTCCCACAAGCTTTCTTTTCCGATTCAAATTGTCTTTTCTGTCAGGCAACAAATTCCTTCGCTTCCCGAACAATATGGGAAACCTGTTGTCCTTGCTCGCTACTTTAGCTCGAGAATATGTCCTTCAAAAAGTCTATTCACCATTTCTGTCTTCTTCTCTCTATCCTGGCACTTGTTCGTGGAAATTTCGATTGTTTTTTCACCCTCTTCGAGCGGAAAATCCAGTGCAATCGAGGACAGGTATCGCGAAACGTCGAACACCAAAAACGGCCACTGTCCTATCTGACTCGACGCTGGGCACTGGTGTTTTGTAAAAAAAGGCCGACCGTTCGACACCACAGGCGGCCGGTGCACTTCTTTAGTCTCCCTAAAAGCAATCAAAAAAATGGAAGTCATGCGATAAAATATATTATGAATATGTGAGGCAGGGAATCCAGCAACAAGTACAAAGAGAAAACCGAGTGATGTCTGCGCTTCGGTTTTCCTCGAGCCGGGATTGCAAGTTCTGTGCCCCAAATCACGCCCAATCATAGCTCTCTGGTTGTTTTTAACCGCTAGAGTTCGGTGTGTTCACGGTTTTGGTGAACAAATGCGAAGACCCGTACGCTCAGTGACCCAACGGGATATTGGTTGTAGAGGTGCTGGTTGGGATTAAAATGCGCATAAATCGAATGCCTCATTGATTACATAGCTCAAAATACGAAGAAAACACAACGGTAGAATATCTCGAGAAATTTCACCAGAACTGCTTTAGGACCACGGCATAAAATTGCTTCGAGCAGGCAACTCCCACTTAATAAAGCGATTATCGATAATATCTATGCATGCCCCTATGCCTTGTCGCGGAAACGAAATCGGTCGAACTGGTCGGTCGGTTATACGCTAATTAGCAACTCAGTTACAAACTTTGTAATAATTGTAATATTTCATAAATACATACTTATAGTGCAACTCACCTTCAGGAAGACAACCTAAATCGTTATCCTTCACTCGCAAGGAGGGAAATGAGACATCTTGGAATACCACACCTTCTAAAAATTTGTGTTCTGTTTTTATCTTGACCAAGAGATCACCGTTCCTTTCTTTGGATCTGTTTATCAAAATGACTCGACTAAGGGATATAATTAACTCTGTTTTTCTATACGCAAAAAGCGAATCCAGCTAGCGTGGGAACTCTTGACTGCCGAATAAAACACGTTTGATTTCTAACCAAACTTCAGATGTAGTTCAGGATCCTCGTAGTCCACGTAACGAAAGTGGTACCATCAAGCACTGAGGGGCATTTTGTCGCACTTCAGCTTGATCGCTTCAAATATTTTCTCAACTCGGTTCGTTCAATAGAGGTCTTTGTGCCTCACGTCCGGGGGTATTGCGCTATTTTTAGGCTCTCCAGCGGCGTTTCGTTTTATGGAAAAGTCAAACATGGTCATGAATTCACGCAGGAACGTAGCCAGCTTGCCTAGGTTACAGTTACAGAAAATAACTGCGTTTTAATATATGACTATAGCCCTGCCGTTTGCTCTCAATAGAGTACCATAGCTAGGATATCGGAGCCGTGTCATTTAAAGTTGTGTGTAGTGGATATCCAATCTTCAAAAACAAATGCGTCATTCCGACATTTGTGTCCTAATAACAACACAAAGGGACACAGGATATTATTTACCGTTGGTTTATAAAAAGAACAACAATTTTGTTTTTATATTTGACGTCATCTTTTTCTTCGCACTCTCTTAAAAAAGATGACGATTGTACGCGGTGAGCAGAAGAATATTTTGGGCTCAAATATGTAGATTGCTTGTGTATAACCTGGCCTCATTCAAGATGGCTGCCAGCGAGATAAGCTTATATTCAACAAATAAATTCCCAACACAGCCAGGTGAAGAATAAGACATAGTTTAACGCTACTCTGGCTTAAAAGTTTTTTGAACGTAGCTTAAAAAGGTACTGTTCACGACCCAACCTTTCGACACTTCGCTCTAGTGTCTTCATCAAGGGTGATCGTTGAGAAGAAAGATCCTTGAAGAAAGGAGAGTATAAATATGGGACCTTTCTTCAGAGCGATCAAGACACTAGGTCGGAATGTCGAAACGTTGAGTCATGATCAGCATATAATTTTAAAAAGCCCCATATTGAAAGAGACATGAGTTATTTCAAATTTTTATTAAAACTAACGTTTCGTTGCTAATCCTGCAACATCTTCAGAGTGAATAATTATTTACAAGGTTATCTCGACTTATATGCTAATATATTTACAGTAACAGGAAATGAGTAACTGAGAGAGGGGTGGAAGTGACAGTTAATAAATTACAGTGTTAAATCCTTCACTCAACGCTAAAATCAGTTCTCTTCCTTTAAACTTATTTTGATTTATACACACGTTTTTCTTTATATTTTTCTATACTTGTCTTGACACATAACTGAAAACATTCTATCATACCTGTTACTTCACACTGTAATTTATTAACTGTCACTTCCACCCCTCTCTCAGTTACTCATTTCCTGTTACTGTAAATATATTAGCATATAAGTCGAGATAACCTTGTAAATAATTATTCACTCTGAAGATGTTGCAGGATTAGCAACGAAACGTTAGTTTTAATAAAAATTTGAAATAACTCATGTCTCTTTCAATATGGGGCTTTTTAAAATTATATGCTGGGCTTTAATATTCCTGACAAGATTACGCTTTCCGCCTGGTTCGTCTATTGCTACGATTTGAGTCATGATCAGTGACTTTGCTACCTTTAAAAAAGCTTTTAGCCAGAGTAGCGTTATCTTATGTTGTCACCTTACTACCCAAACAAAAATCCTAGGGCCTAGCCAGAAACCGAGTTTACCGCCTAGCTCATATGCTAACCTGACCCACTAGCAAGTTTACTGCCTAGTTTAAAACCATAAAAAAAAAGCTATTTACATATTGACCAATATACGGATTCAGAATTCAATATCATACGAGCTAAACGGTGAACTTCTGACTAAGCTTTTTGTCTGGAAACTAATGAATTGCTATGGCAACAATACGACTTGAACTGCAGTGTTGCTTCTCCGCCTACGGCTATATCTGTGTGTAAACTTTCCAGAAATTTCGGTAAAAATTTTCGTAAATACATGTAACTTATAAGAATTGTTGTTACTTAATTTGCATACGAAAAAATGAATACCCAAAAATACTACATAACAACTGCACGCGTAAAAATCTCGCAAGTTGTTACAGTATTGTTGCCTGAACAATGCTGCAACAACTTGCAACAATGCTGTAACAACTTGTTGACATATGTGAACAACATTGATAAATGAACAACATTGTTCATCATTGTTTCAACAAGTTGTTACTACTTGATGAAACAACAACCGTTGTTCACGCATGTTGTAACAACCGAAGAACGTGTTGATACATCCACCATGTTCACCATTGTTGTAACATTGTTGTTCATCGTTGTTATTTCGTCATGTTGTTACAACATGTTGTATCATGTGCGAACAACGTTCTTGGCTATAAAAATGTGCTGTTGGAACAACTTGTTCATGACTGTTGATTTATCCGTGAACAAGTTGTTCGAACCATAAGTGAACAACTTGTTCACGGCGAGCAGCACAACATTGTTCACGCCTGTTGACAACCGTGAACAAGTTGTGCGTTTTTACGCATGTACATAACTACAAATTGAGTAATGGTGCGTAGGCAGTGTTTTGAATATTGCAAAGTTAAATCAAGATTTATAAGAACACAGTAAGAAAGTTTTACGCTGAGGAAATTAAAATCTCCATTCGAAACGTCAGTATTCGCCGGCAATTCACCATCGTTTTGTTTTCTTGTGTCAGCTAAAAATGATCTTAAAACGTTATTTAACATTATTTAAATGTAAACTGGTCGTTACTTACACTGTACTTGCACGAATGCAACCATTATTGAAAGAGCCAGTTAATTATATTGCTCTTTTGACATTGGGTTTTGAGTAGGAATTTAGGAGACTCACGAAGTTTCTTTCTTATACTGTAACGAGCTATATGTTAGAGTATAGACAACAGTTCAGTAGAGCAAGACTTTATTATAACATGTACAGAATTGCGTGGGAGCCTCACTCACGAAAGAAATCAGTCGTTTATATTGTTAGTGACAATGAGTTAATTGTGGGGGAGGACACGACAAGTGCATGATGAGGTGGGAGTAAGACTGACAACATGCTGAGTGTTAAGTTGGATGCATTACACTAACACATCTAATTGAGAGTTAGAGTAAAGAACAACATACTATAAGGATAGGGATTGGTACAGAAGAGCAACACACCAATTGCTCGATTATATTGGAGAACAACACACCAATCAGTGCAGAGTCAGGTGGCGAACAACACGTCGTGCTACAGAGTCAGGCTGGCCGATAGCAATGCACCAAAGTGCAGAGTTACAGTGTTGAACAACATAGCAAGCACAATGTTTACAGATTCAGAGTGAAAAGTAACACATCAAGTGATGAACTAATGTGGCGAGAAATACACCGAATGCAGATCGAGTCAGGATTGTAAAAGCACATCAACTGTAAACTTAAGGCCTATATCTACACGATACGATTGTCATTCTGGCGTATGCAATTTTGTGTACGTACACAATTCTTGTTCATGATTCGATGCGTGGTGAATGTCGAAAAACGTCGTTGACACAGTTGGTGGTGAATCACATACATCACGATGACAATCGTATCGTGTAGATAGGCCTTTAGAGTAGGAGAACAACACACCGAGTGCAGAGAGTGAATAGAGAACAACACTGCCGAGTAGAGACATAGTCCAAGTGAAGGTTTAGTATGATGAACACACCACTGAAGTAGATAGTTATAAAGTGAAGAACAACTTATCGAGTGTAGAACAATACCACCGGTACCACGCACAGAAGTACCCGTTAGTTTGATGTTGCTGTGCTGACCACCGATTGAGTGGGAAAGTAATTGAGAGAGATTGAGTGGGTGAGAAGAACACGTGGCAATTGCAGTGTTCTTCTCAAGCTTATTAGGCTACACACCAAGTAGAGAGTTATAAAGTGAAGAACAACTTATCGAGTGTAGAACAATTACACCTGTACCACGCACAGAAGTACCCGTTACTTTAATGTTGCTGTTTAGCGCTAACGAGTAACTACTATAGGTATTAACGAGGGTAATATAAGTGATTGAGTGAGAAAGTAATTGAGAGAGAAAGAGTGGGTGACAAGAGTGCAGGGGCGTCCGAGATCTCAAGGCCTGTTTACACGTGCGATTTCTGATGCGATGAATATCGCCAAATTAATTTAGATGCATGTTAAGTAGAAAAAATGTCCGCGGATTGTGTGCTGTGGTTCCACTCTCCTCGGTTTTCTGCTCTTTCGTAATTGCTTAACATGCATCGAAACCAGGAGTTGGCGATATAGTAAAAACCCGCTAATTAACAAGAACCTACATTTTACCAAATCAGCCTGGGATGGCCGGGTTCTTATATTCCTTTATTATATAGATGCGAGTGTTTTACTAGAGTATATGTAGTGTCGTATTTTCCATATCCTCACTAGTGAAGATATCGATGACGTCATTAAGGATTTTACCTCTTTTTGCATTGAATCTATATAATAAAAAGAAAATTACACGCTGGCTTGAAGATATGAATTTTATCTTCTCGTGGTAAAAACGATATTTTACTCATTCGCTACATTCGTAAAATATTGTTTTCACCACTCGAAGATAAAATCCATATCTTCGCACCAGCGTGTAATATCTTCTATATATATTCTTAAATAAATAAAGTCTTAATTTCAGCCTGAGGTTCTTAAAGTGTCACTGTGATGAAAAATCGTCAGTCTTTTTTTTATCTTGTCATAAAGTAAATTTAAAATGAGGATGAACGGCGTTTGTGGTTTGTAAATAACTCATCACGTTCAAGAGATATTCACGTTTTGGAAATATGCAAATTATATGGCTGATGACGTCATTTTCTCCAAACGAGAGAAATGAAAATCGTAAAATTAGGAATATCTCTAGAAATAAACAATAGAAAGTGCTCAAATTTTGCATGCTTATCGTATTAAATAAAATACGTTTTACTGTGGAACTTTAGTTGTTTTCGTGGAAACTGCTAGTTCCTGGCCCCCTCCAATGATAAAATTAAATTTGCTTCTTTATCAGCAATCAAGTAGCGTTTACTCCAGCGAATGGACGTGAAGATTAGGGCTTATGTAGGCATTGTAATTCAAACGTTTAAATCTTTCTATTTTTAAACAATGAGGCAAAAATGATAATTCCTTTTTTAAGGTTTAGAGTAACCTGTGAGCATGCGCTTAACATGGCAATCACAAAAGTTCCACAGATCGAGAAGTGTATTTTATTGGATACTATAAGCATACAAAGTTTAAGCGCGTTCTATTGTTTATTTCCAGATATATTCCTTATTTTACAATTTTCAGTTCGCTCGTTTGGAGAAAATGACGTCATCAGCCATAAATTTGCATATTTCCAAAACGTGAATATGTCTTGAACGAGATGAGATACTGACATACCACAAACGCCATTCACCCTCATTTTAAATGTACTTTATGAGAAAATCAAAAAAAAGACTGACTTTACTGTAATTATCGCATCAAAAATCACACGTGTAAACGGGCATATTTTAGAAGTGACAAGGAATTACTTTTATAATATTTAAGTGTTTTCTTTATGGCGTAATTCAGTAATTGTTTATAATCTAAAAAAAAAGTTCTTAAGGTTCTTAAAAAGTTCTTTTCACAATTTTGACTTTCTTGGACTTTAAATGGGATTTTTGAAACTCATATTTTTTGCACATTACAAACTTTGAATTGTTATAACTCCTAAGTTTTTAACAAATTTATCTGAAATGTTCAGCATTTGTTATTTTATATATTTGCAGTAAAATGATGATAGCACTATAGGCAGGGGGAGGTAGTTTTTTAAATATTGTCAGTGGAACTCAGAAACTGTATAATTATTTACTTTTTGTTGCTATGGCAACAACAGACAAAGATTCTAGAAATTCACATCATATTTTAGGTTTACCCCTAAACTACTTTAAAAAGAGTTTTTGATGAAACTTGATGATGTGTTTTTGAGGAGTTAAAATTTTGAGAACATATACTGGGTGAGGCCATTTTGACAATCGATTGCCTCAAATGTAAATTATAATGTAAATAATCCAAGTCAATTTAATATATTGCTTAATCCCTGTACTTTCAGAAAATATATCGTTGTTCATACTTTGGTTCAATACTTCATGAGACAAAGCATACCAAACTATCAACACCGTAAATAAACATAATTCAGGTGTATTGCCCCCTTATTAAGCCCTACCGTATTTACTCGATTAAACGCCGCGGCGTTTATTAAATTTTTAGCGTTTCCAATGCGGCGTTTATTCAAGGGCGGCGTTTATTCGAGGGCGGCGTTTACTTCAAAATCATATTTCTTAAATCACTGACAACAATTACAGTAAATCATTTGTAAATATTATGTAAAACAGAAACATGTTTAAAGTTCCAAGAAACATTGTTATACAGGAAAATAAATTTCCAAGGATGCATGGTATAGATTACCGAGTTCAGTGTACCGTACTTGTTTTTTTTCTTCTTATAATCCTCGAATAAACGCCGCATTCCTCTGCTTGAGTGCGGCGTTTATTCGAGGGAAGCGTTTAATCGAGTAAATATGGTAATCAAACGAAAACGCAAGTCATCGCAAGTTGCCAGTCACGCTATCTCAGCCAGCCGTTCTGAATAATTTCCCGAAAATATCATGTACCGTGACAAAGTTAAAACTTGTTTAAAACACTCATGAAACCTTTATTTTGTTAGTTTGGGTGTTCGAACGACCGCCACAGAAATTCGTGACTGCCAACTTGCGATGACTTGCGTTCTCGTTTGATTAGGCTTAAAGCCTTCGACTTTATCGAAAATGTTCATATCTTCTGCAAAAATGGATGGGACGGAGAAACGAGCAAGTTAACTTCGAGAACTACCAATAAATGAAGAGCCCCCCCCCCCCCCTCTCTAGATGCCCGCGGGATTTACCAATTTTGGGCCTACAGGCAAAGTGTGACGACACATTTCTAGGGGGGTCTGGGAGCATGCCCCCCGGAATTTTTTTGAATTTTGGGTCTCTGAAACAGCATTTCCCGCATTTTGAGGACACTTTTGAGCAAAATATAAAGGTCTGAAATCCCATTTTTAACAGAGTTTCTCGTTTCTTTTTAAAATAGTGTCTAAATATTTTTTTTCGTCCCAAAACGTGGGCCGTCCAAATTGTAGGCTTACAGGCTACAGCCTGGTAAGCCTATCGGTAAATCCGGGCCTGAATATAACTGACGGCTCCGGAAAACGTTTGCAACAACTGAAGTACTCAAGAGCCTCAAGAGTTAATTTTTCTCGACGGTCAGATATTGGCCAGGATCGGACGCGGCGTATATTGAAATAATATCTAAGGACGGAAGACGATAACGGCGGTGTTTGATGCATATCCAGCCGACATTCTTAAAACAGACGCGGCAAAAGATGACTTTGTTTTATATTTTTTTTCTTTCGGTTAAAAAGCGCGCCCGGCGCAGATTTCATATTAGGTCGCGGCTTTTTTCCAAGAGGGACTGGGCCCAATCTAATTTTGGAAGCGCATCTGTACGCAGGCTATTCAGCGGTATTTCAAAAAACTTTAGACATCAAGATTCAAGATGGCCGACAAAGGTATGAATTGGAATAAGTAAACGTGTTACATTTTTAAGCATTTTACTCTTCTGTTTTGTGATGTTTCTGTGCTTATCGGTTAAATAAGAGTAGTATGTTATATAAAGAGTAAATAGACAGAGCAGTATCATACAATTTAGGCTAGTTAAAGACTTAAAGCTAGCTGCTCAACCTTGCAGTTGCTGATAAAACAGCTACATAATATATTTGTTAAGCTACAGTAGTTTATTTTAACGTGGATACTTGTAAAAGACTTTTGAAGTGTTTTATCGTACAAATAAGTTAATATATTAAGTCCTGTCAATTGAAACCTGGCAAAGAAAACGTGTTATTCTAGCTTAAAAGTTTTGTAACCGTTAGTTTTATAAAAAGTTAATGTTCATGGACTCATGTTTTGACACTCTAATCTTGTGTCTTCACCAGGGGTCTGTTACTGGAAGCATATATAGTAATGCCATTGTTTTTTGAATCCAGTCTCAAATTTTAGTTGGCATGGCTGCCATGGACACAGTACAGTACAATGCAGCACAGTACAGTACAGTATACTACAGTACAACACAGTATAGCACAGTACCAGTGGCATAGCCAAGGGGGGGTGAGGGGGGGGGGGGGGGTTGCTCCCCCTAATAGTCTCCAAGACTGTTCTCGTGAAAAGTTTAAATCTGTGGAGAAACTTGTAGGGGGGTGTGGGGTGGTGGTGGTGTTACAGTTGTTTAAGGCCAAGTGAGTAGACTAGTAATGTGTTATATATATTGCAGGATGTCATGATATATACTTGTAACATATTTTTTAATTTTCAGATTTGGAGCTTGAGTCAGAAGGGGCTTCTGTGAATTTGGCACATCAGACAGTGCGAAAGAATATATCTTTGAAATTAAAGCCTAAAGTGGAAGGAAAACTGAAGAAAAAAGACCGGAAAAAATTAGAAAAGAAAGCAAGCATTGAAGGTACCATACATTATATTTTACTAACTGTACATACCACTAAGATGGCAGCAATCAGAGTTTGATAATGTCTGATGCCATGCCAAATGCATTGTTATATAGCTAGAGTTTTGCTGGATACAATGATGACTGTCATTGGTTGGTTTGTGGTAACATGACCTTAGCTATGTCTACTGAGCGGGCAATAATTGACAACTTATTGCCTGCTTGGTCAATAAGTTTTCAATTGTTGACCACTAGAACTTTGAACTCTTCATGATTTCCTATAAACAAAAGCTTGTTTGGTAAGAAAAAAAGAATATTTATACAGTAGGTCTTCAAAGCATGTGTGAAGATTAACTGGAGAAATTTATTGCTATTCTTTTGTTCTGAGACTCGTACATGTATTTGTTTGTTTGATGTGAAATTACAGAGCCAGGCGAAATGTTTTGGTAAGTCTTTCAGTTTGTCTTTTCGTTTGTGTACTTTCCCTTGATAAACGTTGAAATTATTCAGTGTAACTCAAGCTATATAACAAAACACGTAATGTCTGCTCCCTCGGGAAACAGTTAGTTTTGTTTTCCCTCAAGCCTCGATGTTTCCCTTGACTTCGTCTCGGGAAATATCAAGACTCTCGGGAAAACAAAAGTAACTGTTTCCCTCGGGAGCAGACATTAAGTATATAGTATATATCCATGTACACAGAATGAATTGTGTAGTTGTAATGATTACTGTACATTAAATTTGTACAATGTTTTCCAGGTGAAAAAGAAAGCAAGAAAAAGAAATCTTCCACTGATGTGGCCACTCCAGCAACAAAACCAGGAAATGAATTACTTTGGAATCAACAGGTATACTATTAATAATTATAGACCTGGAGCGAGGTAGGCTGTTGCGGTATTGAAAAAATACCGATATCGGTTATTGAAAAAAAAAATACCGATAATATCGATATATCGATATTTTTCTGCGATGGAAATTAACTATATTTTAAGCCTAATTTCCACCAGACACCAGGATATCATAAGAATAACGTTTTACAAAAGAAAAAGCACCTTTTTTGAAGTGTGAATCGAGCTTTAATGTAACAAATGATATATTTACAATGATATATATAATATATTTACAAGTTTGCTTGGTCTGGCTTTAGCTGGGCTCTCTGCGAAGTTATAATTTGACCGGCTTTACTGAATAGTCTCTCAGACGGCGAACTGCTGGCAGGAATTGCCAGATATTTCCGTGCTAGCTGACTAAGTAAAGGAAAGTCGCGAACATGACATTTCCACCACACCAAAGGGTCGTCATCGCCATCAATTGTTTGGATTTTTATGTATTTATTCATCTCCTTCTGCAATCGATCGTGCGGCGACTGTGATGGCGATGATATCTGTGACGACTTCCGCATGGTGGTCAGGGAGCCGAGCGTCTTCTTGACTTTCTGTGGCGGTGGTTGACATGGCTCGTCTTCAGGAACGTCACTTGAAGCGAACACAGCTTCTTTTAAAAGAGCTTCTTTGACGGCAATAAGCTTGTTTGGCTTTTCAGTGACAATGTCATCATTCATCTGTTCACCATTGCCATGTTGGTATTTCGAACGTTGATCTTTGCGCGCAAGAATATAAACAAACGAGTCTGGAGATTGTCGATTGAGTCGGTATATATATACTGCATCTGTCACAAACATGTTCTATTTATTCTAGCGATGACTCATCGCGTGCGAAAAAAATTTCTAAAGACTGCGATGAGTATCCTCGACACTGTCGAGTCGACAGCCCGTGAAATGTGCGCTTTGGGAATTGAAATACATTAGGTATTCAGGATGAGTCATGACCATAGAAATAATAGACCTAGAATGCGTGCTCTGTCACGTGACAGGTGTCCAAATTAAATTTTATTTTGCCCTTATAGATCCGCCATTTTGAATTTTGCAAAGGGGTGGCGATAAATATACAACAATGATCGCTCAAAATAAAGAATTGGAGGACGTTTCATAGGGATAAATTGGATACATGCATGACAACAAATCAGCCACATACACATTAGCATAAAATAAAACAATTTGCAAGACATTTAATAAACATACTAAAAACTATAAGACTAGTTCAAAATTATATTTTGATCAATTCACCACAAATACAAAAAGCAACAAAAAGATAGGCTCATGCTAAACTTGAAACTCAGAAAAACGAAAAAGAAAAGAAACTAATCAAATACGTAATGGAAACTAGGAGAAAATCTTAAGAAAAACATGGATTTAAAATGTCAATATAAATAGATGTTGAAAAGACTGATGTATAAAAAGTATGACAGGTGCATAAACATATTTTATATTTCAAAAATCACAAGCTAGAAATCCCTATTAGATTGGATAAAAAAGAACAAAACACTTACTGTCTCCTGGATTAATCCTCCACATTCAGTATAAATTACATACAGATTGGCAAGTGGGAATCATTCAAATATAATGTAAAAGAGTAAAAACATTAAAACCATTCGTATTAAAAGGCCGCTATCGTCGCCATTTCTACATCCAGAGTTTGATGTTCGAAATGTTTTGGCGAAGGATATTGCACTTCACATGCCTTTATCTTTAAATTCACTAATCCAGTAAATTTCCCGGTGTAAAAAACAAAGAAATTCAGTGCTAAAAAACATCCATCGTCCACTCCACACCGGTCAACCGCGGCCGTGTAAAAAACTGTAAAAAAGTCCTAGGGTGAGTTCCTTTTGCCCTTATAAATCTGCCATTTTGTGGTGACAATTTTTTGACTGACAGGAGATAGGAGTCCGCATTCTAGGTATATTATTTCTATGGTCATGACAATAGGTGGCGTGATTTGCCGCAAAGAGAGTCCCGAAACTTCCGCAACAGAAGTTCAAAAAAAAATCAAGCGACAAAACAGTGATAATCGGTTTTCGAGCGTCTAATACCGATAATATCGTAGATTTCGATATTTTCGGTAAGATTTTGATATTTTCGGTATATCGATATTTTCAAATTTAAAATACCGAATAACCGATATTTGAAAAAACCCGATAATTATCGATATATCGATATACCGCAACAGCGTAGAGCAAAGGGTATTCCACAAAAAGTTACCCTGAGGGATGAAGTACAACCCAAGGACGAAGCCCAAGGGATATTATTTTTATCCCGAGGGGTAATTGTTTGTGGAATACATGTACTCCAAGTGAAGTGTCTACAATTGATATATTATACCAAAACTTAAATCATTTAAAAAAAGTTAACTTAAGTTTTCTCAGCTTTTCATTGTCTGTTTCCATTCTGTTGATATTAAGTGTTGTCTCAAGGCTTCTAGATGCATTCTTTGTTGTTTTCTTTGTATTACATGAATTCCTATTTTCTTGTACAGTAACTTTCAATTTTCTTGTCAATGTGTGAATGTTCTGTCAAAACATCTTCTTGTTCCACTGTTGTTGACAGCTTTGTGAATCGAGCATGGGATTCAAGCGTGGCACATGAACTTGAAATACCTTGCTGTGGTGGGGTAGTCAAAGTTATACACTTATACCCCACCACAGTGGGTATCTCACTTTAATGCTATAACTGAGGGGTAATTCGATGATTAATTGACTGGTCACATGGTACAACAAATCAAGCTTTCTGACTGGACAATTGAGGATAATATAATTATAATATATTCTTTGAATGTTCGCATGGTGACAAATTGGTGATAGAAGTGAGAATTTTTGGTAACACGAAGTTTATTAAATTTATTTGTTAGATTTTTACCCTGATGAAGGCCTAACTGTTTTATATAATACCTATACTATTGTACTTATAAATAAGTTTTGTGGAAACACCACGTAAAATATTTCTTTGCTAAGCTTTCGGCCTGTTGACTCAGGCCTTCATCAGAGCAATGACAACAAGTTGTTGGCTCACGTCATTTATAAACTAAGCAACTGATCAATTAAATCACGTAAGAATACAATGGCATATCACGTTAATTTTATTAATTAGAAAACAAAATCAAGAATGGGCTCCGAATAGGGCACACCACGTGCTGTTTAATGGCTGTCCTTCCTGAGAAAGAAGGTGTACCCTATTTGGAGAACATTCTTGATTTTTAATTCTTTGAACGTTTTCATGGCGATAAAGTAATATAAATAAGTTTTGTGGAAACACAAGACATGTTCCATAAATGCGCAACAAGAAAAATCTGCTGTTGCCAAACACGCTTGGAAGTATGACCATCGTGTTAAGTGGGAAGAGTCATCACTCTTAGCCAGCAACAAGCAATACTTCACGCGAAGAACAAGAGAATCCATTGAGATCGCAAAACATCACACTATTTCTCAGGAGGGACAGCCATTAAATAGCACGTGGCGTGCCCTATTCGGAGAACATTCTCGATTTTGTTTTCTAATTAATAAAATTAACGTGATACGCCATTGTATTTTTACGTGATTTAATTGATCAGTTGCTTAGTTTATAAATGACGTGAGCCAACAACTTGTTGTCATTGCTCTGATGAAGGCCTGAGTCAACAGGCCGAAAGCTTAGCAAAGAAATATTTTACGTGGTGTTTCCACAAAACTTATTTATATTACAGTATCGGCATGAAAACTTTCAAAGAATTAACTATTGTACTTGTTAGCTAGTTTGACAACTATTTATGTACATATATTTCTTGTTTTCTTTCTTCAGTTGTTGCTAATTGGTCAGAAAGTTCAAGATCCATTACTTCACCAATGTGAGACTTGTGCTTTGCCTATACTTCTTTATGGAAGAATGGTATGTCAACCATCTACAGTCCTGAATTTAAAGTATTTTGAGGGGGGGGGGGGGGTGGGGGGGTGGTGTGGTGAGTGGTGGCTAACCTCAGCTAGAGAAGTTGTCAGTCTCTGTTGTACTCCCACCTCCCTGGCAGAAAATTCAGATTGGTCAGATTTTACACATGAATAGCAATTTAATATACATGTATACTATGAACGATTTACAGAAATTTCAGATTGGTCAGATTTTACACATGAATAGCAATTTAATATTATAATATATACTGTGAAAGATTTACAGAAAATTCAGATTGGTCAGATTTTACGCATGAATAGCAATTTAATATATACATGTACAGTACTGTGAAAGATTTACTTGAGTAGATCAAATTTAGGATGGCATTTTTCTGTTGACCGTAATTTTTGAAGGCTAAACTAAAACTAAACTAATCTTATTTATATTGGATAGCTGTATCAGTTATAGCTAACTGTTCTCCCTAGAGGTCCAGTAAGGGCCATCCCTTATTGATCCAGTGTTTCTACAGGAGGAAACCAGAGTACATGTACCTGGAGGAAACCTGTGAAATCCTGCCAAATGAGTTAAGATTAAATGGAATAACACTCAACAACTTTAAAAATCAAATTATATCTTACTACATTCTCGCGCTGGACTGTGCATACGATCCAGATAAACCTCGGTCATGGAGAACAGTTTGTCCCAAGTGTAACACCGCCCAGAGCTTGCTTGGTGACCTTCGCTGTTGTACTTAACAGCTTTTACTATGCGGATTTTCATCGTTCTTTTATTTATTTTTCTTTTGATCTGAGTTGAACTTTTTTGGGGTTTTTTTTGTTTTTCCTCTTAATCTATTTATGTACGGGACCGCAGTAATTGGCACACGCTGTTGCGGCTATCCTTGCCACTTCTCTTAAAGTTTAGTTTGTATATGTGCATGTTCATCTGTCGTTTAATTATGTATATATTTATTTGTGTGAAGGTATAAATATTCTTTATACACTGTTGGCAAAAACATAATAAATAAATAAATAAATAAATAAATAAATAAATAAATAAATAAATAAATAAATAAATGTTTGGTAGAGTCAAACTGGAAGCACTCTTCTCACATGCGGCCAAGGTGAAATTTTAATCAGATAACTGAACTGAGCAGGTATCGAACCTTGGGTCGCAGAGGTAAAAGGCACATGTACTTAAACAGCTGTGCCACCAACACCCCCGTCTTCTTCAGCTGTACTTCTAATCATTGACTTATTAGTTGACATGCTCTATTTTTTCCATAGAGCCCATGTAAGCATGCATTTTGTCTGGCCTGTGCAGAAAAAGCTAATGGAAAATGTCCCAGGTAAGGCACTACTGTAAGTATATGATGCTTTACAGCGAAATACAATGCACTTTACAGCTTTATACAATATCCTGGTTGCTATGCGTGTTTTCATTGGTTGTTGGCCATGATCTCATCTATTAGAGGACAGACACATGGATCACGTCAGATCACGTCAGCTGACTTGCTTTTTTCTTTCTTCACGCCCCAAACTCCGGCAAGAAGTATTGTGTAATTTTTATATTGTATAAAACATATAGATTCCATTTTTTTTTGTTGTCTGTTCAGTTATAGATGTACAGAAGACGTCACAACGTGGTAAGAACATCAGTGACCCACTCGGCTGCGTCTCGTGGGCCACTTTTTTGTTCTTACCACGTTGTGACGTCATCTGTGCATCTATCTATAACTGAACAGACAACGGCAAAATGGAATCTATTTGTTAAGTAGTTGATGAAGAACTTAATCCATTTTAGCTCAAGAAACTTAACACTCACAGAAGAGAAGCGATGATTATTCAATTAATATTACGATAATTATTGTTTAACTCCTTCCTGGCTGAATCAGTCTTCTGGGACCGATGCAGACTTATAGTATTTCACTCTGTACTCACACATACAGTACCCACCCTTCAAAGTGTAAGAGTATACTGTACACTGTTTTCATTGTTATTTATTTGAGTGAGAAAGAAATTTTCATCATTTTTGCATTATCAGGACGACATTAACTTATAATAAGCGCAAACGTGGACGCAAGCGCAAATTTATTAGGCAAACTCAAACACAAACACAAACGCAAACGCAAACGCAAACGCAAACGCAAACGCAAACGCAAACGCAAACGCAAACGCAAACGCAAACGCAAACGCAAACGCAAACGCAAACGCAAACGCAAACGCAAACGCAAACGCAAACGCAAACGCAAGCGCAAGCGCAAGCGCAAACGCGAGCGCAAGCGCAAGCACAAGCACAAGCACAAGCGCAAATACAAGTACAAACACAAGTACAAACACAAGCGAAAATACAAGCACAAACACAAACGCAAACGCGGACGCAAGCGCAAACACAAGTGCAACCTCAAACAAGGGTGAAACTAGCGTGAACTATGTACTCCCTCCATGTTACATGAAAAACTAGCCAAAGAAAATGGTAATAATTTTCCCTCGTGGCTAATCTTTCAGATGTGGCGAGGTCGTGCAGCGTATCGAACCTGCTCGTTTGGGTCACGTGTTTGTGTGCTCGTTTGGCGGCAGTCGCTATGGCATCTCGGGCTGTCGTCGGAGCTACTTATCTCAACGCGATCTTCACGCCCACATCAAGAGACGTCATCAGTCGGAAGCCTCCGCCGCCAGCGGAGATCTGTCGGCAGAGTACGCTGCCGATCTCAAACGAGACATGCCAGCGTATCCGGGGCCGGTTACTTCCGGTCCTATGATCCGTGAGGGACTTCCGCTTCCTCAGCCTATCCCACCTGAGCGCCCGTTTCCCGGGCGCCCGCCTATTGTCAGCGATCGGCCAATGCATCCCGATATCCCCATAGAAGCTTACCGGAACCGTCCACCTGCCGGGAATTTCCCCCCAAACCAAGGCGTGGTGCCAAGAATGGCTGTACCACCAGGCCCTCCGAGAATGATCCCCGGAGATCAAGGACCGATGATGCGCCCACGGTTTGAAGAAATGTCACGCCATCCAGTACCTGTCGGCCAACCAAATGTGCGTTTTCCCGGTCCCGAAGGAGACGTCGTCCGACCGGCTTGGATACCCAACGAAAGAGACTGGGGTCACAATGTCCGAGGGGAAGGTAACTGGATTCCTCCGAGGTCGGAGACTGGACCCATACCTCATGGTGTCAGGCAAGATGGACCACCATTCAATAGAAATGCACCATTTTACTGAAATTTGAATGCCAGTGTGTTTTTGTACGTTATGGAAACGACATAGAAGCCGCGTGATCAGAGAGGAGAATGGGACTAGTGCAGGCAGTACAAAATTGTTTTTTGAAGTACTGTTTTTCAATAAACCAGAAGTGTTTTCTCAGGTACTATGTACAATACGAATGGCCCGGTTGTATCGGATGTACAAGCTCAAGTCAGCTGTTTGATACCACACTGAAAAATACCATACTAGTAATATACCTACCGTATACCATACCACATTGTTTATCCATACCATATCGTAACCATACTATGCTTTATCATACCATATCTTAACCACACCATGCTACGTGTATGCATATCATACCATATCATACCATACCATACTATACCATACCATACCATACCATACCATATCATACCATACTACACCTTACCATGTCACATATACCATACCATACCAATACTATACCACACCATCTACACCACAGCACATTATACCATACAATACCACACCATACCAGTGCTACTATTCCTTATGTCATACCATTCTATATCATACCATACGATACTATATATTATACCATACCATACTATACGATATACAGGGCTAAAAGTCCATTTACACAGAAACGATCCTGACCAATCAAATTTACTGCATGACCAAAGTTAGACGTTTTGCACAGGGAGCCCATCTTGGCAGCGCGTGGGCACCTGTGGCACACTCGAAAGACGCGCGGGGGACTGTGGCAGGGGATTTAAAAAAAACGAAAAACGGTTATCGGAAGCGGGAAAAAAGGCGGAAAAAACGGGGGGAAAGTGTGTGTGTGTGTGTGTGTGTGTGTGTGTGGGGGGGGGGGGGTTGAGGAAAAAATATAAGGGATGAAACACCAAACGCTCAACGTGGAATGTGTTCCGCAAGTAGCCAGGACATCTCGTATCGTCGGGAGCCACCGTTGGAATACTGAAACCGACTGAAACTCAGAGTCAGATGAATGTGCAATAAATCAATAATCCTGAGACTTCCCACTTTATCCGAAAAGCTTATCGTAGGATTTCGTTCCTAGCTACTTGCGGAACACATCTCTCGAAAATACGATATGTAATTTAGCTGCAAAATCACGGCTAAAAGGTGAGATTTTGCCTCATTTTGATTATATTTTGATAAATGAATCATTATCACAACTACTTCGCTCAATTGTCTTACAATTTTAATACCTATAGGCGCTTAAAACGATGTTCAAAACAAAGAAGAATTCGTGTTTCATCCCTTTATTATTTTCCTAAACACACCACGATCGAGTGTGCCACAGGGTGCCCACGCTCTGCCAAGATGGGCTCCCTGCATGGCGAGAAATGGTGGACATAGAGAGGCGGAGTTAAAGCCCTATTAAACTAGTACCTATGTCGTGCGGTCGTCACAGTTCCGCGGTTCAGAAGAAAAGAGAACAACTAATTTATGCAATGTTGGATGAAATCTTCATCCGATGATCAGAAAATACTGAAGCTTTGAGATTGAAAACCGCAACAACGACAAATACAGGCTAGAAATGAAGAATATCATCGAAAAGACGGATCTTTATAGTAGCCGAATCAGATCGAAACTTGTACGGAAATAGTATACCTCTGTTTGATTTTCGATAACTTGAGCAGCAAGGTTGGTACAATTTGCGTATTCGCCATATTGGCTTCCGTTAGACTTGTGCTCAAAATAGTATATCAAAAACCGCAACGGATTTAATATCTGTGGCATATCGCTCATGATATTTATATCGCAGATGTGTTGCACTATACGATTCAGATGGAAACATTTGAAATAATTTAAAAATTGACACTGCTACGACGATTGTTTCACTCATCCTCTATGTAAGTCCTATTAATCTTGCAGAACTTTTCTAGTCAAAATTTTTATAAGTGGGCATGCATTACGCGCATGCGTGACCATTATTTCTCGCCATGGTGATTTTGCAAACGTTTTAGAAACAATTAGGTATGCCAAAATGATACCCCCTATAGTTATTCATGATGGTTGCTTTACCTAACTCTGAGTTGGGAGGTCTGCGGTGCAGCCAATTGCTTATTAGATGCGTTCAGCAACTGTTGTTGTCAAACAAGGAATTCTACTTTCAGGTAAAAGGCATTTAATTTGCCCAAATGTATATTACGTTAATTAAACAATATACTAGAAGTTACTATCGCAAGTGAAGTGCTGCCTCAAATGGGACAACAACCTTTAGCCTACTCCACAGGCAACTATGTGCACTTCGTGGCTAATGTGACACCGCCTTGCCCACTCCGCCCAAGATTGCCCCACTCCACCCATGTTTGCCCACTAATTATTCATGTGGTTGCTTTACCTAACTCTGAGTTGGGAGGTCTGCGGCGCAGGCAATTGCTTATTCGATGCGTTCAGCAACTGTTGTTGTCAAAAAAGGAATTCTACTTTCAGATAAAAGGCACTTAATTTGCCCAAACGTATATTACGTTAATCAAACAATATATTAGTTTATTCTATTTACAACGAATAAACTAACACAATGTTCCACACACAAAGAATCCTCATTCAGGACTACGATAGCGATTGAAACAATATTTGTAGGTTAAGACATTCATGGACATATGTCTATATGTTTCGATTCGTTCTCAGAGTTACTGTCTTGCAACACGTTTCTATAACTCATCATTCTCATTCGTCTCGACTACATTATCAACTGTTTTTAAGATCTGCCAAAGATCTAGCAGATAACCTTGAGAAACTTTAAGTTTCTCAGCTGCCTCGTTGAACTCGGCAGTTCTCTTTTCCGCGCGCGTTTTGACCGACGTGTACTGGTTCCACGCTTCTTCCACCTTCGTTTTCATCTTGCCCAAGTTGTGTTGATGCGCCTTCTCTCGTTCCCCAATCTCCTTGCGCAAGGCCTTTACTTCTTGGACTTTTCCCAGAATCTGCAAGTCCTTCTGTCGGCAAACTTCGTGCAAGCGCGAATTCTCGTTTCCGACTTTCTCTTTTTCCTTCGTCAGTGATTCAATTTGAGCGTTCAACGATTTCTCCATTTCCAGCGCCTTGCAATGACGTCGCCGCAGTTCCTGGCTTTTGGCCTGCAGTAGAGCTTCCTTCTGCCGCAACTCGTCTTCGAGAACTTGTAACTGACAATAGACGCTTTCCTTGTCGTTCTTCGCGCTTTCGACGCCAGCCTGCATTTTTAAAATTAGTGACTGTACCTTTGCTGTTCTCGTTTTGAAGTTATCCAGTTCCTGTACAGCTAAACTGGCTTCATTCTGACTGCTGCCTTCCCCGTTCGTGTCGCAGAGACCTGACGTTACGATTGGGACGGGTGTCGCCTGGTGCGCATTCTCAACTAGAGCTCTGATTTCACCATGGTGCTAGTAGGAGAGAGAAATAGTTTATTTATTATGCTTGGCTCGGTACTTCGCTTCATTTCACTTCATTTCACTTCACCTCACCTCACCTCTTCTTATCTCACCTCTTCTCACTCACTTCACCTCTTCTCCCCTGACCTCACCTCACTTTACTTCACCTCTTTTCACCTCTTCTCAATTGACCTCACCTCACTTTACTTCACCTCACTTCTTTTCGCCTCTTCACTCACCTCGCGTCTTTTTGTCTTCATTTCACTTCACCTCACCTCTTCTTATCTCACCTCTTCTCACTCACTTTACCTCACATTACTTCACCTCACTTCACCTCTCATTACTTCACCTCACTTCACCTCTTTTCACCTCTTCTCACCTGACCTCACCTTATTTTACTTCACCTCTTTTCACCTGACCTGACCTCACCTTACTTCACCTCACTTCACCTCTTCTCACCTGACCTGACCTGACCTGACCTGACCTGACCTCACTTTACTTCACCTAACCTATTCCCATTTCTTTTCATCTTTCTCACTCACCTCTGACCTCACGTCTTCTCGCCTCTTCTTGCCTCTTCGTCTTCTTATCTCACTCACGTTATTTTACTTCACCTCTTGTCACATGACCTGACCTCACTTTACTTCACCTCTTGTCACCTGACCTGACCTCACTTTACTTCACCTAACCTCTTCCCACTTCTTTTCGCTTCTTCTCACTCACCTCACGTCTTCTCACCTCTTCTTGCCTCTTCTTTTCATCTTTTGCTACCTCACCAGTCACCTCACTACACTTTACTTTACTTTACTTTACTTTACTTTACTTTACTTTACTTTACTTTACTTTACTTTACTTTACTCCACTTCTACCTCCTTTTCCTCCACCTTGCCTTCATCTCTACCTCTCTCCTTGCCTCTGCTTGTACTTCTACTACTTTTCTTCATTGCCTCACCTTGCGAAGTAACTCTCGTACAACTATCTCTGTTTGTTTTCTGTTTGCATCCATCAATCTGGAGGCGTCTTCTTTAGTAAGCTTGTCGTTTGCGTTAGGCTTACTAGCGTCACTAGAACCCGCCTTGTAGAGCTTTTGCAAGGCTATTTCCGCTCGTTTCACTTCCTTCTCCTTATCGTTTGCCGCTTCCGCGTTCTGAGTATTCTCTGTTGGAGATATTTGATCAAACGCGAACTCGTGATTGGCCACTGCGTGACTCAGCCTATCCCAAAGTGTCCCCCTACTGTTCACTTCGCTTTTCCGACCATGACCCAAAGTCTGAGTTTCGTGCTGTGTACAACCGCTGACCTGTCCTCCGTCTTCACGCTGTTCTTGCTTCGGGTTTACTATGCGTTCAATGGACACCGAGAGCTCGTGCAGTAGTTCGTTCGCTCGTCGGGCGGCAATCGCCGTCCGCCGTCCTCTGCTACCCCCCGACGGGCTTTCATGATTATTCTGGATCAGTTCCTCGAAGAACTTTCCTAATGACTTAACAATCCCTCTGCATTTTCTAACCGCGGTTGCTTCTCCTCCTGACTCCTCCGCATTCGATGCACCCCGCTCCCGCCTAGATTTCGACATTTCAGCCCGAGGTCCCAACTCCGTTTGACTCCCCCGTTCGTTTGTAGGACCTTTCTCCGGTCGGCAGTTGCGCAATTGACCTTCGAGCTCTGATATCTTGGTAGTGAGCTTGTTAACTTCTGTTTCCAGTTTACGGCGATCGTCTAGTAGTTTCTCTTCTTTCTTTTGGAGGAAGGTGACATGTTTGTTATTGTAGTATTCCTGAATTAAACCAAGAAGTTAGACATGGAATAAGGTCTACATGTATAACCCGAAGATATAGAGTTTTTAACGCACTTTATGCAAAATTACGTCAAAGTTATAATGGATTGGTGGGTTGGGGTTGGGTGACTACAACTACCAGAATGCTTTGCCAGTATTCTATGGTTTCGGCTAAAAGGGCAATCTCGTACCCAGAGCCTGCGATCCTTTTGGTCAGTACCAAGGAACGGAGGCTCTGGGAAACTCCGATGAAAAAGTCCCCAAATCGCGGGGTCTTTGGTCCCAGTCCTCTGGTTCCCAGTTCCTCATAATTTGTAACTGTCATGTTGATGATCGTTCGCTAGTCCGAAGACTAGGAACGAATTTCGATGAATAAAACGAAGTTCGTATTTTTACAGTCTCGACAAAGCATTTCGTGACAGAATGGCCAAATAGACAGATTTTTGTTGAGCTGTTAGGTAAGGAATTGTACTAATGTTATTTTTAAAGTTCTGAGACGAAACTGCGGAGAAATACGAGACGAATCAGACGACAGATGTTTGTTTGGCGAGAAAGCGACAATAATAATAGTTTTAACTTGTAAATTATCGGGATTTTCACTGTTTTGAATTATTTCATGTGTTCGATTGTATATTGTGTTTGTCGTGTATAATTATGTGTTACAGATTGAGAACGTTGATAAATCAATTAAACAAGTTAGCAACGTGCACAGAATTTTAATTTTCACTGTTATTTATTGCTGGGTCGAGATTGATTGAACTAACCAATCAGATGTCGAGTTTCATCGGAGTTTCCCAGAGCCTCCGTTCCTTGGTAATGACCAAAAGGATCGCAGGATCTGGATACGAGATTGCTAAAAGGGATGACTCAAAGGACATGTCCAGTCCTTTCGCGGCTTTTTCAAAATAGCTCGTCAAATTTGCTGTTTCCAATTTGTCGTCAAGTTTCAGCGAGTCTCTAGATTTTAGCAATCTTTTTGATACTCTAATCACAACGTAAACCCTAACAGACTAATCAGAAATATGGTTTGTCATCTAGATTTTTGGAAAAACATATTTGACGACATATGTTGGAAAAGCCACAAAAGGACTGGACGCGGCTCCTTTTAAGTGATCCCTTTTAGCCGAATATTGGCAAAGCATTCTTGTGTTTGTAGCCACCCAACACCATCTCACGTCATCGTGCAAATGGCCTATAAACCTTATTCAAAAATGGCTGCCGAATTAGAATTCTTTTATGTGCATATAAATTAGCCCTTATGACCTCGTTTTAAAGTAGAAATTCTTTTGAATTTGACACATGAAAACGAGTTCATAAGGGCTAATTTATATGTACATAAAAGAATTTTAATTCGGCGGCCATTTTTGAATAACGTCTATTCAAGACGAGTTTCAGTTGCGACAAAAGCACGAAATACAACACGAAACCAAATACCGTTTTGTTTAAAAGATTCTTGTCATTTTCACTCTCATTTGGTTTTTCGCCTTTCATGTGTTCGGATAGTCTTGTATTTTGTTTCTCCAGTTTTGCGAATCGTTCGCGCCAGTTGTTCAGCTCCCTGTCGGTCTTTGTCAACCGATCCTCGAGGCGCGACGAAGCCTTGACTCGATCCTCGAGCTCGCGTTTTGCTTTAAGCAGCTGACTTTCCACATCTCCCAAGCTTCCACTCATTTTATCGTATTGGTCTTGTTTTTCTTTCACCGTTTGTCGAAGGCGATCTCTTTCGGTTTTCAACTGCTCCTTTTCATAATGCAATTCGACGTTCTCCTTGCGCAAGATCTTGTGCATTGGGGCCTTACATTCCACTGAGCTCACGGTTTTCGAAGACGCGGGTTTCTCTTTGGTCTCTTTAAGCCTTTCGATCTCCTCACCTTGTTTCACTATTTTTTCACGCAAGCCGTAGTTCTCTTTGGATAGTCTGTTTTTCAAATCTGCAAAAGATGCACGCATTTTTTTGAGTTAGTAAAGATAGTTTCGTAGCAGTAGCGTATAGTTCTGGATTTGCCCGGATTTCTTTTGTGTGTGGTCCAATTTTCTTTAAAGACTTATTTTAACTTCTGTCTCGATTAATTAACTGAAGAAAAGGGGCGAAGAAATGGATACAACCTACAATCATAGAATAATTAATTGGGACATTTTCCCTGGGAGCGCGATTTCTGACGGCATCGTAAACTCTTTAAAAAAAAAATCTGTCGCCTGCTCAAAACCACCATCACAGGTCTTCCTCTACCCTCACAAGTCTACCCTCCCCCCCTTTCCCCCACCATGCAATGTTGGTCCCTGTGAGTAGGCCTTACCCGCAACTCGTATCATGTTTCTGAACCAACATTGTATGGTGGGGGAGGGGGGAGGAGGAGGATAACTTAACCGTGCAAAGTGCATCTTTGCTTAGAAGTGACATTGTTGCAAGTTTGTCCCAATGTAATTATTCCATGATTGTAGCAACAAGCAGGTAAACTTAAACTGCTTATCGGAAACGAAAATTCAGTTTGTCTTATTTGAAAGTACTTTTGAAATGACAGATTATGACAGAGTACCATCTTTTGCTGTTTTTTGTTCCTTGCTTCGTTCTTGAGATATTTCAGTTTGTTTTATATGTGAAACTAACCAGTGACATCACAACGTACATAATGACTTACTGGGAAAGGTTATATAAGGGGAAAACATGCACACACATATACTTGCTTCGAAGTGATTCCGTCTTATAATAGAAAAGATATATAACCTTTCGCGGTTAGTTTTGCTTAAAAAACAAACTGATATTTTAAAAACAAAGCAAAGCCACCACCTTGCAAAAAAGATAGCGTTAGAAATAAGGGGGGGGGGGACGATATGAAACTGGTTTGTTCAGTCTCAGGAAAGTAATTGCCTTTGTTGTGTTTTGGGGATTTGTTTGGAAAGGACTATCTACTGTAAATACTTTCCCGTACAAACCTCGCACTTTCCATTCATATTCAGAGTAACAAATTAGTACAATTAGAATGACCTCGATTAGATACTATTGTATAAGAAACTACATTTTTGCAGCAGAGATATAGCACATGCAAGCTCGCGCATTCTTTTCAAACGCGCTATAAACAGACGTTACCTTTCTCTTTTCTTTTTGGACCACGACCGGACAATTCTTTCTCAAGGAGTTTTTTAAGAATTAGCTTCATGTCGCAACGCTAATTATACGCACGTGCAAAATTCGATTTAAATAACGTGACGTCACAATGAGTAATTTATTTCTTTTATTTTTTTTTTTTATTTATTAACTTTGCCATGATTGTCATATTACAAATATAAGTACAGACATTGAGACAACAGGCTGGGCAACCGCAACAGCTAATGCCAATTACTGCGGCCCCGAATTATTAGCATAATTATTAGCATAACATTGCCTTTGGTACCAGGTTGCGCACCAGAAGATTTTTGCGCGGTTGCGAAACGAAAAGGCAGACAAAATTACAAGAGGAGTGATTCCGGGTTCTTTTGACTATACATCGCAACTTTGTTTACTTTTTTTAACTTTTGCATCATTTTATTTACTTTTGCAACATTTTGTTTAATTTTGCAACATTTTGTTTAATTTTGCAACATTTTGTTTACTTTTGCTACATTTTGTTTACATTTGCAACATTTTGTTTACTTTGCAACATTTTGTTTATTATTGCAACATTTTTTGTTTACTTTTGCAACACTTTTTGTTTAATTTTGCAACATTTTGTTTAATTTTGCAACATTTTGTTTAATTTTGCAACATTTTGTTTACTTTTGCTACATTTTGTTTAAATTTGCAACATTTTGTTTACTTCGCAACATTTTGTTTATTATTGAAACATTTTTTGTTTACTTTTGCAACACTTTTTGTTTACTTTTGCAACATTTTGTTTAATTTTGCAACATTTTGTTTACTTTTGCAACATTTTGTTTACTTTTGCTACATTTTGTTTATATTTGCAACATTTTGTTTACTTTGCAACATTTTGTTTATTATTTGCAACATTTTTTGTTTACTTTTGCAACATTTTTTGTTTACTTTTGCAACATTTTTTGTTTACTTTTGCAACATTTTTTGTTTACTTTTGCAACATTTTTTGTTTACTTTTGCAACATTTTTTGTTTACTTTTGCAACATTTTGTTTACTTTTGCAACATTTTTGTTTATTTTGGAACATTTTGTTTGCATTTGCAACAAATAAAAAAGTATCATTTTGGTGGTCGTTCCATGGGAGTAAAACGATAAAAGAAACTGCCGAACAGCGCATAGTTAATAGAACTTATACATGGGACCCGTCCAAATCATTGTTCTATGTTTTTGTTCAAGTTTCTGTATAATGAAGCAGTAATCCAGTAGCAACGATCGGGTTTAATTAGTGTAGTCCTTTATCGTCACGTGTTGTGGTGCTTTATCGTCACGTGTCCATAGGATTTACTTCCATATATGGAACTCTATTGTCTTTCAACATGACTATCACTTCATGGTGAAAGACAATGGGGCTTTCAAACCATGTATACGTTTAAAATATTACATAACTATGAACAGCCAAAGTATACGTATGTATCGCTAGTGCAGAATAGCGTGTTTCCTCATAAACTAGGGGGGTGAGGGCGGTGTAGCTTAATAGTTTCAGGTCATCAAGTGGGCTTGTTAGAGGGAGGGCGCTAATTTAGTTTTCCAACTCATCGTTATGGAACTATTATTGGCGAAAATACAACATATTTTACTTGTAAGGCTAGTAGCGGAAATACGGTTCGCCATTTTTCACACTGACGTCAAATCTTGCGTTCTCATTTACTTTTTTAAGACTTTCGTATATTTAAAATAGAATTCAAAAGACTGAGCTTGACGTAAAGTGAAAAAAATGACGTATTCTGTACTATTGGAAGGTTCAAAATACGTGCCAAGAAAATGTACTTCCGAACGATGGTATTTAACCAGCTTGCAACCGGTCTCGGACGAGCAGTTCCGATTAAATCCGAATCACCGAAAACGGGTTTTCCTTGCACTTCCACGTGTGGTCCAAGAAAAACAGTCAAACCGGCTTTCTGTGAACAAGAACAGTTTTTGAAAAGAAAAGGACTAAAGAGGGAGAAAACGGCGAAAACTGTACGAACTCTGGTAAGTAAATAATAGGTTTCTCAATATTTATGCTCACGTTGTTGTAAACGCCAAGCTTCTGAGCCCGGAGGAATTTTAGTCGGCTTTCGATAAGCGAGTTCAAAACAAGAAAGAATGGCCATGCGAACGAATTAAGGACATGGTTCGATATTATCTGAAGGAACTCCCGACTTATAAACATAGGCAACAAATGACTAAATACCGAGACAATTCTGTCTTCTATTTTGTGGGGCATAACGACCACGGCACAGTTTTTTAAAGCAAATTACCTGCGAAATTCTTCAATTTCTCCTGGGCTTTCGCTAGCTGGGCTTTCGCTAGCTCGGCTTTCGTTTCTTCGTATAACTTTTTAGTCGAAGTTTCCTCGTCTTGTTTGCGTCTTAGACTTTCTTGTAGTTCGTCCACTTGTCGTTGAAGCGAATCCAATTGCTGTGACTTCTCTACCAATTCTTTATCGAGCGTGGCTCGACTTTTAAATGTCTTCACTTTAATATTTTTGCCCGCCTCTTTGTTTTTCGTTGACACTTGTCTACCGACATCATTACCACTGCTTTCGCCTTCGCCTGCATCAATACAATCGTTCTTTAGAAGAAAACTTGAAGCTTGCGTTATGGTTGTGCTTGGTTGATTTGAATTGACAGACATTTCGCTTTCAGAGGAAGCCATGTCATTGCTTTTTCCAGCAATGTTTTTTATAATACAACAAAGGCTTTGCTACTACGTTTTCCCTTGGGTCTTGGGTTCTCTGACTTTTTGTCTCTCGCACTATAAAAATGTTTCCTGTTGACTTGTACAAACCTCCTGTCTGAATTTTGTAATTGTAAAAACAAATCGTCAGTTCGTTCGAACCGTTGGAAATGACGCCAGTTTTCTGTATGCTTTCGAAATATCTCGCGCCGACAGCCTTTTTTAGCGGTAAAATTATTATTATAAAACACGCCTGTTTTTCCCCATGTGAAAGCGTATTAACCGAAATCGATATCGTGTTTTTAAGCTTCAGTTGAAAGAAAAGCATTCCGAATCCCATTATATTCTCAATTATAGTTAACTTGTGCTGTATATATAACATGAAATAGCAATTATCAGTAGAGAACAGTGTATATTCTTTCAAAACCTCGATATACTTTCACTGATAATTTTTGACGGAAAAAAATAGTCTTGGCATGCATCTTGCAAACGTAGTGCAGAATTTTAACTTCCTTATTTTACACACGCGTTGCACGCGAGAAAGTTGAAACTTGTTCTCTTTTATCGCATACAGTAAATATATATACACAGCATTTAGTAGAACGTAAAGAATCTGATTTTCAACTTTTCTGCACGTATGAACCATAGGCAGCCCAAGCACTATCACGTACTGTCTGTCGTATTATAATATACTTATAATATATTAATAATATATTATTATATATTAATATATAATATATTAATTAATAATATATTAATTAATAATATATTAATATACAATATATTAAGTATATTATAATACGACAGACAGTACGTGATAGTCCTTGGGCTGCCTATGGTATAAACACGCTCGATCACGTAGAGCTATAAAGACAAACGCCATAATAGAAATTGGCCTTTAGGGATCACTCAAATTAATTTGACGCATCCGGACAAGCCTTCATACAACATATTCTAGCTTCTCATTCTCTTTTTTGAATCCGGAATAACGTATATACATAGTTCTTATTTGAATTTACGTTTTAGTAAGTAGAGCAAGCGCACTTTTTTTTAAATGTTCCTCTTGCAAGTGTGTTTAGTGGTTGCCATACTGTTATTGTAATGTTGTTTGACCGAACATTCCTTATTTTGACCCGGCCCCGCCGTGGTCAATCCAAAACGCCGGACTGATTAAACTTCAATGAATAATATTTGCTTTTGTTGTCACGGATTCTCCAGTGAGGGATGGGTACTCCTCTCTTTTGTGGTTATATATATATATATATATATATATATATATATATATATATATATATATATATATATATATATAGATAAATTTAGCGATAGGGACTGTCGTTATAAGACATAAACTAGCGCATACAAAATCATACAGATAGAGTGCTCAATGCATAAGCAGAGCGGTATAACACAAGATGAAAACACAAGTTACTTCATCAAATTTTTAATCACTACAGATCTGTTTCGTAAAGAAGTAACTTGTGTTTTCATCTTGTGTTATATCTATATCTATATATATATATATATATATATATATATATATATATATATATATATATATATATATATATATATATATATATATATATATATATATATATATATATATATATATATATATATATATATATATATCTATCTATATATATATATATATATCTATATCTATATCTATATCTATATCTGTTGTATGTCCGAAATCTAAAATTATGCAAATAATTATAAATACAGTTTTAATAATGACAGAATTTCCATTTTCTTTGTATTATAATTTAATTATAATTATTGCTTTTGATCTTTAACATATAATTGGACGCAGCGCCACGCTGGGAGTTGTTGTAGGAGTGGGGTGGAGACAACCGTTCCCAAAGTATTTACTCGACCCTCGCCAATCCGTGGAATTAAGATAGGTTCAGCTGGTCTAAAAAAATTGCTCACCCCTTTACATAACCACAACTAGACACAAAGGTAATTTACACCTACTCAAAAGTTTTTTAGCTTCTAGAGCTTTACAAATTTGATCCCCGTGCTAGAAATGCTAGATATTCTGCACGTAGTATATATATATATATATATATATATATATATATATATATATATATGAATGAAGTTCTTTCGTTTGATGAAAAAACCCTATAATTTCCGTCAACTTAAAGGTTTTGCTAACTAAAGAAGTTTCACTAGAACCAGAATTGTTATGTGCAAAAAAGTACGCATGCGTTTCTCAATTGAGCAAATCTTAATGACTTTATGGTCGTTTTAATGAAATTAAGGGGTATTTTTAACAAAAATTAGTAGAAACTTACTAGTATTCTATTGCAAATGCTGCAATCTGATTGGCTATTCGTCAATAGATAGCGAGTAGCAAATTGAGTACAGTACTCGCACGGCCATGTAGTAAAACAACATGGAGGACACGAGGAGTGAAAGATTGTTTTGCCTTGGTTTTCGCACAGAAACAATGGTCATGCTTTGTTTTTTGAAATAATTTGGAAGAACTAAGGTACACAAGTTAGTTTCTACAAAAACAATTAGATTATTCGCTCTCAATTTCTATGAGATGATAGTTGACTCGAGCTCCGCTCTCGTCAACTATTCACTCATAGAAATTTCGAGCTCATAATCTAATTGTTAAATAGAATATCTTTGTCATTTTTGGTTTATTCGTAAAATGCATGCGTACTTTTTGATAAATACTCGCGGAAATTATAAGAATCTTGTGAGCTCATGTTTTTGCGACTCAATGCCAGCCCTCCTCCTGCCTCCTGCCTGATCGGAGCTTGCCACTGAGCAAAATTGCGAGTTGGTTCCAAGCCAAGAATGCTCGAAAATTTTATACCTTTTTGCAGTGTATAAGCATATAGGGTATGAGTACAAAAATGTTTTTGTGAAAAGATTTCTCCGACTGGAAGTAATGTCCTTAGCAACCGGTTGCCCAGCAACGAAATACCTCCGAACACCGTGGTCCGACGCGTCACGTGATGAAATTTGCCCCACCCTTCAGCCTCCTTCCCGTTGGCGTTTATCGAAAAATTCCTGACAAACCAAAATATTTTAATAAATATAAATACACTATAAAAATACACGTTTAACAATGTCGATGACCATTCGTTTCATCATGCATTGACCTTGAATTTATTTATTCAGAGATACGCCTTTTGCGTTCTCCAACGTTATCCGCTCCGACAAGTGAGCCGACCTGCATGCTAACGTTATCATTGCTATTGGCATCTCTGCTCATGCATTCTAGATTTTGCTATTTTGGTCACCGTATTATTCTAATAGGAACCCTGACAACGACGATGGCAATCCAAATTACCACATTTATAAGAAACCATGCATCAGGACGTCGTATATTGTATTGTTTATGTCTATTTTCAAGAGGCTTTTACAACATGAAGCACCTAAAGACCACAACCTTTAAACGATGACATATAATGGGTGTCTGTATTGAAGTCAATCTCAACCCTAGCCTGCGTTGCAGGCGTTTCGTTTGGGGACGGGCGAGCGGAGTACAGAAGGTTTGGGGAATATGCAATAATATTGTTCTCGTGCGGGTGGTACCTGTGAGTGATCCCTTCCCCATTGAAGGAGTAAGGGGGAGCAGAGACAGGGGCTCCAACCTACTTCCCATCTCATCTCATACTGGCATGAGTATCTTGACTTAATGTTTCTCTTCAAGGCTATCACTGGCATTATATCTATCTCTAAAAACATCTTACCTCAACGCATTGATCCAATAAGAATCACTAGATCATCTGCAAATGTCAACGCCATCTCATTCCGTCAACGAAAATGTAAAACAGTTACCTTCAATCGCTCATTCTTCCTCAGAACAACTAGGACTTGGAACTCCTTCCAGAACATTTACGACTAGATAATTTGTCTATTACTAAATTTAGAAAATCACTACGGAACTATTATTCTACTGCCTTACGTTCCTGCTACTCTGCTGATGATCCACAAACTTGGAGAACTGTCTGCCTTAAATGTAACATAGGTAGAAGTCTCATTCAACCATTAACTTGCTGCTATTAATTACAATGACTGTCCTCCTATTTTTATTTCTTTATTTTTTCTGATCTGACCAAGGGCCCACTGTAATTGGCATTCAAGCTGTTGTGGTGTCCCAGCTTCTTTATTTTATAAGTTGTTTTGTTTGTTGCTGTATTTTTGTAAGAAGCGAAGCTAAATAAATAAATAAATAAATAAATAAATAAATAAATAAATAAGAAAAAAACTAAGGGGCCGTTTTTGGCCGATTCAGGCAGAAATGGGTTAAACAACATTTCTCTTACTTAGGGGATGTTTTGCACGAGGCTGGACCGAAGCTGTAAGTGAGTTGTAAGGAACGAAGATGTGTTGGGTTTACTCTTGGAACTAAAAATTATTCTTGTTTTGCAACTAGAAAACATTTTGGTTGAAAAAATGCTATTGTATTAAATATAGGTATTTATCGTAAGATAGTTGTCTTGTTCTTCGTGGGCGTTCTCCTCTTACCTTTTATTATTAGTGGTTACCGCGGATCGACGTTTAGTGGGTTTTCTTACACCGGTTAACCGACCACATAATATCCTAGGCCAAGGCTAAT
This sequence comes from Corallium rubrum, assembly GCA_964035015.1. Classification (NCBI taxonomy): domain Eukaryota; kingdom Metazoa; phylum Cnidaria; class Anthozoa; order Scleralcyonacea; family Coralliidae; genus Corallium; species Corallium rubrum. Next base: position 9,545,634 of record OZ036004.1, read on the forward strand.
AAAGGAATCTTATATATTTCTTATTTATCTACCTAAAGATCCGTTCTCATGATAGTTACAAAACAAAGAAAAAATTTACACACAAAATATCAAAACAGTGAAAACTGGAATAATATAGAAAAAAACAATATATAAATAAAACTAAACTACTACTGAAGGCAAACTTAAGTGAACTATACTTGTACTATACTTGGCATCTTGCTTTTTCGTTTAATATGGCTTGTTCAAATCTGATTTTCATCACCGCCCGCCCCCAAAAATTTGTCGCCTGAAATATCAGTCTTTATTCTTAAGGCGATTTTCCACTAGGAGACAAAAGAAAAATGTCGAGTCGGTCGACAAATGTCGCCTTGTGGAAAACCGCCTTTAAGGTGGATTTCCACTTGGCGAAAAATGTCGCACGAAGCGACATTTTCTTTTGTCTCGTAAGCTCTCAGGTGGAACTAATTAGCCAACACAAAAGCAAAAGGTCGCTTCGCGCGACATTTTTCGCCTAGTGGAAAACAGCCTTTAAGGATTTATGTCGGTCGGCTACCCGTCGGAAGAAACTCGGAAACCAAATAATTGACCGTCATGATGCGCTATACGGATCGGTTTAATAGAGCGTTTTTAGTAACTTCTTAAATTAATTTTATAGCCGTTATATAATTAACGTTTCTCTTATCAACTATTAAACTCTTGACAGCGTTTATATACTTGCGCGACGGAGCAAATCGTACGCAATGTAAAACAGCTTTTAACTTAGTTCTGAAAGCGGAATACTTTCCCTCCCTTCCCCAAATGGGTAAAAGTACGATGTATTTTTTGTCTACTTTTCACCTTAATAGAAAATATGCTATAGACCAAATCGTAGTTTCATTTAGGCCCACATGCAAATTAGTTTCCTATTCAATTTGGGCCCCTGTGCAAATTACATCGTGTCTATTAAAGCATAACGGGAAGATAACATAGGCTGGGACTGTTTTTTCATGTTTTGAGTTCATTATTTTTAGACACTACGTTTAGGATTATTGTCAAGGATAATCGATAAGCAAATTTTATCCTTATAGAATACCTAAACATTAAAAAGTTTCTGAAATCAGAAATGTTATGTTTACTACGGCTGCTTCAGCCTCGTGTTATAAATGAACTACGTTTTATCCAGACTCAGATTGTATGCGCAGTCGAAACTACGATTTCGCGGTTGGTTTTAGATTTCATCTTTTTTTCTTAGTTACTTCTGTCTCTGACTTGGAAAATTAAGTCAGAATCATTAATAATTCATTAGCTAGAAAATGACAAGGAACCAGTGTCTTTTGTATATGATAATCTATCTGATGTTAGCGGCTTGAAACGTTCATTCTCAAAATAGCAATGTCAATGAACTAATGAGTGAGTCGTTTTTGAAGCCGTTAAAAATCGCAGCCGTAAAACAATTTCAGCATGTGTTTTATCAGCCGGTCTAAAACACTCAGCTATCGGCTCGTTTATGTTTTAAAGCCGATAAAACATCGCCATTCTTTTGTTTTAAAACATATACAATTTACGTAGTCGCGTAGAAACCTGAACTGTCTGCGGTCTATCGCCTTCCTAAAATCTCAGTTACTTTTGCGTAAATTCAACTGAAGATAACGTTGTTGTTTAGACCGATTAACGGACGTACACAAAACTCGAATTGGAAATCATGTTTTGGATTTCATGGTAAGGTTATCCTGCATGGTTTTCCCAAGTGTCGACGGACATTGGGCGAACACACCCTGACCAGATATTCGGCTTTTTATAGTTACCGCTTGAATTTTAACAAATAGGCAAAGGTGACATTCGTGTTGGCAATTTGGGTATAGGTTGGCCTGGTTCCATTGAATACTTTTCAACACTCCTACGCAGTAGACTGAACTTATCGATTGCTATTGCCTTGGCGGCTGTTTGTGAGTAGAATTCACCTCAGTCATTTTTTCGATTCGACACAGGCTCTTCCTTAAGTAACTGAGGTCTTCTTCGTCCGAGTCTTTCATCCACGCACAGGTATATACTGTATAGTGAAGACTTTGACAAACACAATCTTGCCTATATGTGCGCGTACTGGAATTTCGACGTCAAATTTTGTAGGATCTTTGTTATAAAGCTGTTCTTTTCTTCTTATTAGTGTTTCAGATTGTTGTCCCTGAATTGACTGAAATCAAGGTTAACAACAGGTAAGTTGAGATACTTGGGTTATATTAGGTATATTAAATATATATATATATATGAGAAAGTAAGCCCCCCAGATGAGCGCGTGCGCTCTTGGGGCAAACTTTAATTTATTAAATAAATAAAAAAAAAGATGTTTAAATAATAATAAAAAAAATATATAGGAGACTTATATTTGTACATAATATATATATATATATATATATATATATATATATATATACATATATGTATATATATATATATATACTGTAAAGCTACTAATTTGCATTGTGCGAATTAAGTAACTTTTGCTTTGAACAAATATTGGATTCACCTTTATTTGTTTTAGCTCTTGAAATTTCGGTCCTTCGGGTTGTCTTCAGAGAGTAAAACAAACATGCAAATAACTATTATATAATGATGAATCCCACGAATATCAAATAAAGATAACTTGTATGTAGAGAAGTTGAATAAGCTGACTGATTTAAATATTCTTGATGTAGTTTAAATAGTCCGTCGTTAAAAATCTCAACGAATAAGAATGTCTTTCCCTATGTAACAAATGGCTTCGTTTATTGGAAGTAATAGTGAAGTTAAATTGTCTTAATGATAGATATGTAGAGATGAGTAAATGAGATATAAATCTCGGCCGAGTTTCACCTAATATATGCATGCATGGGTTGCAGCACTGGATATGTTTTTAAGACCTCGTTTACACGATGCGGTACAATTTGAAAACGGAACAAAATCATGCCGTTTAGGCCTTGCGTTTACACGATACCGGCACAAAAATAACATGAAATGTTATATTCTGTATTTGCATACCGGCATAATTTTGTTCCGTTTTCAAATTGTACCGGCATCGTGTAACACTTTCAAAACCGTCTTTCTATGCCCACCAAAAAATGCACCGTATAGCGACCTTGAGTCGACCTCTGACTAGTGGCACAAGGCACAAGCTAGCTATTATGGGCGGCCGTTACCACCAAAAATACTACGGTAGTGAAACAGAATAGCCTATTGCAAAACGACTCAACAAGAACACAAATGACTCATCTTAAATTCAAATTACTTAACGTTTCATAGTGGAATGACTCATGTTAAACAGAAATTATTCAACACAATTAGAAATGACATAACAGCACACGACCAAATGACTCAATTAGTTGTGAAATGACTCAACTAGTTATCAAATGACTCAACTAGTTATCAAATGACTCAACTAGTTATCAAATGACTCAACTAGTTGAGAAATGACTAGACTAGTTATCAAATGACTTAACTAGTTATCAAATGACTCAACTAGTTATCAAATGACTTGACTAGTTATTAAATGAATCAACTAGTTATCAAACGACTTAACTAGTTATCAAATGATTCAACTAGTTGAGAAATGACTAGACTAGTTATCAAATGACTTAACTAGTTATCAAATGACTCAACTAGTTATCAAATGACTCAACTAGTTGTGAAATGACTCAACTCGTTGTGAAATGACTCAACTAGTTATCAAATGACTCAACTAGTTATCAAATGACTCAACTAGTTATCAAATGACTCAACTAGTTGTGAAATGACTCAACTAGTTATCAAATGACTCATCTAGTTGTGAAATGACTCAACTCGTTGTGAAATGACTCAACTAGTTGTGAAATGACTCAACTAGTTATCAAATGACTCACCTAGTTGTGAAATGACGCGACTAATTGTAAAATGACTCAACTAGTTGTGAAATGAGTCGACTAATTGTAAAATGACTCCATTACTTGTCAAATGACTTGACCTGTTGCGGATCACGACAGCTTGCGCGGAAGTGGCGGAACGTAATTTGTATCGGTTTAATGATTAACGGTGGAACGTATGGAGCTGTCACGTCAATCAATGTGTCATCAAACGACTCAACCAAAATTGAAACGACTCAACCAAAATTGAAACGACTCAACCAAAATTGAAACGGCTCAACTAAAAGTGAAATGACTTAAGAAAGCAGCAGGGGGCTTCAAAATCATCTGTAAACTGTCATGCAACTTCCGACCACGAGGGATTTTCCAGGCAGAAAATTTTCACCAAACGAACGCGTCGTATTCTGCTCTATTTCTCTGTCTCTTCGATTCTGTTTCTTGAAGCCGTATATACAGCTAAGGTAAGTAGATTAACTTTAACGCGGGTGGTCGCTATAACAGAATATCATACAAATACACAATTTTCTCAGCGCTATTCTATAGGATTTCGTCAAATTAACATATCTTGTACAGAATTTCATGCTCTTTCATAGTCTCCAGAATAGCAAAGACCACGGCAAAGACCAATGGACGACGTAGGAAAGCTTTGAACAAAATGCGGCGCGGCGTTATTAATACGACTGACGGGGGTTGTGTTGTATATTGCATATACATCAGATATTAACACAATTTTCTCAGCCGCAATTCTATACGATTTTTTTAAAATTTACATATGTTGTAGAGCATTTCATGCTATTTCATCTAGTATAAGTCTCCGGAGTTGCATAGACCCATGAACGACGCAGGCAAGCTTTAAACAAATTGCGGCGCGGTGTTATTAATACGACTGACGGGGGTTGCCTTGCATGTTTCAGATTACCTCGGAAAAAGTACAATTTTCTCAGCTGCTATTCTATACTATTTTTTTAAATTTACATATGTTGTAGAGAATTTCGTGCTCTTTCACCTAGTATAAGTCTCCGGAGTGGCATAGACCCACTTTGGGTTATGCAATTGCTCCCCCAAATTTTCTCCCTTGATAACAAACTCATATCATTGGAGCTCGCCTCATCGCCACCAGTGCTAAATTCTACTATACATCAGCGTCGATCTACGTTCTCCAATCTCAAGGAAACACAAGTCAGAGCATCCCCAATTCTAGACTCCTTACCACAACAGAAACAGAATTCACCTCTTCAGAAGAGATTTACTTTAGAAATTAAAAATAAATTATAATTAAAATTAAAAATAATTTATAAAACTAACCCCCCCCCCCCCCCCCCCAAACTTAAAACCACTTCATAAAATCAAACCCTAACACCTTAAACCTCAAACTATTAACCATTTTCCACCACTATTCACCAACACAATACACCAAGGATGGTAAGTCACAGCCAGGATCCAAATACCTGAACCTTATGATTTACTTTTACTTTTATTTTACATTTTAAAAAACTCTACAACATATGTAAATTTTTGAAAAATCGTATAGAATAGCGGCTGAGAAAATTGTGTTTATATCCGATGTATATGCAATATACAACACAACCCCCGTCAGTCGTATTAATAACGCCGCGCCGCATTTTGTTTAAAGCTTTCCTACGTCGTCCATTGGTCTTTGCTACTCTGGAGACTTATACTAGATGAAAGAGCATGAAATTCTGTACAAGATATGTTAATTTGAAGAAATCCTATAGAATAGCGCTGAGAAAATTGTGTATTTGTATGATATTCTGTTATAGCGACCACCCGCGTTAAAGTCAATCTACTTACCTTAGCTGTATACGGCTTCAAGAAACAGAATCGAAGAGACAGAGAAATAGAGCAGAATACGACGCGTTCGTTTGGTGAAAATTTTCTGCCTGGAAAATCTCTCGTGGTCGGAAGTTGCATGACAGTTAATGACAGAAGTAGATGATTTTGAAGCCCCCTGCTGCTTTCTTAAGTCATTTCACTTTTAGTTGAGTCGTTTCAATTTTGGTTGAGTCGTTTCAATTTTGGTTGAGTCGTTTCAATTTTGGTTGAGTCGTTTGATGACACATTGATTGACGTGACAGCTCCATACGTTCCACCGTTAATCATTAAACCGATACAAATTACGTTCGGCCACTTCCGCGCAAGCTGTCGTGATCCGCGACAGGTCAAGTCATTTGACAAGTAATGGAGTCATTTTACAATTAGTCGACTCATTTCACAACTAGTTGAGTCATTTTACAATTAGTCGCGTCATTTCACAACTAGGTGAGTTATTTCATAACTAGTTGAGTCATTTCACAACTAGTTGAGTCATTTCACAACGAATTGAGTCATTTCACAACTAGGTGAGTCATTTGATAACTAGTTGAGTCATTTCACAACTATAGTTGAGTCATTTCACAACGAGTTGAGTCATTTCACAACTAGGTGAGTCATTTGATAACTAGTTGAGTCATTTCACAACTAGTTGAGTCATTTGATAACTAGTTGAGTCATTTGATAACTAGTTGAGTCATTTGATAACTGGTTGAGTCATTTCACGAGTTGAGTCATTTCACAACTAGTTGAGTCATTTGATAACTAGTTGAGTCATTTGACAACTAGTTGAGTCATTTGATAACTAGTTAAGTCGTTTGATAACTAGTTGATTCATTTAATAACTAGTCAAGTCATTTGATAACTAGTTGGGTCATTTGATAACTAGTTAAGTCATTTGATAACTAGTTGATTCATTTAATAACTAGTCAAGTCATTTCTCAACTAGTTGAGTCATTTGATAACTAGTTGAGTCATTTGATAACTAGTTGAGTCATTTGATAACTAGTTGAGTCATTTGATAACTAGTTGAGTCATTTGATAACTAGATGAGTCATTTGATAACTAGTTGAGTCATTTCACAACTAATTGAGTCATTTGGTCGTGTGCTGTTATGTCATTTCTAATTGTGTTGAATAATTTCTGTTTAGCATGAGTCATTCCACTACGAAACGTTAAGTAATTTGAATTTAAGATGAGTCATTTGTGTTCTTGTTGAGTCGTTTTGCAATAGGCTATTCTGTTTCACTACCGTAGCATTTTTGGTGGTAACGGCCGCCCATAAGCTATTGTATTATGTCATGCAGGTGTGATACAACTTTTGATATCATATTCCAGTATCATACCTGTGGCTGTGATATCACGACAAAACAACCGACAGCGTCGGACTCAATGCGTCGGGGAGCGTGCAGTGATCAATGTTGCGCACCCGTGCGCCTATTGAGTATTCGTAGTCTGGCATGCAATCTTGGTTTTCAGTAACCTGAAGTTTTCAGCACTGCCACTACTAGTGTATATGTCGACAATACTAACAATACTTCGCTATAACAATTTGCCGCCCAATTTTCTTTTTACGCTTAGGCCTACCGTGCACACAAAAACGGACTGCCGAAATATATATATTCGTTAAAGGAGGTCTCAGCGTTAACGAGTGAAATTCGTTCGACCTCACTTGACGAAGGGTCTTGGCCTCACTTGGCGCTAGCAACATTAGATCGTCTTCTTTATAAGCATTTTGGCGGTACGCCAACTTTTAACATTTGCGATTTGTATTCAGCGAGTCTACATTTTTTTTGCAGCACACTGACGCATGACTTTTCACGTCTAGACTATAAATGAGTATAGCCTACTCGTTCTCAAGCATGATGTGTGGAAATTCATACTCATTGACATTGACCATTGCAAACCGGCAAATAAACTCACTGAAATGCCTTGTCGATTACCATCAACCTTGGTTATTATATGGCCTTCATTAGAGACTTTGATCTCTTATCGTTTAGAAACAACTTGGTCATCAGCCGTTTTTTTGTAGACTTTTTGATTTCTTATCGGTGCAAAACAAAGTTTATTGGTGCCAAAGTTTTAAGAGTGCCAGAAAGCTCCTGTTGTTTTTCAGTCTGATTAAAAGTTGGCAGAACATGGCGTTAATATATCGGAAAACCCCTCGCCCGTTCCACCGCCGACATGGTGTCATTACACCACGCCAATGGTGCTGATTACCTTGCGGTCTTTAACTCATTCCCCAGCACGACGCCGACGGCGGTGAAATCGTAGATCTGCTGATCGTCCGAGGATCCGCCAGACGACAAAAGATTGAAAGTCGTGTGCCGCCGGGAAAGAGTTAAAGCCTGGTTCTCGTATGTCGCCGATCGTCGCCGACCCATGATTTAGATGCATGTTAAGTAAAAGAATAAAAGCATTGCTTTTCTGCATTGTTCTTTATTACTTAACATGCTGCTGCACTTCCCGTTTTAACATGCATCTAAATCACAAATCGGCGACCATCGGCGACATATGAGAACCAGGCTTAAGAGTGCTTAGGGACGTAGCCAGGGGGGAGCCGCGGCTCCCCCCCTTTTGATATAAAACAACAGACGTGTAACTACAACACTGATCCAATATGAATTGTATCAGGAAATAAACTGTAAACAGTGTATTCAATCTACTGAGACGTTTGCGTGTCATGTTTGAGTATTTTATATGACGTTTTTTAACTTTTAGAATCTGTAAAATCTTCCGCCAAAAGGCAAGAAATGGCATTTCAGCGGCTCTCGATTTCAAAATTTCCCGGGGGAGCATGCCCCCGGCTCCCCCTAAAAATTTATTTTGATTTCGGCTCCCCGTCTTTCAAAATCCTGGCTACGTCCCAAGAGTGCTTTTACTCCGGTCTGTTCTTTGCATGTACAAGACTAATGTTTACGTTTTTATATATTTTTTACATATTTACATACACAGAGATAAACATATAGATTAAGTATCCTATTTGAGCAGGAGTGTTTTTGGTAGTAGTTCAAATATGAGCGGCCGATCTTTATGGGCATTTACAATGGAAAGCCGAACTTACTTATCAAATTCTAAGTGTATATGATGAATACTTTGTTTAAGAGTTGTAAGAAACGTTAGATAAGATCATTTTAACTCAGAAAAAGCTGAATTTGAGCCGCTAGTGTCTAATAACTTTGATAAAACATTGATGTTTTATTAATCAATGTTTTAAGTAATGTTTACAACACGAGCGGCCGTGTTGTATTGAATATAATAAACAACTTGTGAAATGAATAAATAGTAAAAATCCCTTTGGGATATTGAGACGCTAATTAGTTACAAGCACAAGTGGTTGTATCAGAAGAGTATACATCCACTAGTGGTTGTAACTAATTAGCATCATTGGTTTTATAGTTTGTATGGGGTTTACAGGGGTATACATGTGATGTAATTTCTGAAATTGGATTGGCTGCAAAACTCATGAATTAGTAATGATTTCACAACAGTATTTACAAACACCTGATTAAACATTCACTTCTTTTGAATTTTCCTTATGAATTATTAATGAATTTGGTAACAAGGTATGAAGATTAAAGACACGAGGCGATGTAGCCGGGCCGGTAAAATACGAACTGCGAGTTAATTGAACGGCTTCAAAAACGAACTATTTCGTAAGTCATTGGAGTAAAAATTTTGAAAATTGACCTCAGCAAGAAATTTACCGAAAACGGCAAACTTGTCTTTAACACATATAAAGACATCTTCGGCAATATGTGATAGAGACACGCTCGCTATTTTCAATGAACTTTTTCTTCGATTTTGCGGCTCAGACAACTTCAATTTTCAAAATTGATTTCTATAATATGAGCTTATTATATGGATAGTTTTTGAAGCCATTTAAAACATTCGCAGTACGTGTTTTATCAGATCTAAAACACTCGGCTTTGCCTCGTGTTTTAAATCTGATAAAAACACTGCTGCTCATGTTTTAAATAGTACATTAAACATGGATTGGATTTCTTTGATTTTTCTTCATGAATTATAATGGCAACGACAACGTCGTAATCAGGCTATTTATTCAGCGCTCTATACGTTGCTCAGGGCGCGGTTAAAGGAGGATGTTGCGCTTTTCCCAGAATGCTTTGCGACAAAACTATATTATCAAACGCTCGGGCGAAGGATGATCATTTCCAAAGATGGAGGCGTTGAGTGAACAGGGATGGCAAGCAGACGTGTTTTCTAAATCTAACTTTATTTATTTATTTACACTGTTGTGATTTTTCAAATAAATGTGATTTCACTGTGCCTAGTTTACCGTTTTTTTCGGCTACAGTTGCTTTATGGTCATTTTAGTTTCATGGATTTGCTAGATCAAAGGCGAATGTGCATGTTTCCAGTCTGTACTAGGTTGTTGAAGAAGCTTGATAATGTAGATCTCCATGTATTATAAAGGTTATTTCAGGCGCATACTTCGAGGTAAAATTTCATATACCATTAATTTTTAGTTCTTTCTGCTTCGGCGAAGTTTGATAATTCGAAGTGTGCAAGTTTCGGCGGATGAATGTTTTGTTTTATCAAAAGACAGATCCTAACGAAGTTATAGATGAAAAGGACGAGAAAATGTTACTGATTTGGGATTTTATAGTGGAAACTAATATGTCTGTGGCCGCATCTGCTTTAGCACCAGTTAATGTGGACGTGGTATCTATGGTGGATACAATGTTGACTCGTATCGTCGTTTTTCGTCGTGATTCATCTAGGAATATCGCTATAAATATAATATATTATAAATGACACAAATGACAGAAAATGACCTTAGGTGCTTTCGCACAATAGCCACAATACAAACGGTAATGAATAAAAAAGGAAACGTTGTTTTGGACAAGCTTTGAATCGTTTTACTACGTTACTAATAACGATGTCTTCCTCACTGGTCTTCCTCAGCCCACACAGGAAGACAACAAAAGTCAAAAAACGAATCTGAACCGTGTTTTACGCACGAATACAAAGATAAATATCGTGAAAAATAGTAGAGGTACAATGAGGTACAATAGAAAATTTGTATTTCTTTACTATTCCTTTTTTAAAATATTTAAATATATGTCACTTTCCTGTTCTGGAAATAGTCAAAAAACGTAAACAAAGACACATGTAGCGACAAGTTTGAAAATGACCTAAATAGCACCATTTTTTTTGAAACATGAAAATGTTTATAAGGACTAATAAACATCAGCCCAAATTAAAACAGCAAGAGAAACATAAGAACGAGTAAAAATTTCTGAGCGAGAATGACCTACCTCGAATGTTGAATTGACAGTTTTCCTGATTTTTCTGCCGGTGAAAAACAAGATATACAACAAAAATTCCGCCATATTTGTCATCTCCAGTTCTGGAGTTTTGTCGCAAAGCATTCTGGGAAGAGCGCAACATCCTCCTTTGGCGCGGTTCACGCGGACACGGATAACGAACTGGAGTATAGAGTTTGTTTTTAAAAAGGTTTTCAGCAAATGATATATTATCTTTCAACTTTCTCAACTTGCTCGTGTAAGTCGTAGTCATTCTCTGTAGATTGATATGGAAGCGTAAAATCTCCTAGCCTAGTGTATATTCAAAGTTTAGGATTAACACAACTTAAAATGAAAATCGAACTGCCTGTAAATACGAAAGAAGAAAATATCAAGGTTTACTAGTTAAAATATGCATCCGAAATTCCGAGCAAAACAAAGTACTATTTTGCGACGCCAGTTTCTTTGAAACAACACAGAAAACATCAAAACAAAGATCATCAACGTTTAATACCTCAAACACTCGATTGTGGCTTAGGCAGGTTTGTAAGCCGTTAAAATCATTTGAGACGTCAACATGTCATCTGAGTGTGAGAACATGAAGAATTTGAAGAAACTTTACTTAAAAACCTCAGTAAAACAAGCATACTCACGCCATTCGTGACATCACAATTTTCAACTAAGGTTTCAACCATTTTGCAAACCGAGTGAATGCGATTTAACCAATAAAAAGGCTAAAAACACCCCACATGATTATTAGTTTCCTATCCAGCCCTTTTACAATCCATGACCAGACTGAACTATGCAATGAACGAAAATAGAGCTGCGCAAAACTTTTCATGGGAAAACACGAAATTTCTGAAGACTGTCGAGCCCTCTTTCAAATATTTTAAATACGTATCAGTATGCAGATAGAATCTATTGTAATCTTTTGCCTAAGGGGGATATCGAAATGCAATCTTATTATATCACCATACGCATTTATATAAGAATGATTCATTAGTTTGGGACAACCCTGGAACAGGTTGTTCGCAAGTTTGTAACAAGTTTTTGTAATCACCAAAGTTGTCGCAATGTCACAGCTTGTTCCAACAACTTGCTACAGTTTGAAACAAATTGCTTTAATTAACAAGGTTGGCAACAGCAATCTTGTAGGAGATTTATGAATTAACACATCTATTTAAGTTTTTATGTGGTTATATAGGACAGTTACATGTGCATTAACACTTGATATACTGTAATTTCTCCATAATATTAGCCAAACGTGTTATAAGAATCTGATTTTCGCTCACCGTAAAAGGAACAATATTCTGAAAACATTAAACGAGCCATTGTGCACTTTCTTCCAAACTACATTTACTCCAAGTTTTGAAGTAAACACTTATCATATACAAACGTATGATATTCATCATAATTTTAATCATGTTGACTTAAATTCCCTCACACCCCTTTTTTCAAGTAGTTGCGTCTTACACACTGTGCCTTTAATACCTAGTATCTATCACTCCAACTATAGCCTGTGTACAGACTGAATATACACCTGTAGTTCAGTCTGTGAAAACTCGCACGATGGCTTGTTGACCCCCCACTGAGCTCCTCAGATCTGCCAAGTAGATTCTGAGTGATTTAATACTCTTAATGATTCAGCCTATTATCAGTTTTATTCCCTTGTAAATATATAGAACGCATATATTAAATTTTAGTCACCTGGTCTGATGATGACTTTGTAATAAAGTCGAAATATAACCATTTCATCTTTCATTGTCTTGTCTTAACCCATATCTTGGTTTTCAAGATGTTCGTCTTCGGGATTGCGTTTTATCTTATATTTCGTTAACTTGTCGGTTGGTAGAAATCACAAGCATACTATAAAAAGTCACTATAACATTTGTTTAAGTTAGCCTTAAAACTTGGTAAAGAAAGAGTTTCTCTTGTAACAAAATCCAGATTGTTCCAGTCAGTGAGAGCATGGCATTTAAATTTAAGTATATTTATTCAAACTATTTTTGATCTGGGCTATTTGTGATTGTCGTCAATGCAGTCATGCCGCATAATTTGCATACACATTAGGGCCATTTAAACGGGAGAAAATAAGTCGCGACTTAATTAAGACGCGTCCTATTTAAGTCGCAAACACACCCGTATAAACGGTCAATTTCTAGTAAGTCACGACTTATTTTGGACTAGCTTTCAACCCTGTTCTTATTTTAGTAACGACTTACTTTAGTCCCAAACAAATTGACCGTTTATACGGACCTATTCGAGTGTGTTCGCGACTTAAATAAGACGCATCTTAATTAAGTCGCGACTTATTTTCTCCCGTTTAAATGGCCCTAATGTTCTGTTCTGGGAGAAATATTAATAAAGGGTAGTTTCCACTCAGGAAAATCTTCTGCAGGACCGGAACGGACAGGAAAGATTTCTTTGTCTTGTGAGCTCTCGGTCGGAACTAATGACTTTAACACAAAAGAAACGTTCCTGTCCTGCGGAAGATTTTCCTGAGTGCAAACTAGCCTTCAGACTTGTTGTGTTGGAACACGGTAATATGTTCCAAGCGTTTTTGCATTGTTTACTGTTCTCAAGAGAATACGACAACGCTCGGAAAGGTTAAGGCGGATTTCCACTAATCATCGCACGAAGTAGCTAGGCGAGTGTTTCAGCTCTCGTGGCAGTTGGGAATTTTGAACTACTTTTACTCGGGGCAATAAATATTCCATCAAAAGAAATTATGCCAACATTTCAAACTAATTAGTAATTTATGAGGGAAAACGTGCACAAAGGAAATCGTTACACCCCTATGTTTGCTCAAAAAACTCGGCTATCGTTTATATCAGTCTTGAAACCCCCCGAGTTATCGCAACGAGCTGCGTGTTGTGGAAATGCAGTGGAAACCGCGCGAGTACTCGCAGCGAGCTGCGAGTTAATTACCGTGTGCACATAGTCTCAATTAACACGTTAATGGCCTACTTGAAATTGAATAGCATATTCTTTATGTAAAAAGTTTTTCATTAAAATTTTCATGCAGCTTATTATAGAAAAATCGAGAAAAAGACACAAATTAATGCGCCTGCTTTGACGTCATCCTCATTACCATTTCGGAAATACAGACCTCAATCGCTCAATAACTGAAAATTCAAATCAAAAAAATATTCTCGTGTGAAAGTAGGATTACAAAATTTAAATTCAAGATTTAAAATTTTGAAAATATACACTGAAGAAGTGATAGGCTAACGCTTAGAAGTACAAATCTGATAAGTATACATAATGATATTATCTATGGAAATAGTGCTAACTCTTTACAGTTCTTTCTTTGTAAATAAAGTCCAAATATAACCGTACATTTCATCTTTGTCTTGTCTTAATCCATATCTTGGGTTTTCAAGATGTTCGTCTTCGGATTGTGTTTTATCTTATATTACAGTAATATGTTTTTAGTTTATATTTTTATTTGTAATTTTTCAGAGCCCTACTGAAAATCGCTTTGCGCGAGTAGGCTTCTTGGGTAACTTCTATGATGATGATGATGATGATGATGATTATTATTATTATGATGTAAAATTTATAAATCTCTCCATGAGTTCCCTAGGTGTTTTTCCGAATGAGTGTTCTACTTTTTTAGATATGCTAGATAAGGTTGGTCTTGATAACAAGCACCAAATGTACTGCGTAAGGAAAATGATGACTATAGCTATCGGAACTACGTATTACATTTTCTGCTGCCGAAATAAGGAATGGGGAAATCCGGAATTATTAGCTTTTTGAAATATTTGTATATAAATTTGCATGTTTTATTATATAGTCATTAGTTGTTATATATTATTAGTTGTGATTCAAGTAGCCAATTGTAAATTACCTTAATAAGCGAGATTTATAATTGTATATGTAGAAAAGAAAAACATTTAATAAAGTTTCCATTATTATTATTATTATTATTATTATTATTATTATTACTGTTATTGTTATTGTTATTATTATTGTTATTATTATTATTATTGTTATTATTATTATTATTATTATTATTATTGTTATTGTTTAATATTATACATTCGGTAATATCGTCTTTAGGGCGATAAACACTTTATGTTGGCACTAATGTGAATAGACATGACGCCACCAAGAGTGTCCTTAAAATTAAATCGTGGATTTCTCGCATAGTTGATCGAATTAGAATCAATGTCAGCAATTACCTTTTCTCACTTTAGGAATTCCAGACGTGGAAAACCCCAGAACCTATAAATACCGGAAAGGAACCTAGGACTACCATTAGTATTCATGGTCAGCCATCGTCCCTGGGAAACATAATTTTTTGACTAAGACGCTCAAAGCCTTTTGCGAGGTAAGGTTTTATATCTTAATTGAATTTCTGAGATTACTTAGTATTAGCTTGTTCAGAAAATATGAAGATTCAAGAGATGTATATAGAGTTAGTGGAAAAACCTTTCAACCTTCCTCTGGCTTTGGGTATAGGATTTCAGTTATGGCATATCCTTTCTCAAAATAGCGAGAATTTTTGTTTTCGCGACATTCATAAATAGCATGATGTTTGCCTTGCATGCTTTCCAGCTTTGTCTGCGCTGAGTAGGCTTTCCCATACTGGTGTGGTGTCAGACGTTCGGTGGACGTTCTTCAAGCTCAATTACTCAGAAAAGATTTCTGAGCCCCAGACAGGGTTCGAACTTGAGTTTGCACATTACACCAAGCTCGCAAACATACCACATGCACTACATGTATACGTACAACTTATCATGTCAATATCATGTTGCCAAGAAAACATTTTATAAAATAAGGTGTCCTCCAACGCACGCTTTGATTGGTTGGGCTCCGCGCATTTATAAGAGAACATAGTTCATGAATATATGCGAAAGGTAATCGTGTGACCAAAATAAGCCAATCAGATGAAGATGACAATATGACAAATTGATAATGAGATGCGAAAAATTAGCCAATCAAATCAAAATCAATGAGATGCGAAAGACATTTGCTATGAGCAAGAAGGAGGGGGTGTAAAAAGGATGAGCGAGAGTAAAAATAGATAAATATATAAAGCGAAAACGCTGTTTATGTCCGCCCTTGCTAAACAGAAACAATATCTTCAGAGGTGTTAAATAAAAGAAAAACGTTCGTTGAGTCCGTGAGGATGAATGGTACCAATTTTTAAATGAGACGCCTTTCTAGTCTTTTGCGGGTCTGCTTGAGTGGCAGAAGAGCGAGTTGGTTTGTTATCTTGGCTGATTTGTTCTGTTGAGTTTGTAAAGTGTTTGTTTTGTAAATATACTTCTATGCTAATGTTAGCATTATCGTTATCTTAATCTTATAATTGATAATTCTGGACCGGTAGGAGAAACCATAGTGATTGTAAACAAACAAGATTCAAACATTAGCTATAATAATGCATTATTACTCCATATCACGGATTTTCGACCCCATACGTTGCATATTATCGCAATCCTATCTTCAACTCCTAACACTCGATTAATGCCTATAGTTGTCAGTAAGTTCCTTTTTAAAGTGGCTTTTCACAATAAATTAACTGATCTGAAGTATTCTTAATCTACTCCCAGCCCCAAACGGCCTGTTTATTATTTTACTCTGTCTAACGCCAGATTTTTTCCACTGTCGATCGGCCAGACGATTTTACTCATCAAAAGGAGAACCCTCTTTAAACCTAAAACAGATATAGCTAGAATTTTACTCTAACGTCAGATGATTTTACCGGGTAAAATCGTACGATGTTTAATAGGCTAGGTAATGGATCTGTATCTGTTGTAACCTGCTGAGCTTGTTAATCCTTTACTGGGCAGATTACCAGGAGGTCTCCACTCGAGGAGTAAAATCGTCTGGCGTTAGCCTGAGTTAAACCACACGTCGATCATGTGTGTGATCACCAGCGGCACAGTTATACTTACCCGTTTGGATGGTTGGGTGACAGGCAGACCGACTGGTTGATGCTGCCTGATGTGTACTGTGATGCTTGTTGCTTGGAGTAGGATCAGGTTGACTGAGCCTGTTGGTCCTGATCCGATCACCAGTCGGGCTTACCTGTACCCTTCAAACATCAGTTTGTGATAACACAGGAACTGATGGAATTCATATTTTCTTTCCTATTCTTTCTTGCCTCTCTTCTTTCTTAAGGGTGGGATGGTGGGTGAGGATTTCGCCTGAATGTACTTCGCGCCGAGCGTTTATCTCGTCGGCCTAGAGTGCTCGTTAGCGTAGTGGGCCGGCGCTTTCCGGTCTCCCTTGCGCTGCGTGACGTCAGGCCACATACTCCGCATTCTGCCTTGAGACGCAAGCATATATATCTCCTTTGGTTTAACCTCGGTTAATACATAACCACATTAAAAGTAACTTACTCACTGTACCTGGTAAAGGGTTAGCCCTTTAAAAGCCTGAAGACGAGTCTTTAGTATTTTATCTGGCTAACGCCAGACTATTTTATTCAGCACAGGGAGAGGTCCAGGCCCCAGAGGGTTAAAACCTATCTCTTTAACACTTTAAAGCCCGAAGACGAGTCTTTAGTATTTTATCTGGCTAACGCCAGACTATTTTATTCAGCACAGGGAGAGGTCCAGGCCCCAGAGGGTTAAAACCTATCTCTTTAACACTTTAAAGCCCGAAGACGAGTCTTTAGTATTTTATCTGGCTAACGCCAGACTATTTTATTCAGCACAGGGAGAGGTCCAGGCCTCAGAGGGTTAAAACCTATCTCTTTAACACTTTAAAGCCCGAAGACGAGTCTTTAGTATTTTATCTGGCTAACGCCAGACTATTTTATTCAGCACAGGGAGAGGTCCAGGCCTCAGAGGGTTAAAACCTATCTCTTTAACACTTTAAAGCCCGAAGACGAGTCTTTAGTATTTTATCTGGCTAACGCCAGACTATTTTATTCAGCACAGGGAGAGGTCCAGGCCTCAGAGGGTTAAGGGTGCCCCCTTTGACGGTCAAAGCTCTCAGCAAGCTTAGCCTTATTAGCTATGGGTTAGCAAGTTATCCAAACACCCTCGGGTGCCTATAGGGAGCTTACGGGCATTGATCTCTATTATTTAAAAATAATTTACAGCCATAATATATGCAACCGTAAAATTGTAGTTTTATCTTTGTGTATTGTTTTTGACCCGTATATTCTTTGGTTTCTCTTGTGCATATTTTAGCATTGTATTTTACACTATATTTTAAGTAACCATAGAGATCGTAAACAAACAAGATACATTGGCCCACAGCTCTATAGCTCTATTTTGGGCCCGCAGTAATTGGCCTTCACGCTGTTGCGGTGATATACTTAGCTGTTTTATTATAGTTTTATCTGCAGGTATACATGTATTTAGTCAAGCATTCTACCCCATACGTTGCTTTATTTTCACAGTCTTATCTTCAATCTAACACTTGATTACCAGTGGCTCTAGTTGTGGTATACCTGCTGCACTTTAATCAATCCCAGGTGTTCTCGGAAGCACAGTCTCCATAGCGATCGTAAACAAACAAGATTCGTTGGCGCCTGTTACAGCATTGTTGCCTGAACAATGCTGTAACAACTTGCAACAATGCTGTAACAACTTGTTGACATATGTGAACAGTATTGATAAATGAACAACATTGTTCATCATTGTTTCAACAAGTTGTTACTGCTTGATGAAACAACAACCGTTGTTCACGCATGTTGTAACAACCGAAGAACGTGTTGATACATCAACCATGTTCACCATTGTTGTAACATGGTTGTTCATCGTTGTTATTTCGTCATGCTGTTGCAACATGTTGTATCATGTGCGAACAACGTTGTTGGCTATAAAAAATGTGCTGTTGGCACAACTTCTTCATGACTGTTAATTTATCCGTGAACAAGTTGTTCGAACCACAAGTGAACAACTTGCTGACAACTTGTTCACGGCGAGCAGCACAACATTGTTCATGGCGAGCAGCACAACATTGTTCACGCCTGTTGACAACCGTGAACAAGTTGTGCGTTTTTACGCGTGTATAACACATCGAGTTTTGATTTCTATAGGATTAGTTAATTGTAGACCATCAAAGTCAAACACTCGATTATTATAGGTCATAATTGTAGAAGTGGTATACCACCATAATTACGTTGTTTTATTAATGTCCACAATTCTATCTTCTACAATTATGACCTATAATAATCGAGTGTTTGATGGTCTACAATTAACTAATCCTAAGTGTTCTTGAAACCATAGAGATTGTAAACAAACAAGCTAATTCATAGGTGCATGGTCTCCAGCACATTGAATTTCGACTTCTATACCCCATACCACAATCCTATCTTGCATCTTCCAACACTTGATTACATACACTTTAACTAATTCCAAGTGTTTTTGAAACCATGGTGTTAAACAAACAAGATACAGTGCGCTTCGGGCCAGAATTATGTAATCATGGCTAAATAACTTATGACATGGTGTTGGGGGGGGGGGGGGGGGGGGGGGAGGAGAGGACATCATCATAGGTGCTCCTGGCAACCAACATACAAAACATCAGAACATAGAGCATAGCTAAGATTTTATGCTAGGAGGAAACCGCGGATGACGTGGAAAAAAGCACTCGATGCACGGGAGCGACCTGACAACTATAACTTTTTTCAAATGAGTCAATTTTCTGCAATTTTGTCCCCCTCCCCCTTGAAAATCCTGGTCTGAGTGTTCGGGTAAAGCTGACAGCGTAGAAAGGATTCAATTATTAAGCATTCCAGCAGCAGGAAACTATTGGCACGGAAATTATCGCTGTGAAAACGTCCAGAGAAAATGGGACATCTGGATTTCGAGACGATCAATGGTGATTACCGATGATCGCTCTTTTGTTTTCTCACGCCAAATTTCCCTTTTGAGATTCATTTGGATGAACTCTTTCCCGTTTATTGGGACTATATCGCCAACAAATTATTCACCTTAGGGGGATGTCTCCGGATCAGAGTCGCAGAAAAGGAGCTGAATTTTCGAAATAAACGGGGTCGCCATGACAACTGGGTTGCGTAACGGATATTCTTACAAACACCTCGACCAAGTGCGCTTTACTAATACTGTATTAATGTCCTAATACTCCCAATATCCTTCCTTATCACTTCACTACAATTTCTCAATCAACAATGAGGTACGTTCCCACGAAGCTCTCCAGTCTCGACTACAGGTGCGAGCGTACTCGCATATTTTCCTAGGGAAAACGGAAAGAAGTAGGATATTACCGTAGATATGCCAAAATTATTAGTGCATGATTGATTTCAAACTTGGCAGGCTTCATTTCTAATTGCTTCTAGTCTTTTCTAGTCCAGGTTCACGTGTAGAGAATCCTCTCCAGGGACAGTATTCTCTCTAGTCGGCGACGGCATCTTTGAGAGCCTTGCCCTAGCTGTTGGAATGTTTTTCATAAGTCAAAAATCTGAATCCAGTTTGTGATATCATTGTCCTGGCAGTGCCTAGATGCGCAGTCTTCAAAAACGAAAAAAAAATACACCGCCAAATTACATTGCTTGCCAATGCGCAGTTCAGTTTCTGGCTCCACTATAACCAGCTATAATTTCTGCCTGGCCACAATAGATCATCTGACGTAATGGCAGCCATATTGGTGTTAGCAAGCAGGGGGGCCGGGGTGGGGCGTCCCCCCAGTATTTTATAAGGGGTGGGGCGGCCCCCCAATATTTTATAAGGCCCCCCCCCCCTCCCCACAAAAAATAATTGAATTTAAAAAAAATTGCAGCGAAATATTTGAATTCGAAACTAGAAGTATTTGAAATCGTATATATATTAATTAATATATAATTGTATCGTGGGAGTCGGCCCCCCTAAGTTTATCAAGCTTCCTACGCCCCTGTTGATATTTTAGCTCTATTCTTATTCAAACATTTCGTATTGCTGTATACTTTTATTAGCCCAATGTGCAGTGGGGCCACTGTTTACGTGTTTTGCCTTTCAGCTAGCCTGCGTAGCCCGCCTAGCGCTTAAGCACCAACCGCTATTAAATATCACCAGCTCTACGCAGGCTACCTTTTAACCAGTAAGTTGCTCGACTCGTACAGTAGACTAAGAGATCGAATGCATACAAACACACTGTATTAAGTATCACTATAGACAACACTGATTGCGTGTTTGAAATACCATTTCAGCTAACAAGCAATTATATGTATTTTATTGACTGACGACACGATTATCACGTAAGAGATAAATCCCAAGAACGAGGTACCCGTCCGAGGGCTGTATATCGCATACATCGTATCCGACATTTTATCTGACTTATTTCATGATTTTGGAGGTTTTCCAACAAAGTTTTGTCTATTTTTTCCACCTTGGACAAAAATTTTCGTAGTTTTTTCTTCATTTCTTATCTAATTAGTGTTCATAGGGCTGTATGCTGTATACAGCCCGCGGTACATCAAAGAAAACCGACTCAATCATGAAATATATAGAGGATATTACATGGTGGTGCGAAGATATGGATTTCATCGTCGGGTGGTGAAAACAATATTTTACGAATGAGTGTAGCGAATGAGTAAAATATCGTTTTTACCACGAGAAGATAAAATTCATATCTTCAAGCCAGCGTGTAATTTTCTTTTTATTATATAGATTCAATGCAAAGAGGTAAAATTCTAAATGACGTCATCGATATCTTCACTAGTGAGGATATAGAAAATACGACACTGCATATTTTCTAATAAAACACTCGCATCTATATAATAATTACATATATACAAGATTGGTAATTTGTTTTACTTCATCTCACATTTCACTGGAAATCTTTGCTTCGGGTTTGCATGCTTGTATTTCTTTTCAAATATTTAGTTGCGATTTCGGATAGGAAGCGTGTCGAGGAAAAATGTTGAAGTCGCGTGAGAACGCGCATGACGATGCGTGGGAAACGCGCACCGCCCGGTCACGAAACACGATCTTATATTTACGGTAACTAATCAGAGACAACTATTTACAGATATAGTCGTGTAACAAAAAAAATTAGTAGTCACAGTCGTAACAAGCTTCTTTCTTATAAGAAAAGCAAAAACAAGGACAGATGACGTTATCAAGTAAAACACTTTTTTTCAGGCCATGCGGATTACGGTACAATCGTATTATGGTTTCTTTTCTGTCCAAAGTTGGAAATTTTGATATGAAGCAGGAAGGTCAAGTAATTGAAGCTTTAACTCAAGTGGTTAATCAATCGGGTAGGCCACTTGAGTTAAAGCTTCAATTGTCTTTGACCTTCCGGATCTACATCAAAATTTCAAACTTTGGACGGAAAAGAAACCAAAATCTATTTTTCTACAAGAAATAAGAATTCTCACTTATCTAAACTAAGCTAGTTGACTCGACTTTTTGAACAACTTAAAACTAGATTCTGTGTTTGTAGGCATGTGGGCTCATTTACGTGTGCACAATGCGTATGTGATGTTATATGATCATAATTGAGGTCGGTTATGTCTAGATTTGAAATTTTATCGTTTTTATAAGTTTTGATAAAGATTTGTAATTAAATCAAAGTCAGACTTATAAATTAGAACAACTTTAATTGTTGGTGTTTGTTTCTTTTTGGGTTTATCCTGTGATTAGTATTAAAAGCTTGTCCCTTTTTTGCGTCATGTCCATTTAATAGTCGATTGTTTGTTTATTTCGGCGAATGGTCATTATCACAGACATAAGAGCTAGACGTATTAAATCATATTACTGCATGACTATTAATTGTACATTTTAAGATATAATCAGATTACCGTCTCTCTATATCGAATCTCTGAAGGCGGATTTAAATGAGTCTGAGGTTAATTTTGTCTATATACTAAAGAAGTTACTATCGCAAATAGTGCTGCCTCATTACTGAGATGGAAACCTTTAAGCCCCGGTCAAACGAGGATGAGAGTTGATGAGAGTTGACCATGAGAGTTGACGAGAGTTGCAGGATTTACCGCGCATAGGCAATTTATCAGAGACAATAATTTGGGCATTGTTTGCTTCTGGTTTTTCCAGAGTTTCAGAGTTTTTGAGTCTCTTTTTACAAAGTGCAAACCGCCAGCCGCTAAACTCTCATCAACTCTCATATGCCAACTCTCATGACCGGTCAAACGAGCAAAAACTCTCATCAACTCTTATTAAAATTTGAACCAGCTCAAAGTTGATGAGAGTTGATAAGAGTACATGAGAGTCGATGAGAGTTGGTGGTCAAACGCGACCGAGAGTTGCAACTCTCATCGACTCTCAACTCTCATCCTCGTTTGACCAGGGGCTTTAGCCTGCCCCGCAGGTAACTCTGTAGCGGTCTGTGGCCCAAGCAACACTCCCTTGCCGACTTGCCATATTCCACCCAAGTTTGCCCAATCCACCTAAGTTTGCCCACTCCAGTTGAGTTTTTTATAGGGACTTGGAATTGACTATATATTCTCAATTTCTCTTTGTGTTTTGTGTTTTCTTTTGAGCTTTGACGGAAAACTGTACTGAAACGCAATAATCGAATTGTAGTCAGTTTAACGCTTTAACGTACCGTAAAGTTCCCACATTAACGACCCCTCGAAAGTAGCGACCCCCCGAAAGCTCTGCCCCGAAAGTAACGATAAAATTCAGTGTTTGCTAATAAGTCCTGAAAGTAACGATACCCCCGAAAGTGGCGACCCCCCCAAAGTTACGATTTCAAACAAAATTCAACTTGTTTTTTAACAAGATACGAAATAAATGTATTACATTGTCTCATCTTAAACTTTAATATTTATACACAACTCGAGTTATAAATTATGAAACGTTAGTATAAAAAGTTATATTGTTCTAATTAATATTTGCAAGTTTATAGGTAACAACAGAAACCTCAAGAAAAACAATTAAGGATGTAGTCGGGGTAAATACCGACGGAATACTTTGTTGAGATCGTGTTACAATAAAAAAACAAAAGTCTGATGATATTTGTCATGATTTACTTCAGATACGATTTTTTACCATCTGAAGGTAACGACCCCCCGAAAGTATCAAACCCCCCCCCCCGAAAGTAACGATATGAATGGGTGCTAAATCTGAAAATAACGACATCGTTACTTTGGGAACTTTACGGTATTGCTCTCCAGGCCGACTGAGCGTTATCTAGCTCTTTAACGAGTAAATCGTCTGGCGTTTAGTATGACAGACTAAAACAATAAAGATTAAAGCAAGGTCAGCGTTGTTTTTGACTTGCCTATATAGGCAGAAATGAATTAACTCTTTCTTGTCCGAATTGGTCTTTAGTATTTTATTCTGGCTAACGCCAGACGATTTTATTCACCTCTGGGGAAGCCCCCGGACAGGAATGAGTTATAAACTATCTCTTTAACTCTTTCTTGTCCGAATTGGTCTTTAGTATTTTATTCTGGCTAACGCCAGACGATTTTATTCACCTCTGGGGAAGCCCCCGGACAGGAATGAGTTAAAGAAGAAAGTCTTGTATGTACATGCATGCATATACGAAGTTTTCTTGACAAGTTTTTCCTTGCTAAGCCACCTTGTTTAAAACTGAACTGACGAGTATTTCAACAAGGTAAAACTTGTCCAAAAGAAACTGGGTCGTGCATGTCTATGGGCTTATATATTAAGTATATCCATTGTACATCATTTGGGAACTCATTTGTTTGAAGTGCAAATAATCGTATAACTTCTGACGTCACAACGCTTAATGACTTAATGGAAAATCTTGTATATCTTTTGGGATTATGTAACGAAATCACTTGAAGGTGTTTAATGATACTAAACATGCGATTTTTCTTATGATTAGTCAATGTTTCAACCCAAAGATATGCAAGCTAGAGTTTCATATTTACATTCGTTCATCTTCCAACTTAGATATAGAATGGTTGTAAATTCCAATAATAGTATACTAGTATTGCTATTATTTAATGAATTTGTCACAGTATTATACAATTATACAATAAATTATTACAATGATATCACAATAAATACAAATAACTAACAAGATACAAGCAAAAAAAAAGAAGAAAAAACCTCCAAAAAACACTGAATGTGACAGGAGAAAGGAACAGGACTCACGTCCCAATTGACACCCAATCCCTTAATTCTAGAATAATGCAATGATAATGTGAACAATATAAAGAAACATAACTATAACTTAACACGCAACTATTCTAAGACTTAAACTAGTGAACTAAGGCATAATTTGAGACAAAGTTGCAACTCATTAAGTTCATCCAGGAGGGATGTAAGTAGATAATTTAGTACGGTACATTTTATGAAGACTAGACTTAAATAAAGAAACTGCTTCACAGGTTTTCAGATGATGTGGAAGAGTGTTCCAAAGTTTGGCTGACCTAATAAAAAAGATTTCCTAAAGTAATCCTGCTTGTGTTTTATAATTAGATTAAGTTGTTATCATCAAAACGTTGTTTGTAGCAAACGTTTCTCAATAAAGTAACGCGTTAGAAGCAGAATGAAAAAAAAATTGAAACCAGTGTAATATTTATAGGCTCTTAAAAAGAACGCTAATAGTTTATTATGCATGAATGGTCACTACAAACTGACGTTATCAAAGCATGCAAAAAACATTTCCAAAAAATAGTGAACACAATTTCTAGGAAAACTATTTTTATTGAATTTTTGTAGTTTTTATCTAAATCAACCATCCCTTCTCCATATAAGTTTCAAATTATTTTTTGTAGTTAGTCAGTGATTTTCATTTCCGACATGTTGATATTTGATTGTTTGTTTGTAATGTAATGTAATGTAATGTAATGTAATGTAACGTAACGTAACGTAACGTAACGTAACGTAACGTAACGTAACGTAACGTAACGTAACGTACTGTACTGTACTGTACTGTACTGTACTGTACTGTACTGTACTGTAATGTAATGATTTATTTAACGTCGTATGCACAGGATGTGATCGCCCAATCATCCGAGCCAAGGGCTCATGTTAAAGTGCACGACATAATTAATCTAATACATTGGTTATAAAAAGATATTATACAATATAAAACTATTAAAATATAAAGATATAGTTATAAAACTACTGTAAAAATACGAAGAAAAAAAATTATATGCAAGATTGGCATTGACATCCCATTGGTTCACAATATTTCAGTTGTGACTTAAATTCCGTCAATGTCGAGGAAGACTTTACAGCGAGCGGTAGTTTATTCCAAATATGTGCTACAATATAACTATGAACCATGCAAGTAACGACTATTATTTATATCCTGTTCAACGTTAAGACCATTATGCCTTAAGTTGTAGGGAGAAATACGCGGTTTAAAGAAGTCGAAGATATACACAGGCCCTCCTTGTTTAAAACTTTTAAAAAACAAAATTAAAGATTGTTCAAGTCTTCTACGTTGTAATGTTCGCATAGATGCTAATTCCAGAAGTTCTTCATAACTAACATTGTTACGTAAGTTCATTACAGTTCTCAGGCCAAAGCCAAAGCCATTGCCGAAACTAGGCGAATTAAACAATGGGAATTACTATCCGTAAAGACCTACATTTCGTTCCCACGCTCCTTACTGATTAGGGTTATGGTAAGGTGCTCGGTTAGGTTATCTATCAGAAGCCTTCTTTAGTATAGTTACCTGATGACCCTCCTTAAAACCTTCTAATCTGATTACCACACTCTTGCGAGACTTGTATTTATCTAATAGCCTCCGTTGGTATAGGTTCTCTAGGTCAAGAGCACCATATTCATAATCTTTTTAATACACCTAGCTAATCTTAATTAGGGAGACTCGAATTCATGCTCACTACTCTCTGACTGGACCTAGACAGTCATTTCCATAATTTATAAACCAAATTTGGTTTCATTTTGTGCCTCAATGGGCTCCACCACAATGGGTAGATCGATATTTGTCACCATCACAGGTGATTTTGTGTAATGATTTACCTCAACGGGCGAACAAACAACAGTTGGTAAGTTGCTCAGCGATAATAATTCCTCACGCGGAATGAGATCATTGTCAAAAGCATTCAAGTACATTTTGTCTCCTTGTACTAAGTAAGACATTGTCGATCACCGATAAACTCATAAAAGAACATTGCTTTCCTCGTGACTGGCCATTGAAACGTTCATGCCTGTTGAATACTTCCACGAGCAAATAAAGGCATGTGTTGTACTTACCGTGAATTTTTGTCGAAGAAATAGGCAAAGAAGACAACGTGTTAGCGGGACATGCGCAGTTGAGTTGAGAGATCACATGATCTAACATCTCGATGGCAAAAATTTCACAAATCGAGATTCTAGTTATTCTCGTACCCAGACCCTTTCTAGTCGGCTATACATAGCTCGGCAAAGGGACTGGCACGAGTTAACACATGCTGCCTCCTTTCGGTCGGCAGCAAAAATTGAAAATTTGGAAAATTGGAAAATTGTATAACATCTATACAATCTCAGAAAATAATGTTCAGGACACTTAATGTTTCGGCCCCTTCTCCCTTATATTATTATGTTGTTCAGTAGTGATCTGATTTAATTAATATGATATTATCTAGAATAGGCCTTCCCTCAAGCTTATCCATATATAGCTCTTGACTGAACGCGGGAATCAGACCTCTTAACCTTGCGACAGCCAATGAAGTTTACCGTAGTATTAAATTACTCAGGGATCGAATTGGCAACCTCGTACCCAGGGTTTTATCCCCGCCCACCGGTGGGCGGAGCAGCGGAGATAAGACCCTGGGTACGAGGTTCGAATTGAACCTGCAATCCTCTAATCACCTGTTAGAAGCTCCTAGTCTAACCATTGAGCTACTGAGGCTCGAATGGAGAGCGATACACCTTATTCCAAAATGGTCGCCGAATTAATATTCTTTTATATACATATAAATTGGCCCTAATGAACTCGTTTTCATGTACGAAATTCAAAAGAATTTTTACCCTAAAATTTCTATCCTTCGCTTTGCAAAGGCAGCATTTCACTTCTGATAAGAACTCCTACTTTATATGCATACAAAAGAATTTTAAATTGTCCGCCATTTTGGAATAAGGTCAATAAGGACAAGGTGGCAAATTTATTACAAGGGGCTTGGGAACCGGTGCGATGCTCTAGATTGTTCCATCCAATCAATTGTCGTGGCACGTCTTGTTCCACTATAAACCTGGTCAATCCAGGATTAAATTAAAAGCCGTTTATAATCATAATTTCCGTGCTTCATCGCTGGCTGGTGATCACGACACCATATTTAGGCCACGCCACTTCTCTGCGATCTCAACAAAATTAACTTTTTTGCTATTAGAGGTTCATGATTATCGCAAAATTCGACTCTTTGAATACTTTTCATTATACTAATCAGTTTCTGAGATTGTGATTACGTTATATGTATCGTGATCCAACAGTGTTGCGTTCACACTAAAACTAAACTAAACAAACTTTATTTATATACTGGATAACCCTATTTGTCATATCTAAACTGTTTTTTTCTAGTTGTCCAGTCTAGTGATACTACACAGAATCGCCAGTACGCATAGTTGCGTTTATACACGGACTAGACTAACTTTATTTATATGATAAGTTGTACGTATATACACGTAGTCCATAATCCTAGCTATCAGTCCTATCTAAACTGCATGTCCTCTCTCCACAGGGATTATTTTAAGGAATTTTTATCACTGCACAAAGAGCTGAAAAAGGCATAAAATCTACTGACTTTAGTAGCACGTTAAACAGCGATGGAGCACTGAGTAGCTCAGTAGCTCGTCAGTAATCAACTATAGTCATACTGTCATAGTATACATAAGCGGCCCTCTTTTCCCCCAATTTTTAATGATTTAATCCCTTTCGCACAGCATATACATTCGCATTTTCAAAATAACAATGGTCAAACGGTAGCACACGGGCACAGACGCATCGACATTATAAAAAGTTTACGGTACGCTTAACGTTATCAGAAGATAGTGGACTTGGGTCCTTTAACTTATCGTCTTATTTGTGCATTTGCTAATTTAAATATTAATATTAAATAGTACATGTTGGAATGTAGTATGTACTGTGCCTTTGAACATAATTTCTGATGCAATCCTTTCACGAATAACACCCATTCTTAAGTATTAAAGAAAAATTTATCACTGCGCAAAATTGCGCTTATCACTGCACAAATCTCATTTATCACTGCACAAATTGGTTATCACTGCACGTTAAAATAATCCCTGTCTCTCCATGCAGCAGCCATCACTCATTGGTCTTGTACAGAGTTGTCAGTTGCGATCTACATATATAGAGTTGCGCTCACACGGACCGTAACTAGACTATTACATTCTATTTATGCTAGATAACCATAACTATCTTTAGTATCCTATCAAAACTGTTCTCTCTTGCCGGTCAGTCCAGTGTAGGGCTCAGTGGTCCATCCAGTTTCACTACACGCAATCCACGTACAGAGTTGCGTTTACGCAGACAAATTTCCTGATTCCTGATCCATTCGCCGGATCCCATGCAATTCGTGGGTGTGTCAAACGAGTAGAGTCTGCACGCAGGCTACAGATGTCTGCGTCCGTCGCTGTTTATAAGGACAGCTGGACAGGCTCGGGAGGTCAACGAAGTACACACCTGCCAAGTCTCATGGTTTTGCCGTGAGACTCACGATTTTGACTACAATCTCACGGTCTCACGATTCCATACTCGATTCTCACGATAAATGAAAATCCTAAAACTAGATTCTAGATTCTTCATTGGTATGATTTCAGTATTTTAATTTACCGAAATTTAGCGACAAAATAAATATGGACATAGATTGTATAGTCTGCACTTGTAGATGTAAGACAACTGACAAGTAACGTAGTAATTTAGCAGTCACGAAATTAAAATTCATTTCCACATCCGCCATTTTGACGATGGTATACACCATCGTCAAATAAAACAAAACCCAAAAAACAACAAAAAGTCTTATCTTTTATTAATACTACTGTATTTGTTAAAACTATTACATGGGAAAAAAGCAAAATGAATTGATTTGAACATGAACGTTGTTTTCTCAATATTTTTGCATTTTTCTCACTATATTTTGGGAGGTAAAAATTGGATCTCATTGTTTTTGCTTGGGGTAGGTTGGCAATGAGAACAACAAAGACTGGAACTTCTGGTTATTTCTATTTTAGAGTTATTCTCAGAGAAACTCAAAGATAAAATTTCATGATTTAAGAAAATGCGGTAAATACGTTGACTTGAACGAGAAGTAGAGCCCAGAATGCCAATTCTCAAATCTCGCTCGAATCAACAATTTTTTCCGTTAACTTCAGTCATGAAATGCTTTTATCATAGGTATGGTTAGTAGTTTATATACTTTTCTGCAATATATACTGCCATTTGCCTTCAAGCGTTTAGCGAATAACTATAGTTGTTTTCGAGTTTTGAAACAAACGTTGTCCAATGACAACTATACGTTTGACAGATCAGATCAACGACGAATAGGGTGTAACTTCCCGTTGTTATTGCTTCTTCAACCTTGCGTTGATATTTTCTCACCGTTTGACAGATCAAATCAATAACGAATAGGGGGTGTAACTTTCCGTTGTCAATACTTGTCATCGTTCTTCTCACACAGCAACGTTTGCTTGGCATAACTTGTCTTTGGCTTAATTAATTGTGAGAATTGGAACGATCAGCGAACGCAGATTGTCTGATAAGGGTCGTTCACTTCGATATGACCTGCAGAACGCATTTATTTTGTATTCCATGTTTGCCGTGGCTATAGTGGTCATAGGACAACGTTTGTTTCAAAACTCACAAACAACTAGGTATTCGCTAAACGCTAAACGCTTGAATGCAAATGGCAGTATTGGGTGTTTAAGTATACGCGTGTAACGGATTGTAATCCGAAAACTGCATCACTGCATCTTACACGGCATTTCCGGTTTCTGGATCACGCTAGAACTCTACTTCCGGAACAGGATTGGATTTATGTCTCGCGATCGGATGTCTAACGTAGCTTTGTGTCACGGCTCTTACTTGAGCTCGTGCTATTATGAGTTCAAATCAAGGCTGTGATATATAGCCTACAATCCTGGTCAAAAGTCCTTGGTTTGGGGCAAAAGTACACGAGTTGTCAAAAACAGGGAAGTGTTCCAATAATTTTGGCCAGAAGTGTTAACAAAAGGTCCGCTATGCGTACATGTATCTGCGCCAAACCCACCACTGTGAGAATCGCTTGTCAAGATCTTGTGTGATCTTGTAAAATCTTGTAAGATCTTAAGAAAAATCTTATAAGATTTTTACACGTAGATCTTATAAGATTTTAACGAGATCTTATAAGATAATTAAAATCATCTGGCGTTAGCAGACCTCTCAACTCTCACGCATTCGGCGTGAGACTCACGTATTCAGTTTCACTCTCACGCGCTCACGCAGCTATCTGTAAACCTCACGCACTGGGCAGTTTGTGTTAAATTTTAGAAAAAAATATCGTACAATCAACTACTGGGAAGTTTTATGTTAATTTTTTAAAACAAATTACGATGCAGTCCCAGTTCCAGAGAAGACAGACGCCAAAATCATTCAAATCAGCAACTTGTTTCTTGCCAGGGTCTTAACCGCTGTTATTATTATTATATGTGACTGTGGATTCAGAAATAATACCGAAATAGTATGATCTTTTAAGTTAACTATATATATATATAATACACGCGTTGGGATTCAAGTTAAATGCTTTAGATTTCATTTCAAAGTGCTCTCAAACTGCAAGGAAAACGGCATTTCAGACATTTGAGATTCAAAAATTTTCCGGTGGGGCATGCCCCCGGATCCCCCTAGGTGGGTGTCGTCCCAAATCTCACTCCGTCACAAATTTCAAAGTTGAGAGGTCTGCGTTAGACAGAGTAAAAAGATAAAGTTGTTCGACAACAACAATACAGTGGAAAGGTTAATGACAATTCAAAACATATCTGAATTGTTGATTGCATCATTTCTTTTAGAACGATCAACGATGCAGCCTTTAGTATTTTATTCTGGCAAGGCCTGGCCAAGGGCTTTCAACATTTCATTCAACATTGTTGAACGCGTGTTGAACAAAAATTTGAACATGTTCAAATTTCGTTCAACATCATTCAACACCATTCAACAACTTTCAACATCATTCAACAGGGGTGGCCAAACGCTTTCAACATGTTGAATCACGGTTGAATTCAACAATGTTGAATGAAATGTTGAAAGCATTTGGCCAGACCTAACGCCAGACGATTTTACTAACTCGTCAAGGCCAAGGGAAGAGGCGCTAAGGGGTTAAACATTGTACCTCAGTGACCGGAAAAAATCTACATTCAAGCAAAAAAGGAGTCTTCGTCTCGCCCCGTTAAAGGGTCTGGAATAATTGTACACCCTGGGCGTGACCTTTCTATGCACGCGAGTGCGTGTATATATATTTATATAATCTTTGAAGGCCACTTGGACAGAATTAATAGCAACATATAATGTTATCCGGGTTTTTTTGTCTATTATTTTCGAAGTTTTTAGCTCTTAATGGGGCATCAAGTGGAAATCGTCAAAAACAGCAAAGCGTCCTAACAATTTTTGCCATTTAAGGGGTGTTGGTGGCACAGAGGTTAGCTCAAGTGCCTTTCAATTCACCTCTACGACCTGGGGAGGATTCCTGAAAAAGTTTACCATGTGCCCTTTAGCTATGTCTGAGACCACAGGTTTTCGGCTTCGTTGCGGCTACGTGTATTCCGGCTTTTCCCTGTAAGAACACGGAACTGGACCTCTAGGGAAAACAGTTTAAATATCAGTCGATAGGGCTATCCAGTATAAACAAACTTAGTTTTTAAGGTGTCTGTACGACAAAAACTATCGGGATTTGAAGATCGCTATTTATACTATACTATACTCTAGTCCTCCATAATGTAGGCGAGCCAACAACAGCAGAATAACAGTGTTAAACATCCAGAAGCTGTATCTATACTTTGTTTATTTTAAACAGTATATTTACTTTGAGTGGAGTTTGCTATTTTATTTGAAATGATGCGCGCGCAACACCCGGAAGCTCGCTTATTCCCACGAACAGGGTACACGAGAATTAGTCACGATTGCTGGCTGTATTCACAGGATACAGCTTAAAGTATCTTACAAAAATATATAACCCAGGATACGATTAACTAACTCTATACGTCAACTATTATCTGAATCAAGTGATACACGGCAAATATAACCATGACCACATATTCAGCTCAACCTGGGCAAATATATAATCCGCTGACAGATATGCCCGCAACGTTTCCTCTCTATTTTCCTAAAACCTTTGATTCAACTATTCAATATCCATTTCTCACCCTTATAATTCTTTAGCTACCTATTATTTAGCTTTTTAAAATTCTTAACTATCAAATGTGTTTCTAAAATACCGAAGTTACTAAGTTAGTCGTATCGACAGTACTTGCTTCAGCGATTTCAGTGTTTTCGTTTCAACCGTGGTTTCAAGTATAATCTTTTAGTGTTGTTGTAATCGCTCACCTTAATAAGATTAAGCCTAACTTTATCTGTTTCCTTTCATCATTTTATGATCTTTAAGAAAATAAATCAGAAAATTCCCCGACGGCCTAGCTATATAACCGAGAAACAACTGGCCTGCCGATTTATTATTGGATCCGGTGTCTTGTGGAACACATTGGCTTTAAGAAGGAAAACTACGAAAGCTTCCAAGCTTGTGGTCATTTTGCCCATATTCAGGTATGATTTTGAGAATTATTGTATATTAGAAAGCTCTAACTGTAACACCGTGCAGCTACGTCTATGAGCGCGATTTTAGTCTAAACACGCGATGCAGACTCGTTTGTTTTTTTTGGGAAATGCCATGCATGTTTGACCTTGGTGTGAAAAATTAGATAAAGGTAGATTTGTAGAAGGTGCGATATTTTTGCATGATTTCAACACCCTTAATTTCTCATCTCTACGTGTTTGCTAAAGTTTACTTTTTATTTGTAAATCAAGTGCTTCTGTTGAAGCAATTTTGTTTACGCGACGTCGCTTTGCGGATTGTCGAAGTCTCGATTTTTGTTTACTTGTTTCAAGTCGAATTAATGCCTGGCAATTTTACTTGCCCAGGGAAAAACCCTGGTGGAGAAGGGGTCAATCCATATAATTTATCTTTTTTCCATTTTATATTATTTTATGTAACTTTACTTTGACTAAATAAATAAATAAATAAATAAATAAATACAAGGTTGGGAACACCGCAACAGCTGAGGCCGATTACTGCGGGTAATGTATCGGAATAGTTTATAGAACGAAGCAGCGATTCAATATAGTCATATGCATTATCCTATAGCTTTTCCAGACGGTCAATACATTACTTATACCTGACGTACTTATTTGACTTCAGCGATTTCAGTAATGGCTCGTATGCGACTTTGCTGCCCCCAGTCGTGTGTGGGCTACTTGCGTCCGCGCATGCGCACGAAGTCATCTGAGGTTTTCTCGTCCTGGTCTTTTGTTCCATCCACTGATAAAGCCTTTCCTTAGAAATTTCTTGGCAGGTCTCCATATAAATTTAACTGTTTACGAAATGTTCTTCATCAAAGAGTCTCGAGCCAAGCTGCTTAGCACTCGATCCGACTCGATTCCCACAAAAGTTGGATTACACTAACAACTGTGGTTGATTTTTGGCACGTATTTTTATTCACTTCTTCTTTATTTATTTATTAAGCTTCCAACATTTAATGTCACCATGACACCAACTTGAAAAACTCCGTGGACAAATTCAAGTTCACATGATTAAAATTATCGTGAATATCACACACGTCAAAACTTCAAAATTTAACCTTGTACAATATATACTACTTTTATTTATAATTAATGTTCACAATGTATTAAATAGTGTACGATAAATTGAACTTGAACTTGAACTTGACTAAATAGTCCGTAAGAAAACGCACTAATGACTTACTATTTTAACGTTTTAAGGATATTATTCCTTTCCTTTGCACAAAAATATATTTTTTGTATCGCGCAAAATCATTAATTAAGCGGTAATTTATAATTACTTTTATACAAACACAATACAAGAACGTTAATTTGCACAACAACATTGCACATCACAAGTGCGTTGCCAGGGTAACCGTAACAGCTTGGCCAACAACTGTGTGTTCGGTATTAACAATGGTAATGTGCGATTACTTCGCGCCCCAATGTACTAATGACAAGTTGCATGCCAAGCCCGTCTTACTAGGCTCCTTCCACTCCCTGCCAACGTGAAGCAACGCATGGTTTCCTTGTTGTTAACCCTTGGTTATGCTATAACCTCATTTCATAATAGCGATTGATTTGAATATTCTTTTGTGTGCATCTTAGTAAGCCTTTCTGGCCTCGTTTGTGTGTCTGCAATACAAAAGACTCTTTGCTTCATAATGAGAGCAGAAAGGCTCATTTAGATGCTCGTAAAAGAAGACTTAAACTGAAGGCGGTGCCTGTTCGTTCGTTCGTTCGTTCGTTCGTTCGTTCGTTCGTTCGTTCGTTCGTTCGTTCGTTCGTTCGTTCGTTCGTTCGTTCGTTCGTTCGTTCGTTCGTTCGTTCGTTCGTTCGTTCGTTCGTTCGTTCGTTCGTTCGTTCGTTCGTTCGTTCGTTCGTTCGTTCGTTCGTTCGTTCGTTCGTTCGTTCGTTCGTTCGTTCGTTCGTTCGTTCGTTCGTTCGTTCGTTCGTTCGTTCGTTCGTTCGTTCGTTCGTTCGGACGGACTAGGTCTGGAGGAGTCTAAGCCCTAATCAAACGTGAACGCAAGTCATCGCAAGTTAGCTTTACGATGACTTGATGCCACCAGTCAAAACGTCGGCACAGGTCGTCGCAAGTTCTGCACTTCCGCCAGTTCCCACGCCTTTTCGCTAGTTCTCATTCATGGTAGTTTCTATGGCGACGGAGCACGAAAGACATGCATCGACTTGTGTTTTGTGCTCAAACGTTTCGCAAGTTGAAGAAAACTTGCGATGAAATTTGAACAAGATCAAATTAGTCGCAAGCTAACGCAAGTCATCGCAAGCTGGCGATCAAACGAGACACAAGCAAGCCCAAGCTAAAACTTGCGATGACTTGCGTTCTCGTTTGATTAGAGTTTTACTCTTTGTCTCTATAAATCCACTGACGTCTCAGTTAACTTTCATTTCCTGTACGACTTTTCGACGAGTAAAATCATCTGGCGTTAATTAGACTAAAAAGCTAAAGTTGTCCCACAAAAATGCGCGCCCATCAAAGGATTAAAAGTAATGTTATGATAGTATTTAAGCGTTGTTCATTAAAAAATAAATTTTCCTTCACTTTAAAGTGTATATGAAATGAAAATTAATTTTGTCTAATTTGGAAGAACTCTTGGTATTGTAAAGTAACATCTTCTACAGTTTTTCCATATCTTACTTCGTTCTTGAGATCTTACTATTTGTTTGATATAATGAGTGACTGAGAAATCGTGCATATCATTGATATTAATCTGTTAAATCGCTTGAACCTGTGTTTATTTAAAGTCATGAGACAAATACACGTACACGCCCAGTTTCGTGTGAATTTGTTCGATAACTTCAACAATATTCCTAATTTTCCAACAACTTATTATACAATGTGACGTATGCAGTGTGCTCATTTACTTATCAAACAAATAGTAATATCTCAAGAATGAAGTAAGATATGGAAAAACTGTAGAAGATGTTACTTTACAATATCAAGAGCTCTTTCAAATTAGACAAACTTAATTTTCATTTCATATACACTTTAATATATCTGTACTGTCTAAAAGTATATAATTAAGGTATATCGGTTTCAATGCTTCAACCGTGCCAACTATAAGGTTAAGTACGTTTCGTCGTTTCCTTTCCAGTCAGCCAGGTCGGTCGAAGGAAAAACCGGGGCCTATAACGAAACCACTCGAGATTAAATTAATAGCGTGCGAAAAAGGAAATGAACCAAATATTTAGTCATCGCACTTTCTGGATCCAAACCAATTTTCCCAGGCTTAGCTTATGATTAATACTTGTTTATTTAAGTTTGTGGTATGCAGGGGAGGGCGTTGTCCTGTTCATCAGTCACCTTGAGCATGCAAGGGCATACTGAAACTTGGTGGAAGGGGGATATAGTCCGGTTTGTTGAGAAAAAATCGTTACATGTCTAATTATAAAAGCACCAAATTTGGTACAGACAAAGATTTTGCGGAGGGAGGGAAACCCAGTGAACCCGGTAAAAAAAACAAACCCTCGAGGCACAGGAGAGGAACAACAACTCTCAGTACTCACATGAAGCTAAATTCAGGTTACCCATCCGAGTACTAACCCTATGCATTCGACCACAGGCTTAACTTCAACGGTGCGCAATCGTGTTATTAGGCACTTTAGATGGGCTGCATGCGAAGTGGCTATCGCTACGCCTACATGAACCATATCCAGCTACGATTTTAGCATCTTTCCATGACTCAAATATAGTCAGTGATAAGTAAATACGTTTATGTGGACTATTCCAGGCTTTCTGTGAACTATTTGATCCCTCGTATTTTTTCTTTCGGCCTGAATTATCGCGTCTTCCTGGATCAACAAACTTGAAAACCTACAGGCTGTAGTTTTTCAAATTGGCGCGTGATTATTGCGGCTTTGCGAGTAACACTGATTACAAATATGTAAGTTTGCGTTGAGATCATTCACCTTGTAACGTTCACCTTATTGGGCTTTGCGAGTAACACTGCTCCTTTAAATCTTTGTAATACGAACGTAGCGGAAAAATTTAAACCCAACGGCGGGTTGAACGTTTAGCCCAGTTTAACGTTTAACTTCTTGACCTGAAGCTTTTTGTTTAGGCATACATCCCCTCCCCCCCCCCCCCCCCCCCCCCCCCTCGCAGATTGTAATTACGTTCTACGGATTACAAATATGTAAGTTTGCGTTGAGATCATTCACCTTGTAACGCTGACGGTATTCCGTCATTCTGTTTATTTGTTTTTCTTTGCGCGCTACTTTAACAGTCGGGAATGAAAAACAGATGATTTAAGCCCTAAATAAATATACTGTATCCATCTTATGAGTATGATCTCCAGTAATTAGCGGCGGATGAGCTATAAAAACAACCCTTTAGGCTTGACTCCCCTGCGTGCGA
The DNA here is from genome assembly GCA_964035015.1 of Corallium rubrum. Lineage (NCBI taxonomy): Eukaryota > Metazoa > Cnidaria > Anthozoa > Scleralcyonacea > Coralliidae > Corallium > Corallium rubrum. The sequence continues at coordinate 9,583,562 of OZ036004.1, forward strand.
CATCTTAAGTATTCCAACTGCTTTTGGCAGTTGTTTTTGCATCAACCGGGGAATGGAATCTGATAGGAAACGATATTTGCAGAAAACTGGAACCTGTTCTGATCAGAGTTAAAGTGCCTGTATGAAACGAAAATTAAGTCTGTCTTATCTGAAAGAACACTTAAAAACATCTTTTTGCAGTTTTTCGATTCCTTGCTTCGTTGTCGAGATATTATGCACTTAATGTCTGCTCCCGAGGGAAACAGTTTTGTTTTCCCGAAAGTATGATCACATCAGTCCAACTTTAAAAAATCTACACTGGTTGCCAGTTCAAGAAAGAATCGTTTTTAAGATGAATTTAATGTGTTTCAAAATAGTAAATAACTTTGCTCCTAAATATTTACAAGAACTTGTATGCCTTTATGAACCAACAAGAAAACTTCGATCGTCAGCAGATAAATGACGTCTTACAGAACAACCATACAAACTTAAAACCTATGGATATCGGGCATTTTCGGTAGCTGGGCCAAAACTATGGAACACACTGCCAGTGGATATCAGATCTATAACTGACATTAATACTTTTAAATCTATGATTAAATCTTATTATTAATATTTTTATTAGTTTTAAATAATACATAGATATAGGACTTGTAAATGGATGAATTTTAACACCACATACATAAAAAAATGTGTAAAATACTTAGTATTTTCAGCTTGCATGAGGTTGGTAAAGTTTTTTCGTATGTTTTTGCTGTACCGAAGCTATCGTAAGTTAAACTCAGAGAAACTGACTAACAACATACTGTCTACAATAACATACTAATAACATACAAAATCATTTACTGAAAATAAACTGACACAATGCGACTTGTAGCCTAACAATAAACCTTATTCAAAAATGGCCGCCGAATTACTGTAGAATTATTTTATGTGGCATATAAATTAGCCCTTGATGACCCCGTTTTAAAGTAAAAATTCTTTTAAATTTCACACGTGAAAACGAGTTCATAAGGGCCATTTTTGAATAAGGTCTATACTTGTGACACACGTACGGTTTGACTAGCTCCCAGGTGTAAATATAAAATCACAGCTCATTATAGGCGCTTTGAAGTTTGCCGAGTTTCCAGACCATATCTCGATTGACTATGATCTTTGCTATTATCAAACATAATCACTTGAAAATCTACATGAGAAACACTTACACGCTTTCTTTGAATTAATTTGGTTTGATAATAGCAATGATTATATATATAACCTTCGTCGATAACTCATTTTGCACACGTGACGTCAAAATGTTTAATTTAGAAACCTGAAATATTTAAATACAAATACAAATAAACTTTATTTAAAGAGGGTAACACCAATTACAAATAATGTATTCTCCCTAGTGGCCCTCGACAACGAAGCAAGAAAATATTTCAACAACGAAGCAAGGAAACGAAACACTGCAAAAGATGTTACTTTGTCATTGGTCATTTTAAGTGTTCTTTCAAATAAAACATGCTTAATTTTCGTTTTATATAGGCGCTTTAAACTCAGAGTACCAGGGGTATGCATATTGACGAGTAAAATCGTCTGGCGTTAGCCAGAGTAAATTCCTAGAGTAAATCCTTGGAATGCTGCAAGGGTTATAAGGTTATGAGTTAATAAGCACTGTGTGCGTTTTCACTCAAGTTAGGAATGTAGGCGTGATTGTTTTGATGTCCATTTAGGCTTTACATTGTCTTGCTTGGCAATCGGATTTTCACCGCTTGACCTTGTAATAATGTTTGCTTGACTAAAAGGATCGTTTATTTAACATACCTCACATGCTGCATTGCTGCTATTCTTTTGATTTGACAATGATGTATGTATGTTATAAGTAATATTGAGCATTTCACTCCTTACATAGATGGGCATGATCTGAACTTTACAATATTGACCTTTCAATGACGTCAATTCAGACCTATTCTCAATTAAATGTAATACTACTTCCTACAGCCTTGCTAAACTTGGAAGCACGGGTGGTGTGTGCTGTTAGGGCGCTGCCTCTCACCGCTGTAGTTAAGCCAAGTTGGACAGGGTTAGTACTTGGATGGGTGACCGTCTGGGAATAACCCCGTTCTCGAACTTGAATTTCATGTGAGTAGAGTTTAGTTGGTCTCTCCTGTGCTTCGAGGGTTTTTCGCAGGGTTCTGGCGGTTTTCTTTCCTCCGTAAAATCAACACTTAGGTCTTAGATTATGTCGTGCACTTTAATCATGAGCCTCTGGCTCGGATGATTGGGCGACCACATCCTGTGTTTACGACGCTAAATAAATCACTACACTACTCACTACTACAAGTAACTGTAGTAATAGAGCTACGATATAGTCCAAACTTCTGAGTCCAAATAAATACAGACAACAACAACAACATTGCTTTAATTAAGGGGGCTCCATACAGTTTCTTGAAAAATGGAAAATACAAGTTCGAGAGTCCAAAACACATATGCATAAACAATTCTGAAAAAGAATAAAACTAAATGTTATGCATAGTTAAACAGTCTGACGGTCAAAAACTATTACCAAATAAATAGCAACAGTTGTTGCTATGGCAACAATGACGTTTCAAAATGGCTGCCAATTATCCTTCAAACTAATTTAATTCGAAAAAAACTTTGGTGACCCCCAATTTTTTGTTCATTAAAACTTTGATTGAAGTATGAGTAATGAATAGGCCGATTTTAAACAAGTTCTGTAGAACGAATAATTTTTTTCCCGGAAAAATCATATTCTACAGAAATTTTTTAAAATTGGCCTATTGATTACTCATACTTCAAGAAACGTTTTAATGAAAAAAAAAATTGGGGGTCACCAAAGTTTTTTTCGAATTAAATTAGTTTGAAGGGTAATTGAAACGTCATTGTTGCCATAGAAACAACTGTTGCTATTTATTTGGTAACAGTTTTTGATTGTCATAATGTTTAACTATGCATAATATTTAGTTTTATTCTTTCTCCAAACCGTTTTTGCACGTGTTTTGGACTCTCAAACTTGTATTTTCCATTTTTCAAGAAACTGTATGGAGCCACCTTAAGAGAAGAACTGAGTATAAGCTAGAGTAAATTTTCTTCCAGTTATTTTACTCAGAACTGAAAATATTCTGAGGCCTGCTCTAACTGCTCTAAACGTCGCACAATAGACGAATTTAATTCGAACAAGACACCTGGATCAGGTGTGCACTCGGGCTACTGGAAAGTGCAGAGGTCTCTATAACGCGCGAGCAAAGAGGGAGTGGGGCGAGTGTTGGTGGCACAGTGGTTAGCGCACGTGCCTTTCACCTCTGCGACCCGGGTTCAATTCCTGCTCTCAGCAGTTATCTGATTAAAATTTCACCTTGGCCGCATGTGAGAAGAGTGCTTCCAGTTTGACTCTACCAAACATCGCAGGTTTCCTCCAGGTACTCCGGTTTCCTCCTGTAGAAACACTGGACCAATGAGGGATGGCCCTTACTGGCCCTCTAGGGAGATCGAACAGTTAGGTATTAACTGATAGAGCTATCCAGTATAAATAACATTAGTTTAGTATTAGTTTAGTTTAGTTTAGTTTAGTTTAGTTTAGTTTAGTTTAGTTTAGTTTAGTTTAGTTTAGTTTAGTTTAGTTTAGTTTAGTTTAGTTTAGTTTAGTTTAGTTTAGTTTAGTTTAGTTTAGGAAGATCAGATCGAAGGCTGAATGTGGTGCAGGACTATCCTGAATTGTCAATTTAAAGTGTCTAGAATTAAGGATGATCCTGATGCCTATAAGGGACTTCTCTGTCCCACATGCGGGATGTTAAACTAAAAAGCATATAACAAAAAACAGTAGGGGTGTTGTGGTCAGGGTCTCGGAGAGGTGTAACTTTCTCCCTGGGGTGTTGTGGTTAGATTTAGGGTTACCAGGGGTTGTTGTTAGGTTTAGAGTCAGGTTTAGAGGTGGGGGGTCAGGGTTGGGTTTCAGTCGAATTTAATGGTTCTTACTTGGACCCGTGGAGCCTGAAAACAATTTCTTGAAAACATGGTGGCGAATTGTCACAGATAGAAGAGAAACATTTAATTCGACGTGACGACAAAGCGCTCCAAAAATCCCGTACACTTTGACGAAAAGTCCGCAAAAGTCTAGCGGAATTTTAAAAATCCTTAAAAATCCAAAGATCCCCCAAAATTCTTGAAAATCCATGAAAATCCTTGAAAATCCGTAAAAATCCATGGAAATCCTTTGAAAATCCATAAAATCCGACTCAATTGATCAAAATCTCCAGAAAATCCAAAGAAATCTGCACTTTCTCCCACGAATTCCTATAGTACTTCATGTAATTTTTTTTAAATGTAATTTTTTTTTCTTTATGTAATTTTCTTTTTATTTTCTTTTTACATTTTGTATTTTTATATTTGACTGTTTTTATGAATATACAGTGTGTGTTGTAAAAAAAAAACCCGGAATCCTTAGAAAATGAATTAGTAGTTTTAAAACAACCTATTGTAATAGTTTGAAAGCCTAGCTAAAAGTGCTGCGTTATACAGTGTGTATCAAAAAAACCTGAACCCTTATAGAAAACAACCTATTGCAGGCCGCCGAGAGGTTTTGTGGGGCCCGGGGCAAAAATTGATTGGGGCCCCTGATGACGTCATAGTGATGACGTCATGGCAGTAAAATCTTTATTGATATAGTTCATAAAGTATTAAAGTTTGCGGATACAACCATGTATAATTTATAATTGCTTTATTATAGCTAAGCTTTCGTCCTGTTTAACTCAGGACTTCCTCAGAGTCAGAGCTTGCGAAAACTTTATGAACTACATCAATATTTTAAGATCTTTATTGTCCAGAATCTAGAAAATCTTTTTTCTGGCTTTTTCAGCCGCAAAACTGTCAATTAAATCTTCAAAGTTAAGACATCTTGCCAAACGATGCTCTATGGACAGTACCATAAGATTTGCGATCCTTTCTTGTGTCATTGTTGATCGCAGTCTGGATTTTATCAAAGCAAGTTTGCTGAACGAACGTTCTCCTGATGCTACTGATACAGGGATAGACAAAAAAATCCGAAGGCAAATGCAAATCTGTGGATATAAGGACTCGATCTTCTTCTCAAATATGTAATTCAACAAAGCTATAGCTTTGTTTTTCTTAGCTACTGCTTTAACACCAAGATCTTGAAAAAATTTGGCATAATGACGAAGCTCCTCCTCCAGGTCTTCTTCGATGACATCATTGGGATAGCTCTCAGCAAGTCGTTTGGCTTGCTCCTTGACAATTTCATTGGATGGATTCACAGGAGGGTTGACAATGAACTCAAACATATCTGCAAGTTCCTCAACAGCTTTGAATCTTTCCGAAAGCTGTAGCAAAAGAGTATCTAATGCTTTGTAGAAAACGTTAACTTTAAACGCTTCTTCTTGAGTGGAATGAACATGCTCTTCTGCTTCATTTAGATTTCTCCTCGTTGTCTTTCTGGAACGTTTCTCTTGCAATGTTGTCGTCTGGTCCAGTGCAGATGAAACAAGCTTTGCCTCTTCGAGCAGATTTTCCCACGAATCTCGAAGGGTCTGGACATCTTGGTGTAAGGATCCAAGATACTTGGCCTCTTCAGCGATAGAAATATCTGCAAACTGCAGTATCTTGTTGACATCGTCGATGCACTGAAGTGTCTTGAACCAAAAGGTCGCCATGAGAATGTATTCAAATGAATTCATCCACATCAGCAGACATTCAGAATCACTATAAGCTTCAGCTGTTAAATCAAGCTCAGTTTGCAATTTTGAAAGGGCCTCCAGCATCTTCTTGTGATTCTTCACCAGTGGTCTAACTGCGTCAATTCTTGCACTCCATCTGGTTTTTGACAGGCTGTGCAATGAAACTCCCGTAGTATCTTTCAGAATCTTCCAACGAGCTGGACTTGCAGAAAATAGATTATACAGCTTTTGGACATTGCCAAAAAAGAGCTTGATTTCTGGTGCCACCTCAACTGCATGCACACCACACAAGTTCAAACTGTGGGCACTGCATGGAGCATAAAAGGCTTGGGGATTTTTTTCCAAAAACAAAGCTTGCACTCCCTTGTAGCATCCTGACATATTAGAGGCATTATCATAACCCTGCCCTCTACACCTGTCGATGTTGATCTTGTGTTCTTTAAGGATGCTGAATATAACCTGACAGATGTCTTCTCCTTTCTTCTTCTCAAAATCTTTGATCGTTAGAAATCTCTCCACCACTTCCCAATTGCCGTTCTTGAGAACAGCATATCGTAAAACAAAGGTGAGTTGCTCTGTATGTGAAACATCTGGTGTTCCGTCCACTATCAGACCATAATAGTAGGACTGTTCTATTTCAGATATAATCTTATTCATAATCTTCTTTGCACAGAGACTTAGGAACTCATTTTGACTTTGCCATGACAAATAATGGGCTTGCATGCGCTCTCCCCTTTCTTGATACTTCTTAACTGTGTCCATACCAACCAGTCCCTCTCAACTGTTTCGCCATTGGGCAGATCTGTTCTTGGTGTCCTTTGGTAAGTCCTTAGGGATTGGTTGAGGTGCCATAACAGCTAGGGCGTCCCTCTCTTTACTAGAGAGCTTTTTCCACGTCGCGACATCATTACTGACTGTAGCTGAGGCAGATTCAATAGTGTCATGACTCTCATCAACAGTCACAGTTACTGATTTTTCTACATCTGATGATTTATATGATGAGGATCTTGATGGCTCAATGGAAGATTGTTCGTGATATTGCAGATCAGCTGCAGTCATTGTCGATTCTTCTAATCTCTCAACGTTGGTTGGACTATTCTCAGTACTACTAGTTGGGCTAAGTTCACCCTCGCTTGGCCTTGGATGATTCACGTTCTCCTCCTGCATAGGCAATTTATTTACTTCACAAGGCTTTCCTGTGTCATTTAGAACATCCTGTATTTCTGGTACTAAGTTTTCAGCAGACGTTTTCGGTTTTCCCCAATTAAATTCTTCCAATGTTCGTCTTCCTTTTGCTTCATTCTGGAATCGAATTTCTTTTTGCTTCTTTTTGGAATAACCGCTTGGATACTTTCTCTTCATTGTCGCACAACGCTGCTCTTATTTATCATCCGGAATTCTAAATCACTCTCTATTTAAACAGAAAAGTGTTGTTCTTACTTCTTATGTGTGATGTACTGTCAGTACTGATCCAGAAACAGATACGATTTTTCAGTTTATCGTGAGTCGTGACAATAGAAACATATTTTATTTTAGCACTGAATATAAACTTTTTTAGTTGTTGGATTTTAAAAAATATATATATATATATATATGTGATAGATAAAACATTCGCAGTCGATCTTTATCTGATATACAAACTCGAGCCGAAGGCAGGAGTTTGTATATCAGATAAAGATCGACTGCGAATGTTTTATCTGACTTATCGAATTCACACATCTAACTGTTCAGTTTTATCAACAATCTTAAAGATATAAGCTGTTTTAACCGAGAAAATCGAACGGAAAGTTTATGTAAATCAGGACGAATCTCTTACCGATTTACAGATATTCATTAAATATTCATTTCTTTTGAATTTTCTTCATGAATTATTAATGAATTCGATAAATATATATATTATATATACTGTAAAACCTGACGCTAGATATACTGACAAAGTTTTGTGATACCAATTAGTCGCATTTTTTAAAAAGAGAATGAAGATTGATATGGATTGAAAAGCATACTTACAGCAAGTCCTACTCCTAGCCGCCATCTTGATAAATGACAGACTCGCCCCAGTCTCCTCTCAAATGATCAAATCCTCCAATTCCTCCGTCCCGATCAATATCCTTATATCCGTACCGAGTCGATCTTTTTTTTTGAGTAAAAATAACGTGGGTTTGTATTTAAGCGATTTTAGTTAAATATTAATAATTAAACCTCGTAATATTCTGAGAAGGCTTTTGACCAAAAGAATCACAGTTTATTCGAGAAAGAAAAATAATTAACATTCTGTATATTTCAGTACTCTTCGCTTGACGAGTAAAATCGTGTGACGTTAGACAGAGGTAAAAGAAAAAGATAAAGTTTTTCCACAACGATGCGAGAGAAAGGGTTAAATTTATTTTAGGGGCCGGGGCCCCTCCTACTATGGGATTTTAGGGGGCCCCTCTCACTTGGGGGCCCGGGGCAAAGTGCCCCCCCTGCCCCCCCCCCCCCCTCTCGGCGGCCCTGAGTCCTATTGTAGTAGTTTGAAAGCCCTAAGCACTTCGCTGAACCCACAGATGCGTAAAACACACGGTCTTATACACCTGGGAAATTAAGATAACTTGAAGTGTATGCATGGGGAAAGTATTTAAAAGCTTTTTCTCTTCCTGTTTAACTTATGTGCTGATTAATTTATAACGCAGCGCTTTTAGGGCTTTCAAACTACTACAATAGGTTGTTTTCTAAGGGTTCAGTTTTTTTTATACACACTGTAAATTAATCAGCACATAAGTTAAACCGGAAGAGAAAAAGCTTTTAAATACTTTCACCATGCCTACACTTCAAGTTATCTTAATTTCCCAGATGTGTAAGACGGTGTTTTTTACGCATCTGTGGGTTCAGCGAAGTGCTTGTATAGGGGGCACTTGTAGCCAGCGGCTGAATTGCAAAGGACGCAGACCAAGGTGGCCATGTCGAGGCATATCAAAGGCGCTCCAGGCAGCCGCCATACGACACAGTTCAGACCACGGATCACAGCTAAGATGTTAGGTGTTGATTTTACGGAGGGAGGAAAACCGGAGAACCCGGCGAAAAACCCTCGAAGCACAGGAGAGATCAACACAACTCTACTCACATGAGTTCCATACCCGACAACGGGGCATTCCCAAGTGGTCACCCATCCAAGTACTAACCCCGTCTAACTGGGCTTAACTTTTTGGTGAGAGGCAGCGCCCTAACAGCACACGCCACCCGTGCTCCCCTCGTGTAACTCGAACACGCATTATCGTCGCATTATCCGTCTGACTCAGACGAATTTAATTCGTTGTGTCGAATTTAATCGAGTTAAACTTCGCAGTTTCGTCGAATAAAATTCAAACAATTAAATTCGTCTGAATTAAATTCGTCGATTGTGCGACGTTTAGCGCAGGCCTGATTTTCCAAGCGAGATTTTCCAATATTCAGTCATTGTCCTATGGCACAATGGCCCGCTGGGTCAGTCCAAGCCTGTACAGTGTGTATAAAAAAAAACTGAACCCTTAGAAAACAACCTATTGTAGTAGTTTGAAAGCCCTAAAAGCGCTGCGTTATAAATTAATCAACACATAAGTTAAACAGGAAGAGAAAAAGCTTTTAAATACTTTCACCATGCATACACTTCAAGTTATCTTAATTTCCCAGGTGTATAAGACCGCGTGTTTTACGTATCTGTGGGTTCAGCGAAGTGCTTAGGGCTTTCAAACTACTACAATAGGTTGTTTTCTAAGGGTTCAGGTTTTTTTGATACACACTGTAGACCCTTTTAATAAGTGCAGAGGACGTCATTTTCCGCACTTGACGTCATTTTCGGAAAATGATACAAAATATACAAAAGCTAAGACAATCAACGAAATTGAAAATAATTCAAAAGAAAAATTGAAAGGATTTAAGGTCATAGGGTGAATATTACGTATTCTATATACTTATTAAAAGGCTCTATACCACATCGTTGCGTCTAAGGCCGCGTTTACACTATTACGGTACGGTGGTGGTCGGGATTGCGGTGAACGTTCCGTAACAAAAAAATCGTCTGTTTACACTATGATGGTACGGTAAATTTACCATAGCGTAGTGATTTGCAGCCGGAGTGCTAAGCGTAGTGACTACGCTACGGAAAATCACTCTGGAATAGTGTAAACGGGCCCTCAGTCAAAACCAGGCTTTTTACTATACAGTGTGTATCAAAAAAACCTGAACCCTTAGAAAACAACCTATTGTAGTAGTTTGAAAGCCTTGAGCACTTCGCTGAACCCACAGATGCGTAAAACACACGGTCTTATACACCTGGGAAATTAAGATAACTTGAAGTGTATGCATGGTGAAAGTATTTAAAAGCTTTTTCTCTTTCTGTTTAACTTTTGTGCTGATTAATTTATAACGCAGCACTTTTAGGGCTTTCAAACTACTACAATAGGTTGTTTTCTAAGGGTTCAGTTTTTTTTTATACACACTGTAGTGATTTTCCATATATCGGCACATTATCCCAACTGGTTTTAAACTGGGGGAAAATTGGCATATAAAGAAATATTTGATATCTAAACCGGAATTCCGGATAACCCAATCAGTTATATCTTAGCTAGCTTAGCTGTTCTTATCCTAGAGGTTTAGTATTAGGGCCATCTCTTAAGCTGAAAAAACCTACGGTCAGTCGGCGGTAGAGCCAAACTGGAAGCACTTTTCTCACCTGCAATACAGTCTCTTATCTACACACGCAAAAACGCACACTGTGTCAGACCTGATGCAGAATGATGTCAGATCTGTTCAGAAAAATGTAGCGATCCCTGATACAGCCTGTTGCAGTATCAGCTATGAAACTGATACACCAATGATATCATATCTGATCATACCTGCAGCTACAACAGACTGTTCAGAACAGATTCTGTCAAACTGTATCAGCCTGATACGGTCAGTGCTGTATCAGTTTGATATAACAGACTGAGCAGGTATGTTGTCTATAAGGAACTGTCGCAGTCTGTTAGAAATTCTAACGACATGTTTATGCATCAGCGCTGGTACATGTCTGTAGCTGTCATGCTGTTTCAAGGCTCGCTACATTTCTCTGAACAGATCTGATATCAGAGCTGATCAGACTGTGCGTTTTTAAGTATGTACCGCAAATTTTACAGTTTTCAAAAATAGTAACGAAAAATTTCCCATTGCATGAATTGGCATCGTGTTCGTCATTTGCGCTATAAAGGTTTGACAGACCTGTGACAGTGTGACATGCACTTCTTGTTTCTAATAAATCTGAGGAAATACATGTCAACACTTGACTTTAATATTTGTGGGATATTCACAACTTTAAAGGTAATGCTTGGGACGATATCAATGGGAAATCCGGTAACAAAAAACAACAAACAACATACAGCCTGGCATATGCTGAAAGTCGATGATCAGTCTAGTCAGGTATAAAACCACGGACATTGTACTGATTTCCTTTGTGTTTTCCCCATGAATTGTATTTTCTCTTATGATTCGTTAAATATATAAATATTTTAATTTTATATATAAGTATTTACATTCACTTATGATTTTCATTTATTTCTTAATGGTTGATCATAATGAAAAATTATAATTAGTTAAAAACTAGTCATATTAGTTAGACTTGGGAAGTGCGGCTTCAGTCCGTTCAAAAACCTTAACATGCAGTTGATAAGCTCATCAAAGAAAAAAGAATCATCTTTATTTTTTATTTATTTACAAGTTTCGCCAATGACAATACATAAATGATATTACAAAGACAAAGGCAGGAACTGACCACAGAGACTAGTCTCCAATAACGGGGTCCCATCATTTTACAACACTTAGTCTTTCCATGGTTTTTCTGACTGAAGTTTTAATTTCAGTCAAAAAATTTTTGCCGAACCAGCGTCTGTAGTCTGTAGGTGAGATTTGAGCCAAAGCTTTCTGCTTAAAGTCGTCGTTAGATCAAATATACTAAGTGCCTATACCAACCGGCTTCTCTATTACGCCCCTCTCGCAGGCTATTAAATTATGGAAGCTTATTGGGAAAATAAGAAAAATTAGAGTTTTAATGGTGCTTATTTAGGGGAGTTATTAAAAAGCAGAGCTTCAAGGGGGGGGGGGGGGGGGCTTAGTCTAGGTGGTGTTTTTTAGAGAGGGGACTGAAAAGGATGCTTACCAGAGAGGGGGCCGTATTAGAGAGGGGGGAGGGACTTACTAAAAAAAATGGAGTTATAATAAAGACTTATTAACCGAGCGTGAGGTCTGTACCAGTGAAATATCGGACCGATGTTTTTTTAGTACGAACCGAGACGAGCGCATGGAGTTGAGGTCTGTGCAAAAAACAGAGGTCCGATATTTCACTGGTACAGATCGAACAAGCGAGGTCAATAAGTAGTTTATTATATGGCCATAAATGTTAACTTGTGAACGTTCTGTGAAAACTCGACCCATCTTTCTTGCGAACAAAACGAAAATGGCAGACATTTTCCCATTTTTAAAGTACTTTCCGTAGCTAGAATCCTGAACTTTCTACCCCAAATACTATTTTTCAATTGCTTTTGCATGACATATTGCTCAAGATCGTACGCTAAGTAGTTGAATAAAAAATCATCTGAAATTCAAATACTTGTGAGAAGTAAATGTTATATTATTACGAACAATGTTACGAACGTTTTGGACATTTACGTTTTGGACATTTTAAAAACTTTCACAAAACGTGGAAACTCGAACTATACATCAGATGAAAGCTTATAAAATTTCTAACAGCATTGCACGATATATTTCAACAATGAGTAGTTCTGAAACTATAATCCATCTTGTTGCATATACCGACTGATATGACTGCCAGATTCCGCTCTGAGCGGGCGGATACGGGAAATATCCGACCGCTTATGAACCAATCAAATTACAGGATTTTCGTATTCGGACCTCTCAGCGCTGCTGCCATATAATAAAGTGTGCTTTCTGAATGGGATGTTTATTAGAGAGGAGGGTTTTTAGAGAGGGGCCTTATTAGCAAGGGAGCTTTATTATAGAAGGGAGCGTATTGGAGAGGACGGGTTATTAGAGAAGCGGCTTATATTAGAAAGCACTGTTTATTAGAGAAGGTTCTTATTAAGGACGCGGCGGTACTAACACCTTTTCCCCTTGTGAGTTGTTTGGTGTTTTATAAAATGATAGAAATAATATACCCTGATCACGTACAACACCTTTGAGTTTGTAAAGTTTTGTTAATTATTGCTGTACGTTAAGGGTCCGTCAGTGAGATGTGGTTAGAGCGTCCAGTTAGCATTTGAAAAGTTGTGGTTTTGGGACATTCTAGTATCTCAATGAAGATCATTCACTTTTTTTTAAGAAGTCAAGATTTGGTAATGGGGGCTGCTATGCGGCGAAGAAATGCCCTCTATACCATTGTGAAATGTGCTAGTGCGTATGTAACGAAATCCAAGAGAAAAAATATGTCTGCATAGTGCTAGTCTGTATAGGCAGTCGCCAACATAGACAGGATATTAATCCAGACCAATCTGGCAAGCTCTCAGGACACACACAATAAGCGAGTAATAGTGATTGCCTACAGGAAGAATGCATTTGTTTCAAGAGTGATTGCCTGTCTCCGGTTTTTAAGGTGATTTAATGCTTAGGCGGGGGAGCCTTTCGATAAGATCATTGTAATTTCCCCTTATCAGTCGCTTTTAATTTCCTGTTGCTGTTATATTGCTCCATGCCTGTAACTTCAGCCCAATGTATATAGAAAACCTGATGACAACCGATCTTAAAGATGAAAGTCTCGCACGGTGGCGGTGATTCAGATAAATGCTCTTGAATCAATGCCACTAAGAGGATTTAAAAGTGTTCTCCGTTAGCCTTCCTTCTTAGGGCTCTTGTTGGGCCAGATTATTGGCAGTTTTTCATTAAAAAAATGCATAATGACGGAAAAAGCGTATAACTGCTCGCATATTCTAATATTAAAAGTGCACGCCTTGATCCGTTCATTCGCCGAGTGCTGTCAACCGTTGGCGTTTGATTTCGGATTTTAATGCTTGATAAAGCCGCGGCTAACTCCCAATGCACTCATTTATATAAAAGGTTATAGAGGTGATCCAGCGTCGGAGTATTATTACGTTTTGTTCAATCTCCATTGAAGAGCCCCGGTGACCAACTGCGCGCGAAGAAAACGCAACAGCTATTTGCACAAAGAACTCCAAGACGTAACACAACACTTATATACAACGACTCTGTGAATTGAACGGACATCTATCGCACACCCCAGCCAACCAAAGCGAGGTCAGTAGAAACAGCCAACTCAGGTAGGGTACACTTATAATTTTCATACAGTCTCTTCCAAAGATCCTTAATTAAAAATCGTCTTTTAACATTGATTTAAATCTAACTTTTCGAACAAAACATTCCTTTATTATTCCTGACGTGCCACATGTGGTACAATAGCGTTTGCTACTTCGTACATAGCAAGCTGCTGGGAAGAGGGAAATTCCTTCGACTAATATGGCTACCTCTTTTTCCGTATATGTCCTTGTTATGCTAGCGTTTTCTTGCATTTGAACCGCTGTGAGCACACGTGGCTGTGTATTTCGCCGTCGACGGCGTTGCATCGCGCTCGGCGTTGGTTCTCCGTTCTCGCGACGTGCCCATCTCGAGAACAGCTCTGCATGGTTATACAGTAATCTCTTTCGCTTCTGTCAACAGCTTCTTGACAAGATCCAAGCGCGTGTATAAATTGTGCTATCGTAGCCTGGAAATATTACCTAAATCTGACGAACAGCTTGCATTTTTGCTATTAGCATATGGTTTTTGTATTCCGTGCAACCAACCTGAAGTCACATCTTGGATTTATTCTAACCTAGTACGTTATCAGAGCTGTCATATAGATCGTGTTCTCAACTTTCGCCCGACGCACGCTGTTTCTCCTTGTTTCCTTGTGACAATTAAGTGCGTCATTTAACACCTCACTCGCTCTTAATAGCTCCACATTACGGTTCCCTATTTACCGTCTATCGAACATTACTGCGAACTGTTGGGTTTCTAGTATCGTTTTCGTCATCAGAAACTTAGGAATAGCTTAATAGATTCTGCTTCTGAGCTGATGCGTGCTTGCACAAAGCCAGCTGACAGCTGTTGTCTGTGTGTACAAATTCAAATGGCTACAAATGTTCAAATGATGTATATATTTGTCATCAAGCTACTCCATGGACTTCTCGTGTTGATGCAAGCATTCTTTACTAATATTGTCTATTGAGTTTCCTAATTGACCTAAACGTATTAATGCGGTGTCATTTAAAGTCCTTGCCGTAAGGCGTAACTTATACCAGTGTTGTACATTTGATGGTCATACTGGCGAGCAACTGCATTCGCGTTGCCGTGTGAGATTTTTGCTCATAACATTGGACGTCTATATGGTTTGATTTTTGTGTTTTTGATGATTTAATGAACTAAAATTATTATTACAGTATTATTTTGTCATGTGTTATTCTAAGGTTACACATTCGAGAATATTATATGAGCGAGCAACTGCGTGGTGTGATTGTCTTGTTTTAATAGCTAATTGGACGTTTATTTGGTTTCTTAAATGAACTAAAATTATCATTACAGTGTCATTTAGGCTTGCTTTATATGTCTAAGGTTACACATTTGAGCGTATTATTATTATTATGAGCGAGCAACTGCGTTATAGGCTTGGCAAGCTTGCCTTGTCTTTAGCTAATTGTTAAATTGGACGTCTGTTTGTTTTTTTAAATGAAATAAAAGTATTTATCATTACGTACATTATCATTTATTTACAAGCCTTGGCCTACCGTTGGCCTACTTTTTGGCAGTGTAAACACGTCCTGGGTTGGCCAGGCCAGGCCTTGGCCAGAAAATCTGGGCTTGCTTCTTTTGTTGGCCTATGCTTTGGCTTTGGCCAGACTTGTGCTAGTGTTTACACGGCTTAAGATTACACAATTTGAGTATATTATTATATGAGCGAACAACTGCGCGGTAGGCTTGCCTTTTTAATAGCTAATTGTACGTCTATTTGGTTTTCTAAATGAACTAAAATTTTTATTACAGTATCATTTAGCCTTGCTGTATATGTTTTAGGTTACACCTATTAACCAGTAATGTGCATATTATGCGCGTATGTTTGTTTTTGGCTTAATGAGGGTTTATTTTGTTGTTTATTTAGTTCGCTAAATAAACTAAATGTTTGCACAGTATCATTCAGCGAGTCTTCTCGTTCTCGCTGCATACTGATAGTCTGCTGTCTGTAGGGATAGGGGTGAGTAAGCGGGAGACACCTGGGGGTCACTCATTCCTGGGGGTCACTCATTCCGGGGGGTCACTCATTCCGGGAGTCACTCATTCTTGGGGGTCACTCATTCCTGGGGGCGAGTCATTCCTGGGTCCTAGTAGCTTAACAGTTATAGTCTCACCGGAGATCAGAAGGTTGTGGAATTGTTACCCACAATTCTAACATTACTATGCTTGTGTTGCACGTGACGAGAATGGCCTTTCTTTTTCACCCCTTCATGCGGACACCTATGCAGCACTCCCCTTTCCCATATAGCCTATATGAAGGGCACCTATAGGCACTAGAGAAACGCCCATTTCTGTAGGACGTGTATACGTACGAGAAACAGGTTTTTGGGGCCTTGCACATCGAGTACAGTCAGTACACGTATACGAGAAACGGTTTTTAAAGGTGTTTAGCCTACAGGCCCTACACCCCACCCGTTTCTGACACAGAGCTACGTTTCTTAATATGTAGAGCACTGTACTTGTATTAGCTGGAAGACCTTCGTATGGGATTTTTGCAACTGGTCCCGGTTTGGTCTGGTCTTAACATCATGTGTGTATCCCCCTACTCACGAAACCTTTTATCGTCTTTAAATGTATATATTCTAACACTCGAATTTTCCTTCACCCCAAATCCCTAGAACATGCTATGTAATCGAGTGAAATGCCCAATATTACTTCTAATAAACCCAATTCTCTCCTGGCATCACCACCTTAATGAAAATACAGAACTCGCGATCAAGCTCTCGGCAACGGCCTCCGTGGCTCAGTGGTCAGAGCATTGCCTAGAATCGCAAGGTCGTGGGTTCAATTCCTACCGGAAGGCCTGTGTAATTGCATTTTTCGCAACTGGTCCCGGTTTGGTCTTTAAATGTATATATTCTACACTCGAATTTTCCTTCACCCAAAATCCCTAGAACCTGCTATGTAATCGAGTGAAATGCCCAATATTACTTCTTCTATCAAATATATCTCTATGAAAAACACGCATGTAGTGTTTAGCCGAGTGAAATGCCAAATATTACCACTAATCGTTATCAGACCTTATCTTTTTCTATCTTGAACTGAGGGAATTTTGCTAATGCACAATTTATTGATCCTGGATCTCTGGTTTGTGTAGAGTGTTGACGTTAATGAGATAAGCGAGTTCCGCTAGTAATGGTGATATTTACAAATTCCCGTTAGATCGTAGAGATACAGTGAAAATATTCACAATATTTTCTTGAGGCTAACATACACTTGGGAATTAACCATACATTAACCATACATATACAAAATGTTCAGCAGTTTGATCAAAGTAGCGGGGGGCAGCAGGGGCAACTGCCCCCCAGAGAAAATCCCAAATATGATTTTTGTAATGTTTATTATTTTTTATTAGTATTCAGACAGTTGTATAGTTAATAATTGTGCAACAACATCACATTTGTTCTGACAATGAATTTTGCGTTGCGTTCGCGCTTTATGCCTTTATCCCGTTAGAGTAACTATTATTTTGCAGTCATTTGCTACTCACTTTTCACCAGAATGTTCGTAAGTTCCTTCCGAAGTTCGCAAGTTCGTTGGGAAGTTCAAAGCTCGTTTTAAACTACGCATTTGATTGACTGCTTGGTTCCTAGTAGCCGGCAATCAATTGCGTAGTTCAAAACGAACTTTGAACATCCAAACGAACTTGCGAACTTCGTAACGAACTTCTGAACATTTTGGTGAAAAGTGACAAGTGAGTTGCAAATGACTGTCGTTGTCTTTGTAAAAATGTAATACTGTAGTTTTTAGACAAAATCTTTTGTAAAAATGAGAGAATGTGTCTTAAAAAATATGTTTTAAAATGTTCAAAATTTTTCTCAAATATGTTGTCAGATCGCGGGAAATTGCATTTCAGAGACTCAAACCTCAAAAATTTTCAGGGGGAGCATACCCCCAGCCCCTATATAAGGGACTGTAGTACAGTCTACCTTTACATGATTCCGGAACGAAATTTCAATCCGGAATGAGATTTCAATCCGGAATGAGAAACGGATTGAACTCAATCCGGAATGAGCTAATCTCAATCCGGATTCATGTAAAGAGATAAAGGGATTTGATCAGATGCGGAATGAGTTCAATCCGGATTGAAACTCAATCCGGATTCATGTAAACAGCCCCTAACGGTCAACCGGTTGATTTATTATATAGGATTTCCGAAGAAACATGATATGTGCAAATTGGATTGTCAATTAATATTTAAAGGCGCTTAGCATGCCCTTGACATTTGGCGATACTATGTAGTAATAGATGCGCAATTTTTTTTTATCAAAACGTTTTATGCGAATTATATAATAAGGTCAATTGTTTATTTTCTGAGCTATACAGTAAGCTCTGTGTAATAAGATAGTCTGATCATGGTCTGATAGACCCACTATTTGATTGGGAGTTGACAAGTGCTCAGATTCAGATCGAAGCGCAATGGAGATTAGAAACGCGTGCGTCGGTGCGTGTGGCGAGAACTGTCTTGGTGCACTTCAAAACATGCATGTGCTCACGCCACATATTTACGTAACGTCTACTAAGTAAAGGTGCACGCAAGGCCTCTCAGCTGCAGAAAAGGTTACATAAACCGTCGACGTCAGTGTGGTTCCAAGGACTATTAACTTAACGAAAACAGGAATTTAGGTAAGCGAGTAAGTTTATGTATTGATTGTCCATTGGTATATAAACACGTAGCTAACATTAAGGGGGCGATTGCATGGAGCGGGCTAGCCCGGTAAGCCGGGATGATTTCAGGCCGAAATTCGTAATTAGCAAGTAAATGAGGGCAAAGGTACGTTAGTTTTACTTCAGTTTTACACTAATTAGTCTATTATTTATTTTGTAAGCCCATCCTTAATAAAAAGATTGTTAAAGTCTTAGCTAACCCAGGAAAGCGTCTTCACGAAGACTAATTAATTTATTAAATCTTTGCTGTGTTTTCACAAACAACGTCGATGTTCTATTTTCAGTTCCTTTCAGCAATATTTATTCACACAGACAAACAAACGAACGCGTATCGAAGCGAGTTCAACAGTTTTTAAGCCCGGTTTGCCGGTGTCCTAGGAAATATGTCCCCCTCTTCGGAAATTTGTCCCCCCCCCCCCCCCCCCCCACCTCAGAATGATTCCTTACAGGATAATTGATATACGTGTAATGTGGACAAAACTTTTTAAAAGTAAAAAATATATATTTCTGAATGATAAATTATAACAGCTAAATATATATTTACAAAAACTGCAATATACAAACTTATTTATTTAATAAAAACTTAGGCTTAATTTCAGTAATTTCTCAGTAATTAGTAGGACCCTTCAGAGATATATATTTTTTACTTTTAAAAAGTTTTGTCCACATTACACGTATATCAATTATCCTGTAAGGAATCATTCTGAGGGGAACAAATTTCCGAAGAGGGGAACATATTTCCTAGGAAATCTGTCCCCCTGGGGGGACATATTTCCTAGGAAATGTGTCCCTGGGGGGACATATTTTTTGGGGGGGGGGGGGGGAGGGGGGGGGGACAAATTTACTGGGACACCGGGATGAAAACGATTACATGGACATTTTCATCCCGGTTAACCGGGCTAGCCCGGTTGCGACAACCGGAATCCCGGCAAACCGCGCTAGCCCGCTTGCCATGTAATCGAAATGTTAAAACAACATGCGTTTGATATATAAAGCGGGCTAGCCCAGTTAACCGAGTCAGCCCTGTCCATGTAATCGCCCCCTAAGGGGTGTTGGATTAGTATAAACTATCAGATGTAGGTAGAAATTACTGTATATCTGGAGAGACCAGTTGTCACCGTGCTTGTCAACCCCATTCTTAGGCAAATAATTAATATTCCATGAAACAATAGGGGTTGCAAATAAAAGGTTACTCATTAGAGGATGATCATCGTTGCCCCCCGACATAGCTTACTGTTTGGTTTGTAGTTTAAAAACAAATCCAATTAAATTTAACAATTTTATTTGAAGAGAACAGCATGTTACAACGTTGCATAGCGGGAGAAAACCGTGATAAACCAGTCGCTTTTTTACCATAGAAATTACTATGGAAGCGTGTGAATGTATTGTGGGTCATCCATTATACGTTAAAAGTGGGTAGTTGCACCGTATTAAGAGACCATGTGTTGTTTGTTTGGGCGTATTTGTATATCTGATTAGAATGTACTGTACGTTAATATGGTATGTTCGGCTTGGAATTCGTAATGTTTTGTTATTTCTTGTTGTACACAATGCAGTTGTTATATCAAATGTTAATACGCAGAAAACTCTAATTCTATAAACGGGGATCTAGCCCACAACCTTACTGGCTATAACCAGTTCGGAAGGTTGCGGTTTCGGGCCCGTCCGTCGAGAGTTCAGCCGGAACTTCGTTGAGATCCACATTTCTCTCTGACGAAGGGCCTTCCCCCGAAACGTTAGAAACTTAGTATATTCCGATTTGTATCTCTACACTGCCTACGCACGAATAAACGTAGATTATAAAAGTAGTGTGCTACAAATTTAACCAAATAAGATTTTACAAACTCAAGTAAGATTAACACGTTGAAGCCTGACGATCGGTCTTTTGGCTAACGCCATACGATTTTATTCAGCGCAGGGAGGGGTCCAGGCATCAAAGTGTTAAAACCTATCTACCCTTAGACATAGCGGGACTTATCTATGGAATTCATTTGACAAATCAATTACTCAATCCAAATCTCTAAAACTATTTCAGAATAATCTAAAATCACTATTATTCACAATACCGAATTAGGACCGAACTTCAAATAGAATCTATATAATATACACACGAATCATCATGACTTCTATGCTCCCCAGCAGGTACATGGTGATTGGTTTTGAAACTCGAATGAGTTTCTAAAAAACACCAATCTACCATTTATACCAAATATCCAATAAATATTCTTCTTCTTTTTCATTACTATTATTTATCAATTGTATATAATTATATACATTCAGTACACACTCTTGTAATTTAATTTAATTAACCCGCGTCAGTATAATATATTCTGTAATTAATACTAACTTTTTTTTAACACGTTGAAGCCTGATGACGAGTCTTTAAGGTTTATTCTAGTGACTAATGCCATACGATTTTATTCAGCACAGGGAAAGGTCCAGGCCTCAAAGTGTTAAAACCTATCTCTTTGACACGTGGTTCAGCACAGGAAAGGTCCCAGACGGTCTTGACAGCGGAAGCCGATTACTTCCCGCTTGTCCAGTATGGTTCCTTAAATGGGGGTACCCTTCCCTCAGAGATATACGCGGTGAAGTTTCTACAGGGAGGGACGCGGCTGCATAATCTATTCACACAGAATAAGAAGATTGTAGTTTTTCTTTTTCGTGTATTTGTTTCTGACGTTCTAGTCATCTAGTGACCGCCCTAGTAGCTGCGAAATCATTGCTACTGTTTCCAACCACTTAATTTCTATGTGTCATGAATCAGATTTCAGCTTGACTTTTTCAAAAACTTAACAATGAATCGTTGGCGTTGGCCAAACAGACACAGCTATCTCATTGATATTTAGGTATTTAGTTGTTGTGACAA
The DNA here is from genome assembly GCA_964035015.1 of Corallium rubrum. Classification (NCBI taxonomy): domain Eukaryota; kingdom Metazoa; phylum Cnidaria; class Anthozoa; order Scleralcyonacea; family Coralliidae; genus Corallium; species Corallium rubrum. Next base: position 9,605,057 of record OZ036004.1, read on the forward strand.
GCGGTTCCATGGCATTTGCCTCAGCTATCGGGAGAGGAGGGAAGTTTGCTGAAAAAAGGTTGGGACACGCTGCTCTATATGAACGATTTCTGGAAATGCGTTACCCGCACCAAGCCTCGCCTCATAAAAAGCATAGCTGCATAAACGATTCTTTTGCTTTCACACGCTCAGCAAACTTCTGAAACGAAAACTTCGCCTCGTTGACTGTTCGTTCATAGAAAACTCGCAATATAGAAGGATGTCTCTTAATGTGGGATCATGCTCTTATATACTGGACTTCTAGGGAAAACAGTTTATATATGACTGATAGAGTTATTTAGCGTAAATAAAGTTAGTTTCATGTGACACACGTTTAGTATACACATGAGTATATAAACTCCGGAATTTATTTACCTCAAATGCTAATTTGACACCTCACACCAACTCTGAAATGGACCTTCCATATATACATTACTATAATAATGGGTAATTTAGTCTTTAGCATTTTAAAGTTCGAGTCATATTTTGCCGATCTTGCGCGCATCTGTTTTAGTCTAAACTGAACGGATGTCAACTGCTTTTGTTTCTGTTCATTCCCATTGACACTGTTACTTTGATTCTTTTCATTTCTAAGACGATCCATCAAGCGAAACATTGGCATCTGGGGCATCTCGACTGGAGATCCATTCCCCGCTAAGCGAAACACTATCTTGACTCGTTTAAAATCAGTGACCAGTCACTTTGCATAATGCGTGATCCGTTATAATGATAATAGTGTAGTAATACTTATATTAATGATAATAACTGATAGTACAAGCCTTTCAGTAATAAATTGCTGCTCTCAATTAGAATCCAAAGCACCCTGCCTAGTTCTACGTTTTAATCACGTTTTGAAATATTTTTGTCATAAATCACTTGATATGTTATTACACGTAACTTCAACACAGCAGCTAGCTATTACACTACGCAACTTCAACACAGCAGCTAGCTAATATAGTACGACTGTAGAACATTCTTTCTTGTTTTTTAGTTATTCAACATCTACGAAAGCAAAAGAAAGAAAAACCAAAGAGAAACTCACAATACAGTACGTAAACAATACTTTTGATGTCTAGCTAGTATAAGTGCATGGTTATGTTGTTTGTCGTAGCATGTAGAAATCACTGACACACGGATAAGCTTGCTTGAAGAGTGGTGGGCGGAGTTTCAAAATACACCTATTCGGAGCAGAAGTGGAAAGATGGTAAACTGCCGAGAATAGTTTTGATAACGAAATACTGACATTAGTCAAGCGGAGTCCTTCATCAGAGTAAAATCTCAGTATTTCGTTATGAAAACTAGTCTCAGCAGTTCACCTTTTCACTTTGCCCCTATTCAGTCAAAACACTCCCTACGCGGCACTTTACTCTTTACACCTATTAAGAGTTTAATTAATGGTAGAAATAGCTTTCTCTTCTTCACAGAGCTGGTTTCTTGTATATTGAGCTTTCCAATATATATTGGAAATTCGAAAGAATTTTTACTTCCAAGCGAGGTCATAAGGGCTAATTTATACGCACATAAAAGAATTCTAATTCGGCGGCCATTTTTGAATAAGGTCTATCAGTAGTACACTTGTACACAAAAGTCCACACCTATACTTATATCAGATTACGCTACATCAGATATCTACCATATGGAGGCGTGTATTTAGAGATAGAAAGAAAATGTTTTTGAACGATCAAATCTGATGTCCCTGGATAAAGTGGGGGAATAGGATAAGATGAAATAACATATCATACACTATGAACACTCTGACAACATTATCTAAACAACTAGAATATGATGATAATCAGGCCATGTCCACTGACTAATCTAGTCTGCGAAGCAGACTGCTGCTCGACCGCTCCCCCCCGGAAGCGCCAGAACTACAGGGGGGAGCGGTCGAGCAGCAGTCTGCTTCGCAGACTAACACTAATCCGGCGTCTTTGGTGACCGAAAACGCTCTCCAGAGTGGAGACTTTCGAAGACGCCGTTTTTCTGCACCAATGTGGACGGCAAAAACGAAAGCTTTTGGAAAATGATGATGTCACGATTATGTTATCTTGGTTTCAGTCACCTAGCTAGAACTATTCATCCCCGAGCCCGGGCGTAGGGCCGAGGGCCCGGAGCCCGGTGAGGGTGCTAATCTCGACACGCGTGGAGTCATTTTACACGCGTGGACAAACGTGATATGCGAACGAATTTCTGTGATCTGAATATTTATATATATATATATATATATATATATGTGTGGACGGACCATCCGCGGTTAAGATTGTGGAGTACTGGGGACAATATAGTTCTTGACAAAAAGATTTGAACGAACAACATAATTTATTCTTGACAAAAAGACTTGAGAAAGGAGTTTTTGGGAAACGTATATCACTTTTGAAAGAACAGAAACAAATCAACATCTACGTATAAAGCAAAACAACGTCTTGAGTAGAAGGAAACCCGTCAAACCGAAACTCGAAAGGAGGAGAAAGCAAGAGTGAAGCTTGAAAACCGACGAAGAAATAAAGGCCGGCGAAACGGTTTTAGTTTACGGTAAAAATATAGAGCAGCCGCTCTCAGTAATCACGAACATTTAGTAGCAAAACTGTTCGAGTTTCCCAATTTCCTTATGTATATCCTATCACTGTTAATTTTGTTTTCTCTTTTGTGTGTCCTTAAAATTTTATCTGTGGCTGCCGTCTTAATATCTTTTTTCAAATAGTTTTCTCATTGTCAAAACCACTTGTGACTAACGTAGCTTGTCCATAATTTGGCATAAAAATCGGAAAAGGAGCATTTTTCTTCTTCTGTAAAACGCACAAATGCTGTTGAAATATTTATTAGCATGTAGGTGAAGACAATTTCAGCACTTTGAAATGTCATATTGCCGTGGAAGGCTGCCAGGTTTGAAAACTGTTTTCAGATGCTGTAGCGATGTTTTTTGTAAACATGGAAAGAAAGAAATGTACAATATAACCCTAATATTTTGACAAAATTTTTCCGCCTGCCTCGGTAGTCTGGTGGTTAACATAGTCGACTTGCACGGTAATATGGTTGAGTTCAAACCCTGGAAGCAACGTGCAATTTCTTTATCTCAATATTTCTCACGAAATATCATCCTTAAATTTTTCTTTGTTCCTCGTTACCTTTTTCTTCAAAAAATAGATTTATTAAAACTACAGTTTTTTAATTTCAAACATTCTACTAGAATTAAAACTATATTTTAATCAACAGGAGTGGCTATTTCCAGTTCCCCAATAAAAAAGAGCGCAAGGGGAATATCAGGAGGTATTTACAAAAATTCATGCAAAAGCGGGCGAGGGGTTATTGCGTTCATGTATTTCTAGTTCATAGCGTTTTACTAAACGGCGAAAACGATAGTGTGGATGGAAAACATTTGATACGTTTTCGATACGAGGTCTCTGTTTTCATTTGAAAACGGATTAGTGCGGACATGGCCTCACAGTGTCCCCGCGTCAGTGGCACTGGTCCAGAATTAATATAGTTAGCAGCGTCGGGAAAAAACTGCGGATTGAAAGATATTAGGGAGCTTAAGCAAGCTAGGACGGCAACGGCAATCTAAAGTTCAGTATCTAGCGGAAACCACGAATCATTTGCGTAGTATTGAATACATAAAGTATGTTTTTCGGCATTCAAAAGCTTCAGAGTTCTAAAAGGATTTTTGTCGCACAGTTTAAAGTCAAACTCAACTAACAGGTTTCGCCGTTTCAAGAGTTACCGTCGTCCTGAAGACGTGAAAATGATCTGAATAACGTTGTATGTAGAACGGGGACGGCGTTGGGATTACTCTTGGGGCTAAAAATTATTCATTTTCTTTGTTGTTTGAGGAAAAATCTATTGTATTAAGAACGTTGTCCTTGACGTTCGCGTTGTATTTGCTTAAGCTCCCTAATATATACAATCAGACGGAGTAACAATATATACAGGTTCAAGGACAGACCTCAAGGAAATGTTCTTGATTTTCTTACACTCTGCTAAAGTCAAGAGAAGTTAACTCAAGCCGAGATTTCAGAGAACTTGCACTTCGGGCGACAGGTGTAGCACGAAATTTCGATGACTTGTCAAATAAGTGACTTTTTGTGCCTGTGCGCACGCGCGAACTTGGGTTACTTTGTTCCATTGAAGTTTTACTATAGAGTTATATTAAGGGTTTTCTCGGTACAATTTGAAAACGGAACAAAATCATGCCGTTCAGGCCTTGCGTTTACACATACCGGCACAAAAATAACATGAAATGTTACAATACAATTACAATACAATACAATACAATACAATACAATACATTTTATTTAAACACGATTAGAATTAAAGCATACAGCTTGTGGGGTCGTGTATTTAAGTCTATATTACAAGGGGAAAAAAGAAAATACTGTACTTATCAATAAAATTTAAAACAATCTTCATGCCTAGGTGCAGTTTGCACAGATTCCGCCTCAAAATTTGCTCTCTTTATCCTCTTACTAAAACTGTTATATGGTGTATTTGCATACCGGCATGATTTTGTTCCGTTTTCAAATTGTACCGGCATCGTGTACACGGGGTCTTAGGCTACACACGGTAACGTTTCCGAGCGTTTTCGTATTGTTTCAAGTAATGAGCTGATTGTTTTCGATTCCCTTGAGAACAGTAATATATAAAGGTTAGGCCACCCAGGAAATCCCGCTTTGTGTTAAACCCACTGATATATTATAGCATTAGAGCATTAGACTGACCATGTTGTTATTGTGCAAGGTGTTACAAATTTGACGCCCACGAACTTCCTGACTTCGGTCACGCTTGGGCTTGGTCAGATATTTTTCAGTACAGTGATGACATTTTTTTTTAACTTTATAATACGGATATACACCTGGGAACAAGAGTGCTTGTTTTTGTTAATTTTTGTGCACAAGATATTCCATTTCCTCAATTTCATGCGGATGCGCAGTGCTTTGCAGTAGAAATAACTGAAAGAATTAGTGGGTGAGCTGGATTTCACCTGGCGTTGGCTTGTTTAACGACTTGTGCAGCTTTCCCATGCACGAAGCCCGAAATCATGTTTTCGCAAATACCATTTGAATTTATATAAACAAACACATGAACAAACGCAACTTGTAAAATAAAAGTTGACCAAAAAATATTATTCAAAAACTCATTAATAATTCATGAGGAAAACACAAAAGAAAATCATGACCGTATCGTATCTTTATATGTGATAAAGATTTCTCCTGATTTACATAAACTTTAGCTTTGATTTTCTTGGCTTAGACAAGGTTATTTTTCAAACTAACTCCGCCAATCAACTTACCAAGTGGTTCGTTTTTGAAGCCGTATAATAAACTCGCAGTTCGTGTTTTATCAGATATAAAAACACTCGGCTTCGCCTCGTGTCTTTATATCTGATAAAACACTCCTGCTCGTTTATTATACAGTACATAAAGTTAATTTCTATTAGTCTACGTTAAGTTATCAAAAATTGTTAAAACATCGAAACAGTATTTCCCTGCCAACGCCATAACTGTTCTGTCTTGCATAGACATAAGGTACATAAAAATATCTCGGGAATTAAACAATTCGAATGAACTATTTACTTTATATAGGTTATCAATAAAATTTACTCTGAGATCGGCGAACTTTGTGTTTATACATGCATATGACGTTAAAAAGTGTTCTCCATTCCCGATCTCGCGTTAAGATCGCAATGTTTACATAGTCTATTGCTGCATGAAACATTGCTGTATCGAGCAGTTTCAACAGGTAATCCGTATGAGCTGAAATCCTTAATTTTGTGACAGCTTGATGGTGTTTGAAATTGTGAATTTCAGAAAGATATTTTTCACAACCAAAGTTAGTTTCAGTCAGTTTTTTGAAAATTCTTAACTTGTGAACGCAATCAGTAAGTCCGCTACCATGCACAGGCGAATTGCGAAAATTAACTGAAGGAATAGAAATGCGAGTATGCGACTAGGTATAAATAATACGTAGACAACTACGTTTAGCAATAGACATTGCCACAGGACATGTCCTATATATGCTTTTAGGATAGTTGCCGCAATGGCGCCATATTTGTCAACGACCTCTATGCGGTATGAATAAACTGCTGACAAGTCGTAGATATTACTTTTTACTAGGCTTTACAACAGTTCCTTTTTTGGGCTTGCCGTTCCAAACTGATCTGTTTTTCCGGAGTAAACATCTAAAGATAGAACTTTACGAATTAGGATTTGTAGTTTTATCGATGACTTTAATTAAATATTTCTGTAATGTCCGCCGATATAACAAAGGGTCTCATTTGAGTCCACATAAGGTTATAAGTTATAACTCTTCAGACCCCATGCAGTTAATAAATATCACCCAGCTTAATAAATGTCATGACTTGCATTAAAGAGTTATGAAATTTAAAGTGAGTCAAGGTTTAACTTAAATGCTTCATTCAATGTGGTGTTGCCAGGGGCGTCGTGGCTCAGAGATTTTAGGGGTGGCCAAGAGCACAATTTTTCCGACAAACAACAAGGTTTTTCCAACATAGCTTCGCATAAACGATAAAACATACTTAATTCTGAATTAAATTCGACGATTGCCCAAAGTATAAAACAGACGTATTAAAGCGACAAAGCGTGCTGCTATGCTGTACGCAACCGCTACTAGTGAATTTAATACTGAAATAACAAAAAGTCAAAAGACAAACCTGGAAAGGATTCGCAGGAGCACCAGCATGTTTATATGGAATATGTTGGTGTTTCTTTACTCTATCCGTGATCCGAATGATATTTGTTGTTATGGCGAGATCGATAATCACTATCAAATGTCTTCTTGCATAGAAGACATTCAACTTTCCGACGTTTCGTTGTTGGTGGCGTGACTCAAAAGTGATAGTTATGACCGGAAACCGCGAAAAGCTTATGCCCGAATTCCGACAAAACTGTGTTGAACGACATTAGGGGGGGCCATGGCCCCCCTGACCCCCCAGCCACGACGCCACTGCCGTGTTGCCAAATGTTTTAAGCTATTCTGTGAGAGTAACTTTGACCCATTATTGCTCAGCCTAGCTACGATGTCTGAGGGTTTTCACTTTAACAAGTATATAAAATCGTTTAAGGCCCGTTTACACAGGCGATTTTTGCTGCGATTTTTCTCTTTCTGACACTTGCGATCGAATGGATTGACTTACGAAATGTATCGGACCATTTATTGAGAGCTATTTGAGGTTCGATACTTTGGCGAGTCATCCATTCAACTCACATACATCTGGGTGAGAAAAATCGCAGTGAAAATGGTCTGTGTAAACGGACCTTCAGAGTAAAATAATATGAAAGGGGCCGTTTCATTACCAGAAATTTGGGACAAGATGGTGGCACGCGTGCGTATTAAGGCCCATAATAATGGAGATTCTCAACAGTAAATAATAAGGAGAGCACATAATAATTCAAATTTTGCTTAAACGGTGACATATTTCTTCTTTTCCCGACTCCATTTGACTTCAGCATGGACTAAGGAACAGTTATAACTAAAAAACGTTTGCTTACTTCGACGACAAAGTACTTCCCTAGCTCGTCTTATTTTTGCACTGAAAGCGCCACTATCCATAGTGTTAGCCGTAGTAATCTTTGCAAACAGGTTCTAGAAATTGGCCAAATTGACCAACAACGTTATGGGCGATGCGAAGTGCCCGACTCGCGTTGCATTCGGCATGAGTCAGTCTACTTCGGGAGCACATAAAGGTCCTCATTTATCTCTAGCATAGTACTTCCAAAAGCGTTTGAACTTGCTTGATTTCACAGCCCTTTTCGTGCACGATTTAGGCGAATTCTAAAGAACTCAATGACCTGAATAATGAGAAACACCAGAATACAGTAGAATCACACTCATTAGAAATTCTAGAATACATAATTATATTATTAGGCGAATATAGCCGCTGATCGAGAGCAGCGGCACAAATGACAGGAATGTGTAAATTACTGAAGTGCATGATAGGACAAGAAATTTACTACAGTGTTTTATGACTGTATTTAGAAGAACATGAATTAAAAATGAAAAATAACTCTTACATGCCTTTCATGTACATCTTATCCGGTTCTTGAGTTATTATTGATTACGTATAAGTTAATTGTTTATGACCGGAATAAAATGTGAATAAAAGTTATTTTTGTTACATTAAACGGTCTTTTAAATACAACTCATAAAATTTTTTGTCATATTTTAAAGTCTAGAGCTTAAAGCGAAACGGTTGTACATTTGTACTATTAAAAAACTTAGAAATCTGAAGTGGTTAATAATATACACTTAATGTCTGCTCCCGAGGGAAACAGTTAGTTTTGTTTTCTCGAGAGTCTTGATATTTCCCGAAACATCAAGACTCGAGGGAAAACAAAACTAACTGTTTCCCGAGGGATCAGACATTAAGTGTTTTGTTATATAGCTTGAGTTTTGCTGAATAATTTCGACGTTTATCAAGGGAAAGTACACAAACGAAAAGACAAACTGAAAGACTTACCAAAACATTTCGCCTGGCTCTGTAATTTCACATCAAACAAACAAATATGAGTCTCAGAACAAAAGAACGAGCAATACATTTCTCCAGTTAATCCTCACACATGCTTTGAAGACCTAGAAATATTCTTTTTTTCTTGCCAAACAAGCTTTTGTTTATAGGAAACTGTGAAGAGTTCAAAGTTCTAGCGGTCAACAATTGACAACTTATTGACCAAGCAGGCAATAAGTTCTCAATTATTGCCGCTCGGTAGACATTGAGATTTAGCTAAGGTCATGTGACCACAAACCAACCAATGACAGTCATTCGTTGTATCCAGCGAAACTCTAGCTATATAACAATATACTTCATTATATAAAATAGTGTTTTATTGATGTTTCCACCACTAATAAAAACGATAATCTCACATGTGTGATTATTTATGATAATCTCACATGTGTGATTATTTATGATAATCTCACATATGTCGATTATTGTGAAACACATTAGAGTTTACTGCTCTATTTTTGTGAGGAAATAGTACTATTTTTTTATATAATAAATAGAATACACAAATGCTTGGAAATTTGAAATTTATTTCTCGTGTTGACCAAGATATCTTACTTGTTCATTTTGCTCACTCGTGAGATATCCTAGTCAACACTCGAAATAAATTTCATATTTCCGCGCATGCATCCATGTATTATTCTCTATATATCATGCATTCGTGCCTCTTTCCTCCGTAAAGATTCTATAGACCACTATATAGTGCGCAAGTGTTCAATTAATTGAATGACAGAAAACTCTCGTCTTATCTCGGGTGGAGTGGGCAATCTTGGGTGGAGTGGGCAATCTTTGGTGGTATGAGCAATCTTGGGTGGTGTGGGTAATCTTGGGTGGAGTAGGCAAGAGGGGCGTCACATATTTCGCTTTTGAGGGAGCACTTCACTTGCGCTAGTAACTTCTAGTATTCTACCTATACTGTAGATTTTATAGTGATAGACAATACATTTTAATGTAGATAACTAACAGTTCATTTCTTTTTATATTTTCAGTATATGTATATTGAAAATCCTGATAATCTATACTTGGTTTCCAGTAGTGTATTTGAGTAGCTTTCGCCGAAACTCTTTAGTCCTATAGAGTAACTTTAGTTTAGTAGGCTATGATAAAGTTTAAGACCAACTCTGTGTCGACAAACGGAGTAGATAGATAAGAAGTGGACCTCGGCCAAATATTGTTCTGTGATTTGATTTGATTTTGTCTTCGTAATTCGTATTTATGTACGTATTACTCATTGTATTAGTACTATAATACATGCACACATGCACATGATTTGGAATATACCAAGCGCAATACAATATCGCTAACATATCTCGCACCATTTCTGGTCTCATATATTCTGCATTCTTCACTTCGTATCCCCTGAATCTTGCTTGCAAAACCTACAGTTTACGCAACAGGACATGACAACTGAGATATGCTATTTAGTGTGTTTTGATAAAACATTAACTCATTCCTGTCCGAGGGATTCCCCAACCAAAAGTGAGCAAACATCGTCTGGCGTTAGCCAAAACTAAAATACTAAAGACCATCCAATCCGGACAGGAAAGAGCTATTAGACAGATTTTTAACTCACTCCTGCATGTCCGAGTGTTTCCCCAGAGGTAAATACGATCGTCTGGCGTTACCTTAGCCAGAACAAAATCACTAAAATTCGGACGAAAAAGAGTCACCAACATTTTTGGCCTCTACGCCTCAATAGCGTTAGAACTATAATCTTATTTCAATGTATCTACGAGTTTTCTTGGTGCCATCATAAAGGCGCATTCAGAAACAGTCAAACACAAACATTCGTCGGCGTAACGTCCTAGCCATATTTCCTTCGCGAATGTTGGCACCTTCCCCAAAAATGCCTCAAGGTGACTTTTGGCGCGGCAGGCATCGGGAGGTATGTTTGTTTAAAACCAATGTTATCTCGAGGATCGATCTTAATCCATTCATACACCCAATTCGCTCTTCAGAAACACTTTAGACGCGTTGCCAAGACCCCATCAACCGTTCCGATCGTTAGTCAAGTAATCCAAGGTTTGTTTGGTATACAACAAAAGTGTATTGTTCGCGTTTTGTTTTTCCTGCCAAAAACTTGGCAAATTGTGCGGTTCCTTAGAGGTCAACTACACAGTTTAAACACATCAGGAGCTCCCCGATGTGACGGCGAACCCATAGGTCACTGTTCTAGAATAAACAACTATCTATGACGTTGTTCCTAGGCAGAGATCTCAGTTGGACTTATTACAGTATACCAGATAAGAAATCTCAGACTCTGCTGCCAAACATTGTATCAACGTAGCCCGCGGTGATACTCGAGTTAGTCGTCAACACCAGATTTAGTAATTCTCTATACAGTACAGTAAGCAGGATATTCGGATCATTTGCGAACCTGCTATCGTCAATCAGCGGCGCGCTTATAAACTTAGGCCGCCATAAACACTGCTGCCGACCTCGGGTTGTGATCCATTGAGACAACAGGCAGGTCCGGAAAACAGGTCTATATATGCACATTTGAATATCTGGCCAAGGTTTGGGAATCTCTCTGAGGTTGACCTGCCATCCGTTGTGGGAGGTGTTTGAAATTAGGACGCTGATCGTTCGGAATTTGGCGCATGGTTTTCGCGAAAGAAGACTCGGGGAATAAGGATTTATATCTTTAATCTTGGGTAGCGAAACCATCGGCTTGTTAATTGTGTCTCCATCAAGAGGTTGGTCCTGTTGTTTTAAGGTGACTTTCCCTATAGCTCCATTCTTTTATGATTTTCTTCTTGGGAACTTTGTTAACTGAAGAGGCTTTGAACTTGCACCTTTGGAACAACCGTCCACCTCTGCCAGTTATGAACAGATCGTGTCACTGCATGGGAATGATGTCAACGCAACGCTTAGCTATACGGGGATAAGCCGCGAGCTCTCTAGATTTGTAGGCGAGTTTTTTAGGCAGAACGTAGAGTGTGTTAGCGCTGAGCCTTATATTGACCTTATTTACATACAAAGCCAGTCAAATCGTCTATATACATTTTATCCTCAAATACTCGAGAAACTCTCAGTGTATAGCCTAACCTACAATAGGTTTATCGGGACGCGTGGGATAACGATTATTTCGATAACGAGAAACGGAATGCAAGAGAAAAAACGAGATCGAGAAATGTTTGCTGTCGTGATTTGGGAAGTAAGGAGAATTGAGCGAGGATGGGATTTGGGACTTCTAAATACCGAAGGCGTTGGTCGGGATTGGATCAGCTAACCAAACTTGTCGGCCGGGATACGGGAAAGAGTAGAAAATATCGAGCGCGATACCGGACTTAAGTTAAGAAGTCTATTGTGGACCCTCACCTAATACGTGATTTACAATAATTAAGACTGTTAAATGGTACGTAATAATGATCTTTTCTCGTTCATCTCTAGGTAATTCATTAAAAAGGCAAGCTTGTGGTGGATTCTACATCGTTTGTTCAACATCAGTCATCGGCATTTTTCAAGGACTTCTCGCGTTCCTTCTTTCGCTCTGATTGACTCAATTTTGACATCCAACTTTTATCATATCAGTGTCGACATTTGGCCCAGATTGCGCTCTCAGGTATGTGACAGATATGGATTTTACGCGAAATGCGGACGGAACACCGTGGCGCGTTCTTTTCCCGCTTTGTGTTGTGATAATCTGTTTATCCGGAGACTTTAGGAAAGCTAGATAATGGGAACATCGGAATACCTAGCCTAGTTTCTAGGCCTTCCTCGGTTAACGCGTTTCGGAAGTGATCCGAACGGACGCGCTGGGGAAAGCCTAGCAAAATTCGTAAACACTATCACTTTACAGCTTGGTTGTTTATTGAGGAAGAGTTGTGACGTTATGATGTCCTAAGTATTTCCCGACATCTACTATTTCCATCTGCATAAAATAATACAAGCCTGCTCACCTCGGATCGACGAAGTTTCACTAGCCTAGCTTTCTTATCACTAGCTTTCCGTCTGCAACCGCCAAAAGTTGAAAGTTAAACAGTTAAATTTTCATTTCGAGCTCCAATTGGAATATATTCCACAATTTCCCTCTTTCGATCGCCAAAATCTTTGGTAAAATCTTTACACTGTCGCTCAGTGTTGTTTACGGTTGCGGTGTACTAGATCCCAGGAACACTCGAAGGACCTTTTTACAAATGTTGCTTGTCCTTCTCGTTTCCAGCCTCTCCCCAGTCTTCCCAAGATCCCAAACCGACTACGCGGGCCAAGCTCATGGCGGAAACGAAAGGTCTAGAAACTAGACTACGGAATACCCTTGTTGGCGGTAAGACAACTGACCTTGTTATCTTTCACCCTAGCTTAACATGTCTCAGTTCTGAAGTGGCGCGGTGGTTTCTTTTTCGCAATGTGTTTTGCGACGACTTCTGTGTCGTACTCTGTCAACGCGGTGTCCAATTAATTTAGCGGCCGAAATCGGAATTACCCCAGTCCAACCCAGCTTTCTACCAACATGAGTCCAGGCTAGCCACGCGACGCTCACCTCCAATTCGCGCTAATTTTTGCAGTTGTTGATACACGACTTGTTTAGCGCGCAATGATAGCAATCGCAGTTCAGTGTTTACCAGACGATGCGGTACCAGACGAACTCGGTTTCGCGGAGTGGTTTCGCCTCTTGCATAGCTCAGTTGTTTGCAGCGCAGGCTACTCTTGCACGGTTCGTATACTGTACAAATTTATACCACGTACAAATTTGGCACGGTTCTCAGACGTCGCACAACACTCGCTATTAGGGACCTTAAGCAAGCTAGGACGACGACGGCAATTAAGTTACTGCATTTAAAAGAAACTATGGATCAGGACATCGTATATTGTATGCTTTATGTATTTTGTAATACCTTTAAAAAGCAGCCATAGCTTCGACAACATGACGTATAATAGAGTAACGCCTAAGTAAACTAACAGCTTTTGCCGTTCCTTGCCACAACGTTGTCTTGAAAACGTGAAAACGCTTCAGTTGACGTTGTATGTGCAACGAAGGACGCGGTTGGGGGATTACTCTTGGGACTGTGAATTATTCAACGCCTTTTGTTTTGGTTGAAAAATACTATTGTACTTGGGTCGTCGTCGTGACGTTCGCGTTGTGCTTGCTTAAGGTCCCTGTTAACTGCGCTTCAGCCACTGAGCCACACTTTCCCCAGCGGCGGTCGACCCCCTCCCCCCTCCCCCCAATGGTCTCCAAGACCGCTACCGTTGAAAAACTTGTAGGGGGGGGGGGGAACTTGTTTTACGGCCAAGTGCATGAGTAGACTATGCTATAAATTACAATACTAAGGTATATACAAAATGCCTCCAACTTGTATCTCCGACGTGTATCATTCTATGTTCTGGTTTGATTTCAACAAAATTATGTAATTTATGGCTTTCAGATTACTCTTAAATACTTGCCTCAAAATGCAGGAAATAGTGTTTCAAAGACCCTAGAAATCCAAAATATTCTGGGGGGTATTTCCCCCGGACCCCCCCTAGGAGACCGAAGTTCTTCCCCCCCCCCCCCACAAAAAAAAAACAACAACACACAAACCAAACAAACCCAAAACAACTCAATACCCTGGCTACGCCACTGACTTCCCCATTTCTGTCGCACGACGTTGCAAAACTAAATTGACCACCCAAACTCAACACACGTCGATTATGGTATCTTTTGGTAACGCCACATTCATTATATATTGCTGAGCAGCTTCCGACCTGTTCACTCAGGCCTTCTTCAGAGACTTTTGCTCTGATGAAAGCCTGAGTCAATAGGTCGGAAGCACCGCAATAAATTAATAAACGTGGTGTTATAGGCCAATTAAAAAAATATTTCTGTTTTTCATCACTTTTTTTGAAAAAATTGGGGCGTGCGGATTTTTTTTTTTATTTGTAGCGTATTTTCTTACAGAAAACGGTGTCTATTTCGTACGCTTTGTCTGCATAGTTGATGATTACTTTCCAAAGCTATTGCACGTTTAAAGCTAATTTTAACTTTCAAAGCTTGGCACAAACAAAAGCAAATTTACCGCTCTTTTCTAACAACAAGAGCGCATTACGGCGCCACATTTTTGGTTTCTAACATACCTGACGATCAAAAAAAATAAACATCGGGGCGGACGAATTTTTGGAGGCGGGCGGCGATGAAAAACAGAATTTTTTTTTTAATTGGCCTTACCACAAATTCTCACTTCTTTGACTTCTATTACAATTTGTCACCCTAAGAACCAATTACGGTATCACTAAATACTTATAAACAATGAAGACGGGAACTTTGACAGAAGAAATGTCGCTTGCAATGCTTTTTATTATTCACAAGAGGATTTACTCTGATAAAAAGGGCTTTGACTTTCCTGATCTAAAATATCTTTAGTTTTCACTGCTTCCCAGAAGCGAATAAAATCGTCTGTCGTTAGCCAGAATCAGGCGCGCAACGGGAGGGGGGTTGGGGGTGCGAACGCCCCCTTTTTGGGGGTGCGAGGGAAATTTTGGAGGTCAAAAATTACTTCTACTCTCTCTGACGCCTAAATTATGTGATTTAAAACCTTTATACGTGGGTCAAAAGTGTCCTCAATGCAGAAAATGCCATTTTACAGATCCAAAGTTCAAAAATTTCCAGCGGGGCTATGCCCCCGGACTCCCCTAGATTTGTGTCGTAACTTTATCTAAAAACGACCCCCCTTTCAAAAATCCTGGTTGCGCCCTTGGCAGAATAAAATACTAAAGATTAATTCGGACAGAAAAGAGGTAGAAAGATAGTTTAGTAACTCATTCCTGTCCGAGGGTTTGCCCAGAGGTGAATATAATCGTCTGGCGTTAGCCAGAATAAAATACTAAAGACCAATTCGGACAGGAAATTAAAGAGTTAAGGCATCGTAACACATCAGTTGCTTGCGCAGTATTCTAGTTTCCTACTTTTGATTTTACAGGTGGACACTGCGCCATGTTTTGTAGTGTTAATAATTCGGGCCAAAAACTTAACTTTAAAAAATATTGAAGTATTCACGACGTTGGTACTATCCGTTACATGTAAAGATTTTTTCTGACAGGCATTTTGGCACTCCTCGAGACCCCCCCCTAACACTTTTCTGCTTGCGGTTTCCTTTGCAGCTTCGCATAATGTCATTTTTTTTGGCATTTAGATTAGTCAGTCACTTGGATTTGTCAGGGTACACTCTAAAACAAACAAGTGTGTTAATTTGCACACCTTTTTTGTCGCCCAAACAGCACACCGTTTGCCGTGTTTTTTTACACGCTAAAGGTGTAAATTTGCACATCATAAGGTGTGTAAATTTACACATTTTAAGCTGTGTGAAATGCTTGTCGCCCAAACGACACACCTTTTGCCGTGTTTTTTAAAAGATATGTTTTTTTACACACCATGCGTGGTTTTTTTACACACAAGGCGTGTTTTTTACGCAATAGCCGTGTTTTTTACACACAAGGTGTGTTTTGTTTACACAGCTTAAGGTGTTTAAAAAGGAACTGTAAAGGCGTGTAAAAGGAAAAGTTTTGTTCTGTGTCGGATTGTCGCACCCAGGTGTCAAGTAGTCTGAGACCTGGAGCTCTCCCTGTGCTGCATAAAATCGTCTGGCGTTAGCCAGAATAAAATACTAAAGACCAATTCGGACAGGAAAGAGTTAATGCATCGTAACACATCAGTTGCTTGCGCAGTATTCTAGTTTCCTACTTTTAATTTTACTGGTGGACACTGCGCCATGTTTTGTAGTGTTCGGGCCGAAAACTTAACTTTAAACAATATTGAAGTATTGACGACGTTGGTACTATCCGTTACATGTAAAGGTTTTTTCTGACAGGCATTTTGGCACTCCTCGAGACCCCCCCCCCCTAACACTTTTCGGCTTGCGGCTTCCAAGGCTGTATAACGTCAACTTAGGCGCATAATGTCATCTTTTTGGCATTTAGATTAGTCAGTCAATTGGATTTGTCAGGGTACACTCTAAACAAAACAAGTGTGTTAATTTACACACCTTTTTTGTCGCCCAAACATCACACTTTTGCCGTGTTTTTTACACGCTAAAGGTGTGTAAATTTACACATCTTAAGCTGTGTAAAATGCTTGTCGCCCAAACGATACACCTTTTCCCGTGTTATGTGTTTTTTTACACACCATGGTGGGGTTTTTTACACACAAGGTGCGTTTTTTTACACAGCTTAAGGTGTGTAAAAAGGAACGGTAAAGGCGTGTAAAAATTACTTCACGCGGCGCGTGCATGTGAAACCATAGCCAAAAAAATCTATGGGAAAAGTTTTGTTCTGTGTCGGATGATTAGGGATCAAGGTACAAATTGTCGCACCCAGGTGTCAAGTAGTCTGAGACCTGGACCTCTCCCTGTGCTGAATAAAATCGTCTGGCGTTAGCCACTCGTCGTCAGGCTTCAACGTGTTAACATAGTCAATCGAGATATGGTCTGGAAACTCGGCAAACTTCAAAGCGCCTATAATGAGCTATTTTATGTTGAACCGTACCTTACACCGTGCACAACCTTTGTTTTAGGTTCATTAATATTTAAATAGCACGGTTGAGTGACTGAACTGAAACGTTGCTATTGGACAATTCGTTCATTATACTAAAATACAATGTGTTCAGTGACCGTGCACCGTGCACAAAAATGCATAAAGGCGAACAAAAAGATAGACCAAAGACTTTAGCTGAGTTCCCAGACCATATCTCGATTGACTATGGTGTTAAAGAGATAGGTTTTAAGGAGCGAATCGATCTCATCAGACATCATTTAGACTAACACACACACACTTCTCTTCCAAGACCAATTTAGTGCCCAGTGGCAATTAATTTGAGATTCTCCCAACTCCGGAGAATTTCGAGGTATGTTTAAATGATTCTAACTGCTTCACGCCGCTAACAAGTCAAAGGTCTTGGAACGAGAACGACGTCATCAGTTAGTGACGTCATCATCCAGTGACGTCATCAAATAGCGAGGCCATTAGTGACGTCATCGGTCGGTGACGTCATTAATAGTGATGTCATTGAACAGTGACGTCATCAGTTAGTGACGTCATTAGTTAGTGATGTCATTAGTTTGTGGCGTCATTAGTTAGTTCCCCTGACTTTCTCAGGGCTGGCGAAACTACACAAGCGCACGTAGGCGGCAATTTTAAAAGTCGGGTGAATCGTAGGCAATCCATCCCAGCTTGGCAGCTGGCGCCAGAGCACTTTTCTCTAAGGTCAAACCGACATATTTCGCATACTTTCGAATAAATCAAGTCAAAAAGCTATAGGCATATAGTGTATTTCCTTTTCGTTCTGGGTCACTTTACTCAGACTAAACCTTGTCAGTAATTAGGTTTACTTTCTTGCTAAACTGACCCACTAGTCTCTTTACCATAGTCAGTAATGGCGTTTATCACTTAGCTCATACGCCAACACTTTTTGACATCTTTCGTGTCAGCGTTTTTTGATATGTTGAGTTTTGCCGATTTTATTGACGACCAAAGTTAAAATGCTGTTTTTCGACCAACATTCGGACAAAATAAGTCATAAATTCGAAACCAGGCAATAAATAAAAAAATGCTGACACCGTTTTGCTGGACATTTATCTCGGAATGGAACTGCGAGAAATTTTTTTGAACAAAATGAAACGCTTTGTTCTTAAGTCGCCCCGAGTGAAGCCCTCTGGTTTTAATTTAAAAAATCACAACTATTAACGGTTTGTGCTTATCGCGAAACCAAAGACACCATTGTATTCTACAAATTCATAGCTTTCTAACGAAATCTATTTTATTTTTGTGGCATAAATTCTGACGAATTGAGAGCGCTTTACACTGAAATGACACTGCAAACCTTAACGAAGACCTTAAGATGCTCATCGTTCCTCACCGTGAGCTGATGTTTCTTCTTAGCAGACGTAATTACACTTCCAAGATAATTGAAGCAGCAAGGCTCATTCTTGCGCATGTCTCAACACCTACGTTTTCGATAACGCCTCGATAATCTTAAACAATTAAATCACATTCCTGATAAGAGCCTAGTTTGTCTTAGATTAACTAGTTCAAATCCACGTCCACCTCGCATGTCGAAAACCGTGGGAAAAGCATTCCAATCTGTTGTATAACCATATTCCCTGCAATCTTGTACATTATTTCTTCACAACGCAGGAACGCCGAGATGGCATGCAAGAAATACAACTAAAATGATTTTTATTTTTGATATGTCAAGATTACAGAAAGTGACAGATTCAAGATAACGCTTATGATTCTCCCATGGTGGTTACCGCTGACTTTTTTCAAAATGAATTTACAACTAAATTGATCGGATTGTCGGCGCAGTTGAGCCCACGGTAAATTAAAAGCAGATGACAGGATAAGGTCAGCGGTCCCTACCACGAGGAATGGGACCTATATTCCACCCACTTTATTAGGTCATTTCCTTTATTAGGAAAATTCTGTATTATCGACGTCGTCATGACTACAGGCAAATATTGAAATACGCCAATAAGAGAATGGATTAGCTTGTCGTGTGTTATATAGTATACTGACGTAACTTCTGCATGTCTACGTCTAGTGACGTACTGATATCAGATAAACAAACCTTACATTACCGCTTGAAGATAGGAATTTTACTTTGTCGTGTTGATAACATCTGTCACTCGCTCCCCCTGCACACTCGTGAGAAATTTGCAAAATTAAAAATGTCTACATTGATTACGAGTCACCTATTAAACAACTATGGAGAATTCTTGAACATTCAAGACCGAGTTTTCACACAAACTCTAACCTGAACCTGATTCAACAGAAATCAAGATAACACATTTGCAATCCCTTTCACTCTCACCTTAACTCATTCCCGTCCGAGGGCTTCCCCAGAAGTGAATAAAATCGTCTGGCGTTAACCAGAATAAAATACCAAAGTCCCCTCGGACAGGAAAGAGAGATAGTTAGGGGACCTTTACACGAGCCCGGATTAGCTCGCCAACCCGGGTCAACCCGTCTACGAATAAACCCCTGTTAGCGTTTACACGATAGTCGGGTCAAGCCGTCTTGCCGGGTGACCCTTTTCAAGACCCAGGTCGACTCGGGTTGGAGAGGTGCGACGGTGCGGAACTTTGGTCAATTCCTTCATGAAAACACCGGTTGACTTGACCTGGACTCGTGTAAAGTGTTGACAATATGATAATTTGTGTTGAGAATTAAAAGCTGACCCGGGTTGGGAAAAAAAGCAGCCAATCCAGGTTCATGTAAACACGGAAAAAGAATAACCAGGGATGGCGAGCTGACCTGGGCTGGCACTCAACCCGGGCTCGTGTTAAGCCTGGTTCTCATATGTCGCCGATCGTCACCGACCCATGATTTAGATGCATGTTAAGTAAAAGAATAAAAGCACTGCTTTTCTGCATTGTTCTTTATTACTTAACATGCTGCTGCACTTCCCGTTTAAGGGCCTGTTTATATGATCCCGGTGTACCGGGACGGGATGGCAGGAACGAGTTAATTTAGTTACTTTTGACCATCCGTGCTTCTGCGTAGGTTTCTAGTCTCTCTTTTATGTTCTAATATCTTTAAAAACTGTTATTGCGAGGTTTTGTGAATTATGTGCAAGTTTAGGACAATCTTGTTCGTGTCAGATTTTGAGTCATTGCTGAAAACTCAATTTACACGGTGCAGCAACACTTAACATTTAATTGTTAATGGATAGCGTGATTCACAGTAAGAGAATTGAAGGCGGTAGAACTCTTCATAAGTCTGTAATCATTCCAAAAGATAAAGAACGATCGTTTAGCACACAATTACATCACAAAGAAACTGATTTGAATTGTACATTGCGAAGTTTGACAAAGCTAAGGGACATCCTGACAATTGTTAACTCGTAGCCAGTTTACCGGGATGGATTTTATGTCACGAAAAAGAATGTTCACGAAACGATTATGGAGCGGGCTAGCCCGGTAAGCCGGGATGATTTCAAGCCGAAATTCGCAATTATCAAGTAAATAAGGGCAAAGCTAAGTTAGTTTTACTTCAGTTTTATATATATACATATAATTAGTCTATTATTTATTTTGTAAGGATTATAACAATCTTTTTATTAAAGGTAATAAAAAGATTGTTATAATCCACGAAATCGTCTTCGCGAAGACTAATTAATTTGTTAAATCTTCGCTATGATCACGAAACACACAAATAACGTTTTGATGTTCTATTTCAGTTCCTTTCAGCACAATTTATTCACACAGTCAAGCAAACGAACGCGTATCGAAGCGAGTTCAACAGTTTTTCAGCCCGGTTTGCTGGGATGAAAACGATTACATGGACGTTTTCATCCCGGTTAACCGGGCTAGCCCGGTTGCGACAACTGGGATCCCGGCAAACCGGGCTAGCCCGCTTGCCATGTAATCGAAATGTTAAAACAACATGCGTTTTGTATATAAAGCGGGCTAGCCCGGTTAACCGGGACAGCCCGGTCCATGTAATCGCCCACTTACAGAAAAACGAAGGCAAGCTTGCTTTGTCAAGTCATTTTGCACTTCTCAAATTGCTGTAATAACAGTTTCGTGATATAAAATCAGCCCGCCTCGTATGAACAACCCCTTATTGGAGCGTGATTAGGCGAGATGCTCTTCGCAAAAGAATTACATCTCATGGAATGAAATAGTTGTCAACTATGAATTATCAAGTTTTCAACAAAGACTAGACTCGGACGCGTGTCTGGGGGAATTCCTTATCGTAACTTCACTAACAATCAGTGTAAGGACTCTAAGATACGAATGACAGATTATGATATAAATGCTAACTGATGGACTGTAGCGAATAATGAGAAACCTAATGATTAAGTCGTGGGTATAAGAGGATAGCAGGATATTACATGTTCGTGCAAGAACACGAATTTTCATATCGTGTGTGTTCATATTTTCTTCTCAAACTCATTAATAATTCATGAAGAAAACATAATGGTTACCGAGACGTTGTTGTGAAATGTGGTAATAAAAGCCCATAAATTAAGACAATTTTTACCTCAAATTTCTCTTTAAATACTGATTTGTTTGAGAAGCTATACCGGCCATACACTCGAAAACCGTTTATTATCTGCTTTAAAAACACCTCGAAGTGAGTTAAAAAACTCCACTATCGCCTCGTTTTTCAACACACTTCTAGGTGTTTTCAAATCAGATAATAAACGGCTTCCCGTGTATGATATATTACATATTATTATTTTAACATATATTTTTATATAAGTGTTCTTCGCATTCTTATACACTGAATCCTGATTTCATGGAAAACCAGTTCAAGCTGTTCAAAAAACCCAACTTTTCTTAGAGGTTTTCCAGGTCATATGAACTATACTATGGTTTCAAAACATTACCCACAATAATTACATGTGCATGTGACGTGACAGAAATGTTCAGAAGAAAGTCATTAGAAGCCAGCTCGTAATTAATTGCCTCTTCCAGCTCAGTTTAAATGCCCATGTCATAAATTAAAAACTTGACAAGCTTAGATGTGGTAATTGCGTATTATGGTAATCTATCCTCGGGGCACTGTAATTGCTATCGGAAAATCTTGCCATTCCGAGCAGTTGACTTGCAAATGTCTCCTTTCCAATGTAGGTATACGTCTGTGAATGCTCGAAGGGGGGGACCGACGTGTCGTTTGTCAGAGTATGGTTTTGGCCATTCTTATATTAGGGGTGTTTTGTAAAATGTAAAATAAAAGTAGAAGTAAATCATAAGGTTCAGGTATTTGGATCCTGGCTGTGACTTACCATCCTTGGTGTATTGTGTTGGTGAATAGTGGTGGAAAATGGTAACCTCAACTCTAAACATAACCCTCTTAACCCTAACCTTCTCCGTAATCTCAATCCCTAACACCTTAAACCTCAAACTATTAACCATTTTCCACCACTATTCGCCAACACAATACACCAAGGATGGTAAGTCACAGCCAGGATCCAAATACCTGAACCTTATGATCTACTTTTACTTTTATTTTACATTTTACAAAACACTGCAATACACTAGACCTCTACTGGAGTCTACTCTGACTATTATGCAGTACCCTTCCCCCCGGGTCAAATGCCTTTGTCGCTGGTTTACTTATTCTCCCACATGATTAATCCGTAACCTTTTAGCGTGAACTTTGACGGAAGTTTACCTTGTGATAATTGATCGAACTCATACAATGCTTGTCGCAATTAGCGTAATAAAAGAGCATCCGATTCACGCGTATGCCCCTTGCATGTGTGTGCGATAACCAAATGCAGGCTCACGAGTGACTCTTTGTGCGTTTTCTCTTGACAGCTGGTGGGTGGAACTGATTTATATACCGCAACTATTACTCGACATATTAGCTCCGATTAACCAACAAGAGTGACCAACGCGCCTACGAAGCAAGGAAAGTCTCAAAAAGGAGAAAAAAGCAGCCGGGGATCAAAAGGTTCATTCAACCGGTATGTAGTTGTCTTTATTAAATACAGTTGTGGATTTGCGGGGATTATAAACGCCAAATAATTGACGTCGCTTCGCATGGAGCTTGAGTAAACGTTTCGCAAGTCTGCACCATCGGCATCGCTGTTTTTGCTTTCTGTCAAAAGGGAATATTTTTCTACTGTCAAATTTAAACATTGGCTTATATTTACAAGAAATTAACTATCGTTCCGAGAATGGTGTCTTTGAAAATAAGATTAACACTACATTTTGGTTGACTATTAAACTTGATATACTAGTGTAAATTTAATGAATAGTTTTTCTTCAGTTTTTTCACATTACCATGGTTAATCTACGTTTTAGTTTAACCTGATCAATCAAGTTAAACGACAATTCTACTTTCGCCAGCCGTTTCTTAGTAAGATTTTAGCTCGCTGCTAAGCCTAAGTACCTCGCAAGCTATTAAGTACCAACGCGAATCCTTTTAACCCAAAACTCCGTACTCACGTGAAGCCGTTGCTATAAAGCAGTCGAAGCGGTGGCGAGCGAAGCCCCAGTGGCCAGCGCGTTCCTCGTGCATTCGAGATTACCAAATTATCAAGGTATTTTCAACAAGGCATCGTTTCGTTCCAAAGGTATTCCCTAGCCCCATCGATGTTGACCCATCATTGTAGTTGGCAGTCTGATGGCACTTTAATTGTTTGTTAAGATAAATGTCACACGCAATGTTAGTATTACCAGTAATTACAATGTAACCCATTTGTGCAAATCCGACTTTATCGCATCATATCAGTGGGGGGTATCACGTCAGAGATTCCTGCAAACTATCTCGGCGGTGCCTCGTTTAGCGTCAAAAACGTCGCGTTAAAAACGCCGCTTGCTATTGATGCCGCATCTACGAACTTACAGACAGAATCAGACACAATACGAAAAAGCGGTGGTCTGCATGTTTTGCGTAAAAAATGTCGCTTGCTCTTGACAACGAACGAACGAACGAACGAACGAACGAACGAACGAACGAACGAACGAACGAACGAACGAACGAACGCACGCACGCACGCACGCACGCACGCACGAACGCACGAACGAACGAACGAACGAACGAACGAACGAACGAACGAACGAACGAACGAACGAACGAACGAACGAACGAACGAACGAACGAACGAACGAACGAACGAACGAACGAACGAACGAACGAACGAACGAACGAACGAACGAACGAACGAACGAACGAACGAACGAACGAACGAACGAACGAGGGAGTTTGGGTCTATATGAAACCAACCCAAAGTCTCGCAGCGTTCGTTGTGACCGCCAAAGGACGGCCCGATTCGGCTTCTCCTTGGAACACCCACATTGATAAACACTCCGGCGACAATTACATGCAAGGGTGCTAATGACCTGGACCTTGCATCGCAAGCTGGGGGACATTTAAGTCGCTATATCACGTTTTGAGCCATAACTGCCTCATATTCTGAACTATACAACTTTAAAATTAAAGCTATACACTGAGTCAATTATGAAATACAAATTTCCTAAGTCACCTTACAGCTAAGGAAGACTTCTGAGCACACGAGACCAAGTCTTCACACAAATTCACCTAAACTTGATTTTCGCCGGGCCAACAGAAATTAAGATGTCACATTCGCAATCCCTTTCAATCTCACTTTAATTTTGACCATCCGTACTTCTGTGCAGGTTTCTATAGACCTCTTGCAGATATAATAATAATAATCTTTATTTCCATCACACCATTATTTGTACATAGCTAGGATACTAATACAAATGTTAATACAAAAAAAAGTTATTCACCTAATAAACTAATTACCTACAGTAGAGTCATTGAAAATCTTGCTTAAACTATATACATATTTGGCTGTACATTCTGTTATGCATTCATCATGCATAGCCATACAATAATGAAATAGATCGTTTTTACTCAACAATTTAAAGCTATACTATTAATATTTGATATCTCGTTTATGAAATTTTCTCGAAGATTTACTAATTTATCATTATTACAATTTGAGAAATAATGATATTCGTCACCTACATCCTTTGACTTACAAATGGGACATAATCGTAAATTGTATGCGATATTTGTATATCGCCCAACTTCACTTAAACCTTGTAACCTAAACCTTGTAACCGCTTGACGATGCTTTACATTTTTGACTCGAGATAAATAACTTTCAAATTCCAAATGTGGTTTCACAAGGTTTAAGATACGCAATTTACTACATTGTTAAAAAACGGTGTATCTGGAGGACAACTTCAAAGTTCCGACGTTCAACAGAGCAAATAATGAATGAAAATTCTATAGTTCATAAGCATTTGTCCTCCGCCAAGAGAATAAGTGCAAGTGGTCCGTAGCATCTCTTTTGCGTTTTTATATCTTTTATATATTTTCATATCTTTATATCTAAAACAGTTATGGCGAGGTTTTGTGCGATTTTAAGACACTCTTTTATATGTCAGAATTGTCAAAAAAGCTCTGTTTATTTGGGGTTTCTATAAATAATTCGAGCCGAGACCTCCAACTGGCGAAGCGGTCTTTTCATAATCGGAAGTGGCTCTTCCCGCTGATCACTCCGATGGAGTTTTCTCAGCAAATTTTTCTTTTCACCTGGGGTTGTTTTTTTTAGGTTAAGAGCATGTTTAGGTCAAGACCTTGGCTAGTCTTGTTAATTGAAATTCTAGCCAGTGACCAAGTCGAAAAGAGCTTTTGACATATTGACCTGAATACAGAGTCGGAGTCATTCCTGTATTTAGCTGTTAGTATATTCTTATATACATTCGAGATTTTTCTTCGCCAAAACCCCTTAGGAGAAACATGTAGTTGCTGCGAGCCGTAAGGCGAGCAGCTCACTAATCTTGACGAGGTCTGGGCCGAGTTTATATGGCGTTTACAAACTCGATTCTTAGGATTTCGTGGGCGATGATCTTCGGTATACGCAATGTCTACCGATCAGCGGCAGGCATTATTAAATTGTGCGCTACGCTACACCACGTTGTCTTTCTTCCTCGAGGACTTTTCGACAACAGCCGTTATTGCTGCAAATCAAGAACCTAAAATTGCATAGATTGCCGTTCTTCACTTCAAGCAACAGTGCTGACGCCATCACTCTTTAATGGCTCGATTTTATACGCGTGACGTCCATGTTGAGGAAAACGTCGCATGCTTAAGCTCTTTAATTGAAAATGCTTCGGACGATAACAAGTATTTTACTACTAAATAGTAAATGGTAGCAACTCGCAGCACTTCACTTTTGATAAAAACTTCTAGTTTAATCATGAAATTAAATGGCAAATATTATTACAAGTAACGACATGATCGCCTCGGATTCTTTTGTTCTCCGAGAGAATGTAAACCTCGTATTTCCCTCATTGAGGAATTTCTGGGCACGCCCCATCGCACCCAATCGTATGCGAGTTCAGATCTCACTGGAATCGACCAATTTTTCGGTTGACTTCGACATACGTGTACGGATCATACAATTTTCTCTCTATACAAAACCCACTCTATCTCGAAAAGCCAGCTGACCTTCGAACAGGTTTTTATCAGTTGTTTGCGCAGTTAGTCCTAGCAAACAACTTCTTCGTGTCGTTTCCAAAGTAATCTCGCATCGCGAACAGCTATTTACCAACCATTTATCTACATCTTGGAGCTGATAACAAGTTTCTTGACGTAGGGTAGCACGCAGATAATTAAATGACCAAAAAATAACAGTCCACTCTCCATAGCAGCTGGGGCAACGTCCACTTGACGTGTTGATTTTTGACACGACAAGTGTGTTCTCCAAGTGTTTGGATGAGAATGTTCTATAGACTAAACACCGCGATTCCGAAACTTATACCCACACAGTGCACCCTTATCCGGGTACAAATTCATAGGCGAAACTAGTTAGTACCTAGTATATAAGGTTTAAGTGTGTCCGCCTGAGTGATACTATCGCCGTTTACGCTAATAGTGATAACGACCAAACGCCGAGTCTACGCGCGATAATTCGATATGGATCTTCATCAAGAGACATTCGAAATCGACATTTAATGCCAAGTACGCGCACTGATTGCGCCAACCAACGACGGAGACGCTTGTTATTTGCGCGCTTTTCGATCATCGCGCGCTCTCTTCGTAGTTCTCACGACATGATCTTGGTCTTTGCTTCGTACATCATGTCATCATCCGTGTGAGTGCATGGTCGTTGGAACTACGGCGATCTGGCTTGGTAAGAGAGTTTTATATACTATTAATACTAGACGTTTTTATCAAAAGTGAAGTGCTGCGAGTTGCTACCATTTACGATTTAGTAGTAAAATACTTGTTATTGTCCGAAGCATTTTCATTTAAAGAGCTTAAGCATGCGACGTTTTCCTCAACATGGACGTCACGCGTACAACATCGAGCCATTAAAGAGTGATGGCGTCAACACTCTTGCTTGAAGTGAAGGACGGCAATCTATGCAGTTTTAGGTTGTTGATTTGCAGCAATAACGGCTGTTGCCATATTTAATGTTGCCATCTTTAATAATGCCTGCCGCTGATCGGTAGACACTGCGTATACCGAAGATCATCGCCCACGAAATCCTAAGAATCGAGTTTGTGAACGCATATAAACGTGGCCCAGACCTCAATTAGTGAGCAGACTATTAGTCAGCTTTGTCCATTTCCTGTGTGCTAGTGCTAGTGCTAGTGGTAGGACTTTCAGTGAATGCCTTTATACCGCTGCATGCTGCCTCAACAACTGCTGGTTCTTAATTAGGGTTCGTTAATTGTTCATTTCCTGCGTGTTTAAGTGTTCTTAGTGTTAATGGTTTTGCTTGTGTCAGTCCAGTTGCTTGTATACTTTTTCTGGTGCTTGTGTTAGATTGCTAGTGCTAGTAAAAACAAACAAATAATGGTGCTGGTGATTATGGTGCTATAGCGAATACATGCTTGGATTGGATTGTTCCGCTCGTCCAAACGAAAAACTCACTCACTCACAGTATTCGGATGGGTAGATGGATGACTGCCTCGGTCCTGTGCTTCGAAACACCACTGCCAAACGTTTGCGCATGCGTGAATTCCTAGAGTAAATATTACAAGAGAAGTGGGAACTAGCCGTGGCAACAACAACCAGACAGTGAAGACTAAGTAAGACTCGACTATTCATTTGTGTTTTAAAAAAAAGGGTCAAGAAAATAATTACGAAAGGGTAAATTCAGAATATGTTACAATATTGACAAAGAAACCATGCACAAATTACCTACCTTATTTTTTTGGTAGTATGCTTATAATTTTAACTTTTGTGTGGGACTGTCCGACCAGTCCAAATATTTCAGTGTTTTCCCGCTCTTTTTTGAGGTACGAGCTCGGATGTCGCGCAGGCGCAATCGGGGGTGGGGGGGGGGGGGGGGGGGTAGGGGGGGGGGGAAGGGGTCGGATCCATTTTAGAATGGCCTTGAGATATCGAGCCGGGACTGAGTGGTTTTACTTACTAAAAAATCGGCTTGTGCCTCATCACCTTCGCTGTGTGTGGCCCTGTGCAACTCATCTTAATCTGATAGAGTGTAAACTACCGAATTTGAATTGAAAAAGGATTTTAATGAGTTTAATCGGATTGACTTTTGAAGCCGACCTTTCGAGCTTGTCTGAGAATGACAAAGGTTTGCACCGAAACAAGCGACAAGTAATTGCTCACGTTAATTTGGAGTATATAGAATGTCCCACGTTTCGTATATTAGCTAATTAGATCTTTGTGAAAATCACTTACTATAGTGTTAGAACCTGTATTCGGTATTCTGTTATGCTATGCAAGCAGATATCTAATATTCTCAGAGAAAATTTTATAACAATGCAGACCCAGTCTTAAAATGCGGTGCAGTGCCTATTGTTTCCGAACGAACAAATTGACCAACCAATCAACCAATCAATCAACCAACCAACGAAGCAACCGAGCAACCAACCAATCAGCCAACCAGCCAGCCAACCATCCAACAAACCAACTCACAGGCAGAAAATAAAGCTGCCAAAGCTAGCTGAAATTTTCTGAAAAAAATACGAATTTTTTCCCTATGCTTATGTCTATGGCTATATTCCTGTGCTTATGCCCATAACTATGATTGCTTATGCTTACGTGCTTATGTTTATGTCGGTCTATGCCTTTAATGTCTACTCTTGATATGCCGGTACTTGTCTTGACCTATGTCCATGTGTATGCCTATGTTTATATGTCTGTGCCTATGCCTACGCCTTTGTCAAATGAATATTTTTGTTGCTTACATCACCATGGCGAAACTAGCCATACGCTATCAGCTCCATCATGTCCTTATGTTTTAACATGTAATACCTTGCCCACCGTCAAACGTCATTGCTATATCGTCGCGCATTGCTTGCAAGCGTTTATTGAGTTGCCATCAATCGTCTGGCTTTGACTTATGTACTCCCTGATTATCCGGTATCTAACCCCTGACACTCGCTACAAATTGGCCGTGTAATTAATACAAACATCAAGTCTGCCGCTGAAATTCGACAAGGCTTCGCGCTCGATACGGCTGTGCTGTCGTTTAAACCGAGGCCGTGGGAACTACACCCCGACGCGGTACCTTAACAGTGGGCAAGAAATCGCATTCCATGTACACTGCTAGTGAGTTTTTCCCACCTCATGGGTTTAGCTTGTATTTTCCCACTCAACATGCTACTCCCGTATCAATTAAATGTTTAGGGTTTTGCCTTGGGGCACTTCCAAGATGCTTCTTGAGAAATTTATTTATCTAACGAGTCATATGATCTGTAACAGTTTCTCATCACGACTACTTGATGACGACTGTTTGCTATACGTAAAGCTACGGTTACTCACTCAAATTTCTACCAGTCGATTTATCTCACAACGCTGACAGCTGGTACCATACCCAGCCAACGCTGATTTATGCGTTGTTGAAGCATTCTAAGTTTTTCATGATGTTTGTTTGTTTGTTTGTTTGTTTGTTTGTTTGTTTGTTTGTTTGTTTGTTTGTTTGTTTGTTTGTTTGTTTGTTTGTTTGTTTGTTTGTTTGTTTGTTTGTTTGTTTGTTTGTTTGTTTGTTTGTTTGTTTGTTTGTTTGTTTGTTGTCGGTTCGTTGATTTGTTGGTTGGTTGGTTGGTTGGTTGGTTGGTTGGTTGGTTGGTTGGTTGGTTGGTTGGTTGGTTGGGTTGGTTGGGTTGGTTGGGTTGGTTGGGTTGGTTGGTTGGTTGGTTGGGTTGGTTGGGTTGGTTGGTTGGGTTGGTTGGTTGGTTGGTTGGTTGGTTGGTTGGGTGGTTGGGTTGGTTGGTTGGTTGGTTGGTTGGTTGGTTGGTTGGTTGGTTGGTTGGTTGGTTGGTTGGCTGGTTGGTTGGCTGGTTCGTTGATTGGCTGGTTGGTTGGCTGGTTCGTTAATTGGCTGATTGTTTGTTTGTTTGTTTGTTTGTTTGTTTGTTTGTTTGTTTGTTTGTTTGTTTGTTTGTTTGTTTGTTTGTTTGTTTGTTTGTTTGTTTGTTTGTTTGTTTGTTTGTTTGTTTGTTTGTTTGTTTGTTTGTTTGTTTGTTTGTTTGTTTGTTTGTTTGTGCGTTTGTTTGTGCGTTTGTTCGTTGATCTGTTTGTTTGTTTCTTTTTTCTGTCTTATGTTACACTGAATTTTACCGAAACGTTTAAAATCGAAGCATTACGATAATCGATACGAAACCGTGGCATATGTATACCAACAACAGAGCGCCGCATTACTGCTTCGCCGCAAAAGATGATACAGAAGCACGTAACATAAACAATACGCCTCTCTGGTACACTTTCGGAGACGCAACGAAGCCCTATACGGTACATCACTAAACTAAAATTGCAGTCGCCTCCTCAGCATCCCTCAATTGTAAATTCAAGTTATTTTCGCAATCTGAAGATCCAAGTTTAATTATTTATTGTTTTTATAAAATTTCAGACTCGGTATCAAATTTCGGAAAGGAAATCAAAATGCATTGGCCGCGCACTCGTTTTGTATCGTTAATTAGCAAGAACAAAGCGGTGTTTTTGCAAGATGTTTTCTGAATGATTGTCACCTTGTTTGTGCGTCAAAAGAGATGCAAGGGATGACCACTGTTGGAGACCTCGCCGCCGCGTGATATGGATATCAAAAGGCGTTCTCCCATGCCATTTCACCTTTGCAGCGAGCGGTAACTTAGCTCAGCTGGCAACCTTTAACCTAAAATTACTGCTTACACTGGGCGGAGTGATCGTCCTTTGGCTTTGACTATGTCTGGCGTTAGACACTCAGTACAATAAAGCTCGGGAAGTGACGACCCTCCTTACGTTCGGAATTAGCCTTTAGGGGGGTCGTTACTTTAATTTAAATTCGTTATCTTTTACACCGGTGTACGCTCTGTATCTCTTATATAAAAGACGCAAATTACTATCAACAATTGTCGCTAAAACAGGATTTATTTGTGTGTATTACTACTTTCTGGGGATCGCTACTTTCGGGAGGGAGGTCGCTATTACCGGAATTTACTAAGAGCCGACCCATTTTACTGT
>OZ036004.1:9641467-9658967 GCA_964035015.1 Corallium rubrum
GATATACATAATACACTTCGTTTGATAACGAGAAAGAGGATATTTCAGACTTCAGATGACGAAGATGAACCTCTGGTTACTTACGTTACTATACGCTTGAAGTTCGAGTGATTTACAAGAGAGTTGGAGCTAAAGTTTTACATTGCGTTGCTGAAATAGTCACTCAGTCGTGCCCGTCATAACAGCACAGCCACCCATAGTTGAGGAAACTTTCGTATTATAGCGTTTCTACGCGTTGGTTATCAGCGATAATGGCCTAAAATCAAAGAACGAACATACCAGCCCACAGAAAAGCGATCCAAACGACGATTAAAGACGAATTCGATAAAAGTCGAAGCGATATCCTTCTTGCTTCGCGAGTTTCGCTACGATTTTAACAAGGATAAATAGGCATGGCCGCGCGCTCGCCCCAATGGTTTTGCACCCCTTGCAATATGGCGAAAAAAACCTTGAACTCCCCTATTCACCAGACGATAAGATCTGTTGGTTAAGATTGACTTTAATATAGACGCTACAATCATTTTTAGGAATACTGAGACATTTTGGAAGTCATTAAATAAGTTTTAAAAATAAACTATAATAGTCAGTTAGCCGTCACTTATTTTATTTATAAAACTTAACCGCCGTCGTCCTAGGATCGTTAAAGCCTGGTTCTCATATGTCGCCGATCGTCGGCGATTTGTGATTTAGATGCATGTTAAAACGGGAAGTGCAGCAGCATGTTAAGTAATAAAGAACAATGCAGAAAAGCAGTGCTTTTATTCTTTTACTTAACATGCATCTAAATCATGGATCGGCGACATATGAGAACCAGGCTTAACGTCCCTAATAGGCTCATTACAGTCGGCGGCGCATAAAAGTAGACAGACATTACCTTTGAAAACGTTTCCTGGCAACAAAAATAAGTCAACGTAGTAACAAAATATGAGGTGTGCGTTTGAGTTCGGCATTACACTAATCTCGACCTGCTCTGCCTAGGCAGGTACAGGCTTGATTTCCACGTGAGACTCTGAGTAGAGTCATAGCTTACTTTATAATCCCGATTACAAGCCCCTTCAAACCACTTCAGGAAGTTTTAAGAGCCCAGGGCTTATAATGGGGGTGTTACGGTACGTCTGTTACGCCCAAGAACCAAGCTAGCATGAATGCACTACACCACACCACACCACACCACACCACACCACACCACACCACACCACACCACAACACAACACAACACAACACAACACAACACAACACAACACAACACAACACAACACAACACAACACAACACAACACAACACAACACAACACAACACAACACAACACAACACAACACAACACAACACAACACAACACAACACAACACAACACAACACAACACAACACAATACAACACAACACAACACAACACAATACAATACAGTACAGTACAGTACAATACAATACAATACAATACACTTTAATTAACGTGGTCGATACGCTTAGCGTTAACGCTATTTTTCAGGTATGCCACGATTTGAACTAAATCAATGTTAAAACAGTTGTACTATAACTATTTTTACAATAAAATAACACTATATAATCAAACCTAAAATTAAAATTTAGTTCTAATCTATTTATAACGTTCTGTAAACTATAGTTCGTGTATACCAGATAGTAAATTCTTATATATTAAAGTTCTTATTATAGTTCTTATGTATCTACTCTATACATTTTGAGGTAGAGAGCATTTGTGCTAGTCACAACTCATGATAATCTCTGTATTCCACGAGGTACCTACCAAGGAAAATAATACAGCGAACTGCGAGGCGAAGCGCGTGAATGGGTTATCACTGCGACCACTGCGACGAAATAATATTTACATAAGTACATATTACTTTTAGGGAAGAATTCGGCGAGCACTCCCCTTGGGTAATTGACGTATTTAGCAGCGCGCTTTGTTTGCTAGGACGACAGACAGGTCAAGACACGCACATTCCTATTTGAGTGTTGCCAACTAGGGCTCGTTTGTTAACAATGTTATTTTTTCCAATCTATACATCACAGGCATGGTTTGTGTCAAGTGCGCGTAAGATATTCGTCCTGATCTGGAGAGATTGCGCGTGCTTAAAAATATGCGCACATTTATTTGGCCGCTGAAGAGTAAAGTGCGCGCACTCGACTGTGTTTGCGCAAGTCGCTTTTCTAGACTCGAAATGTCTTTTAGTCAACAACGATATCTCATGAGGATCTGGGGAGATTTCGCGTGCTAGTTACCGGTGGCACAAAGATGCGCGCAGATTTTCCTAAACCACTAAAGAGGAAAGTGCGCGCCCTCGACTGAAGTGCGTTGAATGTATTTACGCAAGCTACTTTCTAGACTCGAGATGTATTTTAGTCGGCAACGATATCTAATCCTATGAGGACCTGGAAAGATTGCGCGCGGTATCCGGTGCCCAATGATACGCGCGCATTTGCTTAGCCGTTGAAATGCGCGCATTCGACTGAATTGTTTAGAATATATTTGCGCAAGCTACCCTTAGACTTACGATGAAAAACCTGCTTTTCAATTCATATATCACGCACGAACGATTCATTGCCCATGATGATCAAGGGAGATTGCGCAGCTGCGCGCGATAAGCGGTGCTCAAGGATACGCACATTTACTCAGCGGAGCCACTATTAAAAGTGCGCGCTGTCGAGAATGCATTTGCGCAAGCTTTTTCTCCGAATGTTTAGCCTAGTTTTCGTATATCAACAACAATCACGCACGATGATCACATATTTGGTTTGAACCCTTGGCATCATAGATAGACGAATAACGAAATCCTATATATGGAGGATTTCATTTGTGCGTTAAGTTTTCTTGAGGTGTTTGTAAAATTAAACATGTTGGTTTTTGTAACGTGACTGAAACAGCTCCATTGTTCATTCTTTGCTGCATGAGCCAGCCAAAAGCTGCCTCTTTTATTGTTTGTTGTACTCAGTACTCTGTCTAACGCCAGACGATTTTACTCTTCAAAGAGAGCAATGTGTTAACAAGTAATTAACCCATTACTGCCTGAACCAGCTATTAAACACTGCTTCTTTGGTTGCTCTACTGTCTAACGCTAGATAGAGGGAGAACCCTCAGACATCATAGGCAGCAATAGATTAACAAGTGATCAACCCATTCTTGCCTGAGTTGGCCAAAAGCTACCCCTTATTTGTTGTACTCTGTCTAACGCCAGATGACATTACTCGTTAAAGCGAGAACCCTTGGCTCAGACATCCTAGATAGCAATGGGTTAACAATTCATTGACCCATTCCTGCCGGAGCCGGCCAAAAATGGACCTTTTATTGTTGTACTCTGCCTACAGACGATTACAGACTATTATTCAATACAGAGACAGACTATTCTATACTGGTCAAAGCGAGAACGCTCTGACATCCTATAGGCAAAAATTGGTTGCTAACAAGTCATTGACCTATTCCTGGTAGAATCGGCCAAAAGCGGCCCCTTCTACATTAAATTGTTGTACAATTGTACTCTGTCTATTAACGCCACACGATTTTACTCATCAAAGATAGAAACAATGAGTTAATCAGCTGCTTTTGAAATGCCTGTACTCAGCCTAAACTAGACCGTAAGTACCTCAATAGAGGAAATCCTCCTTGTTTGAAAGTGTATTCATTTGATGACAATCGTAATTTATTAATTGCCCAGACAAACGGAAACAAGTGAATCTTGTCACAAAGAGCTGTATTCACCGTTGGGGGGTTACACTTGTCAACCTTTCCATACTTGACTTTTTACGCCGTGTTCTTATCCATCGGTTTCCCAATACGTCAAACTTAGCTTGCTTTGTAAGTCGTGTTGATCGTTAAAAGGTGTCTTTTGGCCACTATCTTATCTCGAGTCGAATACATCTGGGATTTCTTCGTTTTGTGTGAGAACCCCTCTCTATATGGGGGTGCCTTGATACGCTTTTAAATGGATAACCAGATTTGTTCGACGGAAGTCGACTGGTCGTTATTTAACTGTTAATGTACATGACAATTGCCCTCAGACTTGACGTCTGTTTCATTGAATGCGTACACAGCACGGTGGATGATTTTTTCCGAATCGCTTTCGGCAGCTGTTTTGATGGTTCAATTTGGGCAATGACGTATCCGTGTTTTCAGCTCGAAGTTGTGAAAATTTCAGTCGTTCTTGCTGTACAATCTGTCGTTAGTAGCTCTGAGCCCCAGACGGGACTAGAACCCACAACCTGCCAAGCACTATTGCTGGGTTCTCTAACCATTGAGCTACTAAGAACTCAGATTGAAGATCGAGGCTGTTTACGATATTTATACGAACGAACGAACGAACGAACGAACGAACGAACGAACGAACGAACGAACGAACGAACGAACGAACGAACGAACGAACGAACGAACGAACGAACGAACGAACGAACGAACGAACGAACGAACGAACGAACGAACGAACGAACGAACGAACGAACGAACGAGCGAGCGAACGAACGAACGAACGAACGAACGAACGAACGAACGAACGAACGAACGAACGAACGAACGAACGAGGGGGAGCACGGGTGGCGTGTGCTATTAGGGCGCTGCCTCTCACCAATAGTTAAGCCCGATTAGACGGGGTTAGTACTTGGATGGGTGACCGTCTGGGAATAACCCCGTTCTCGGGGTGGGGACTCATGTGAGTAGAGTTTAGTTGGTCTCTCCTGTGCTTCGAGGGTTTTTCGCCGGGCTCTCCGGTTTTCCTCTCTCCGTAAAATCAACACATGTAGGTCTTAGGTGTAAATGGAGGACCCCACCAGCTCTGCTGAAAAACTTATCCTCCTTAAATAAAGAATAATACGAACGAACGAACGAACGAACGAACGAACGAACGAACGAACGAACGAACGAACGAACGAACGAACGAACGAACGAACGAACGAACGAACGAACGAACGAACGAACGAACGAACGAACGAACGAACGAACGAACGAACGAACGAACGAACGAACGAACGAACGAACGAACGAACGAACGAACGAACGAACGAACGAACGAACGAACGAACGAACGAACGAACGAACGAGTTCGAACGAGCGATAACTGGAGAAGAGGCTTTTGACTCTGTTTCTAACTCTTTCCTGTCCGAAATGGTCCTCAGGATTTTATTCTGGCTAACGCCATAAGATTTTATTCACCTCTGGGGAAGCCCTCGGACAGGAATGAGTTCAATACATTTTAAGTGATGCTCGGCATTAAGTGATGCACTACAGCTATTTAATGTTATAACCGTAGACCCACAACGATTTTATTAGTTTAATCAAACACTTATGTTATGTTTATGACCCAGAGTGAATTGAGGACCTCTTATGTAAACAACTTGTTTTTGGAAGCTTTATTCAACGCTCTATGCTTATAGCTTGTTCTCTTTTCTTTATATATCCCGCGCGTGTTGCGAGCGCCGCGTGGTAACACCCCACGTGGAGCACACGCGTTATTGTTAGCGAAATGTGGGTGGCAGAGTTGGAAAAAGTATTCAACCTTCCTCCGGATGGGTTTTTTAAGTTTAGATAACCTTCCTCAAAAAATATAGCGACAATTTTGTGTTTTGCAACGTTCATAAATACTGCGTGACTTTTACAGTACCTTGGTTTTCTAGGTTTTCCTATATAGGTAAGCTTTGGCATACTACAATAGCTACTAATAACTGACCGCTTCTGACTGACAGCCTACTAACTACCCTCGACTACTGCGAAGATACAGACATCACAGCAGACATCAGCGTACATGTCTCACACATGTAACTGCTGCCACTGCCAGTGCTGCATAATTGTTGGTTAGCCAATGTTTTGCTGCAAATCGCTTTTCTTCTCGACACCTTGCTTGGTCAGTTGTAACTTTCTCACATTACCAAATGTGTTGTTTCACGTGTTTTCACTTTAAACCTTCCTCACTAAAGTAAACCTTCCTCCGGGTGGTACCCGCATACCCGCATACCCGCAACTTTTATCCAACTCTGGTGGGTGGGCTGTTTGACTATTCGGAGGTTTGACTTATTTTTTCAACTACGATAAGGTCCTTTTGTCAGATTTTAATCAAGCTGTATCTCTCTAAGTTTACGCAGATGTCCACTAAAACTGCAGCACAGATACTACTTAAAGTGCTTATATCACTTGTGGGGTTTTAACGTATTTGAATAGAGCAAAAAAAGTTAGTTAATAAGTTATTTTGCCGTTTCTGATTTAGTCAAATAGTTCCTGACATATATTGCCTTCTGAACATGCCAATTTTCAAAAATTTCCGTCGTTTATTTTAACACCTTTGGGGGTCTGGGACTCAGGAACGAGTCATTCAAAACAACTACGTTTCGCGGCTTATTGATTCACAAAAACACATATATTTGACTGCAAAATCGAAATGTCGAGCTCGCACCCGTTTTCCAGTAAGCACGAGAGTTCATATTATCATTCCAACTAAGAAGATGGTCGTCTTAGGTTCCTGAGTTCCAGGCCCCCGTGTTTAAAAATGAACGACGGAAATTTTTGGCGAAAGGCCCAAATTGGCATGTTTAAAGGCCTATATTTCAGAAACTATTAAACTAAATCAAAAACGGCAAAATAACTCATTAACTAACTATTTTTGATCTATTTAAATATGTTAAAACCCCACAAGTGATATACGCACTTTAAGGTATCTTGTGGTAAGTCTCACAACGAAATATTGCGTTGCGAGTTGCAGAGAAAGTGGAAGCAGCTTCTACTTTTTGCAACGCTACGCGACAAGTTGCAGCATAGCATGTAAAGCTTGATTTCCACTAGGCGTAAAATATCGCGCGCTCGGCTTTTCTATTGTGCAAATTGAATAGTTTTCTACTTCGTCCCACATGGAAACTCACAAGACAAAAGAAAAAAAGTCGAACGCGAGACATTTTACGCCCAGTGGAAATCCAGCTTAACATCCCCACTGCAACAACTTAAACTACAAAACTAAACTAAACTAATCTTATTTACACTGGATAGCTCTATCCAGTAAGGGCCATCCCTCATTGGTCCAGTGTTTCTACAGGAGGAAACCGGAGTACCCGGAGGAAACCTGCGATGTTTGGTAGAGTCAAACTGGAAGCACTCTTCTCACATGCGGCCAACTTGTGAAATTTTAATCAGATAACTGCTGAGAGCAGGAATTGAACCCGGGTCGCAGAAGTGAAAGGCACGTGCGCTAACCACTGTGCCACCAACTTACAATATTTTTTTCAGCAAAAATTGCTTTGCAAGTTGCAAAGAGAATTGCCTCTTGTAACATGGCCTTAGCTATAGACAGTATATTATTTTTAGACACAAGTGTATTGAAATAGTTTCATTTGTTATCGCATGGATCTCAATCGTACGCCAGACAAAGGATTTAGATTTAGTGAATCACAGTAGCGGATCTTGTTTATCTGAAATAGCAGAAAAAGACCGCAGTAACACTTTTTTTATCTTTGCTGAAATTATAATCGTCTATATAAGTCTTAGTCTAAGGTTTTGTCTGTTGTTATCTCGTTTTGACGAAATTAATGATTGAATTAAGGTTCTGGTTCAACAAGATCAATTAAGTTGTGTGGATGAAATCACGTGAGGAAAATGACGTACTCTAGTTGCAAACATGGGGTGTTACAGGAATCGCTCAGGCAGGAATGGGTTAATCACTTGTTAACCCATTGCTGCCTAGGATGTCTGAGGGTTCTCTCTTTGATGAGTAAAATTGCCTGGCGTTATATAGACAGGGTAAAACAATATCTTAATGAAGGGGCCGTTTTTAGCCACTTAGGCAGGAATGGGTTACATCTACATCTACATCTACATCTACATGAATTAAGTCGGTAAAAACCTATCGGTTATCACACCAACTATAAAATAAAAATGGTAAATAATATCTAAAAATCTAAATACCCAAAAAACAAAAACCTAATTAGTTATGACATACATTAAAAAAAATCATTTAAGTTGTTTTTAAATTGGGAGAGACTGTCTGCGCACACAATTTCTGAAGGAAGTGAATTCCATTCCTTGATCGTACGGGGAAAAAATGAAAATTTAAAAACGTCTTTACTAATTCTCGGAACTCTATATTTAAAATTGTGACTGCCACGGGTTCTTGGTTCTGCCACGGTTAATCACTTGTTAACCTATTGCTGCCTAGGATGTCTGAGGGTTCTTCCTTTGACAAGTAAAACCTTCTGGCGCATTAGACAGAGTAAAACAAGAAAGGGGCCATTTTGGCTGGCTCAGGCAGGAATAGGTTAAAGTATGGAACAGAATTTCTGAATACGCTTTCTTTTTATTTTAAACAGACGAGAAATTATTGAGTAACAGACCGAAATCGGATCATGGTAATCCTAACCTTCATTCGTTACCGCAAGTGAAGAATGGTGTTCATCGCAGAGCTAAAAGGGAAACTATTTTTCAAGGTGCTCAGTCATATCCAAGATATGTTGAACTGATGTTTACTGCTGATAAATCAATGTTGGATCATTACGGAAGCGAGTTTGAACTCAAGAGATATCTTCAGACCATTGTTGGGGTGGTGAGTGTTTTATTTTGGTGGTGGTGTCGGTGGTGGTGTTGGTGTTGATGTTGGTGTTGGTGTTGTTGTTGGTGTTGGTAGTGGTGGTGGTGGTATTATTGTTGTTGGTGGTGGTGGTGGTGGTGTTGGTAGTGGTGGTGGTGGTGGTGGCATTGTTGGTGTTGGTGTTGTTGTTGTTGTTGTTGTTGTTGTTGTTGTTGTTGTTGTTGTTGTTGTTGTTGTTGTTGTTGTTGTTGTTGGTGTTGGTGGTGGTGGTGGTGGTGGTGGTGGTGGTGGTATTGTTGTTGTTGTTGGTGGTGGTGGTGGTGGTGGTGGTGGTGGTGGTGGTGTCGGTGTTGGTGGTGTTAGTATTGTTGGTGTTGTTGTTGTTGGTGGTGGTGGTGGTGGTGGTGGTGTTATTGTTGTTGTTGTTGTTGTTGGTGGTGATGGTGGTGGTGGTGGTGGTGGTGGTAGTAGTAATCAATGCAAAATTTGTTTTTGTTCAACCGATATTTTCTTTTTGGCGTATCCCTCATAATCTCTTTATTTTATCATTATTGTGTAGCTCATACAGTCAACAAACTTTTTAAGTACATGTGGGGGTTGAGAAACATATCAAAAGATAAAAAGATTTGATAATTATGAATGTAGATAAATCAGTTTTGAGCGCATGTTACGCGAAATAGAAAAAATTCTCCCCTTAAAGCACTCTAGGATATTAGTTATTGTACGCTGCCACTCCCTTTGTTGTTGTGGGAAAACTTTATCTTTTTACTCTGTCTAATATCAGCCAGACGATTTTACTCGTCAATGAGAATAGGGAGACGCATAGCCCCCCTCCCCCCCCCCCCCCCCCCAGAAATTTTGCAGCAACTGACTCATCAATCACCATTCACAAATTATAGGTTACTCGTTAGGCTAAAGTCACTGTTACAGCCTCATTTCTGTCAGCCAAAAGCACCCATATATAGTGATAAGTCAACCCCATTAAACACAACATCGAAAAATTGTTGAAATGTGTTGTATTTTAACTAGTTTTTATGACATGTCATGACCTTCAGTGTTCTTAAAAATCACCCCTCAAAATGCAGGAAATGGCATTTCCAAGACTCTAAATTTCAAAAATTTTCGAGGGGGCATGCCCCTGGACCCCCTAGAAGAGTCCCTTTTTGTAAACGCCCTCCCCCCGGGGAAATTCTTAGAAAGGCCCTGTTCAGCACTTCAGCCCCCCTGGACGAAAACAAAACTCTACGCCTATAGGGGGACGTCTCGGAAAGGCATGCGTGCAAACAGTTAAACGCACTGTTCATTAACCCGTTCTTGCGCATTAATAATAGGGACCTTAAGATCTACGATGGCAACTTCGAGGACAATGTCCTTCAAACAAAAACATTCTTTTTGCAAAACAAAGATAATGAATAATTTCTAGTCCCAAGAGCAGTGCTGTTAGTAACTTCGTTACAAGTAACTAGTTACAGTAACTAGTTACAAGTAACTGTAACTGAAACTAGTTACTTTTTCTGAAGAAGTAACTGTAACTATAACTAGTTACTTTTTTGAAGAAGTAACTGTAACTAGTTACAATATTTGGTTTAAAAATGTAACTTTTGTAACTGATTTTCAGTCAGTTGAGAATGTCATTCTTTCTTGATAAAAAAAATGGTATTGATATAATAATAAAGGTATATTATGTCCAATTTGACTATTTCTTTGTAGTCATAACTATATTTAGCTGTAAAAACATAATTATGGTACTGGCATCTAAATACCAGCAATTTCTGGGTTGATACTACTAACGCGGACAAAGGGATGTAACTTTGTAACTAGTTACAAAATTTTTGGTGTAACTTTGTAACTGTAACTGTAACTAGTTACTTTATTTTCATTGTAACTTTTATTGGTAACTAGTTACTTTTCTAACAATGTAACTGTAAGTGTACCTAGTTACAAAAATTATGTAACTTTCACACAACAGCCCAAGAGTAATCTGAACACCGTCCTCGCTCTGTATACTCAGACCATTTTCACGTCTTCAGGACGACGATGACTCGTGGGGTGATGAGAACTGTTGTCTGAGATTGCCTTAACACAGACACTGCAACCGTTTTAACACTTTGAAAATTATAAAACAAGCCTCAATTATTGAATACAGTAGTCGGTTAACCGTGACTTCTTTTTAATGCTAAAATTTGAATTGCTTTTTAACCGCCGTCGTCGTCCTAGCATCTTAAGGTCCCTGTTGTTGTAAGACAACCGTTATCTTTTTTAGTTTTTACAATGCAAGACGATTTTACTTGTCAACGGGGAGACGTCTCAACAAACCGCAGACGAAAAGGTTAAAACAATATTTCGGCGTTTATCGCGTAATAGAACAAGTGAATAACAGTTCCCACGGTATACAATTCATCAAAAAAATCATGAGAATTTGATTGGTTAAAACGAGATAAAAGCCACACACAAATGGTTTCAAACGTAAAACGTTGTTGTGATTTGCGTATAAACCGAAATGGCTGTATCAGACGAGATATACCGATAGCACAAATTTAGCTATAGTGGGCGGGACCGTTTCAATTGCGTGGGAATTTGTTTCAATCCAACCCAGCATCATGTATTAAACGCTACAATTCTTCAAAGAGCATGAAATTCAAGAATTTGAATATTTACCTCCCCTTTTCCAGACAGCTGGAAGAGATTTTAATTGATTTTTTAAAAAACGTTCTGGACGTAAGAGATTTCCGAGTTTTTGCAGAACCTTTGGTATTATTTTAAGCTCTTTGAATAACAGGGTTCGTTGCATTCGATTGCAAATTCAAAACAATAATAGCAGCAACAGCAACAGCAACGGCAACGGCAACGGCAACAACAACAACAACAACAACAACAACAACAACAACAACAACAACAACAACAACAACAACAACAACAACAACAACAACAACAACAACAACAACAACAACAACAACAACAACAACAACAACAACAACAACAACAACAACAACAACAACAACAACAACAACAACAACAACAACAACAACAACAACAACAACAACAACAACAACAACAACAACAACAACAACAACAACAACAACAACAACAACAACAACAACAACAACAACAACAACAACAACAACAACAACAACAACAACAACAACAACAACAACAACAACGACGACGACAACAACACCACCAGAGGCAGCAACAGCAGTAACAGCCGCAGCAACACCGTATAAATATGGCGGATTCAACATTTTTGTAGAATACCTACCATCATAATTATGATTTGTTTATCGTTTGATATGTTTCTCAACCCCCAAATGCTTATAAAAAGTTTGTTGATTCTATAAGCTACACAATAATGCTAAAATAAGAAGATTTTGAGTGGTACGCCAAAAAGTTCTAGGGTTTTCAGCGCTTTTACTGAAAATACGTGACATAGAAAAAATTCTCCTCTTAAACTATTTATCAATATGCAAGTACAGTGCATACTAATATATTTGGACCGTTTCAGGTACACGACATCTTTCTGGACCCTAAAATTGGAAACTCCATCGAAGTAGTTCTGACTGGTATAAAAATACTAAAAAATAATAAGGTAAGGCGATTGCATTACCAGAAATTTGGGTCATTTGTGCCGCTGCTCTCGATCAGCGGCTATATTCGCCTAATAATATAATTATGTATTCTAGAATTTCTAATGAGTGTGATTCTACTGTATTCTAGTGTTTCTCATTATTCAGGTCATTGAGTTCTTTAGAATTCGCCTAAATCGTGCACGAAAAGGACTGTGAAATCAAGCAAGTTCAAACGCTTTTGGAAGTACTATGCTAGAGATAAATGAGGACCTTTATGTGCTCTCGAAGTAGACTGACTCATGCCGAATGCAACGCGAGTCGGGCACTTCGCATCGCCCGTAACGTTGTTGGTCAATTTGGCCAATTTCTAGAACCTGTTTGCAAAGATTACTATGGCTAACACTATGGATAGTGGCGCTTTCAGTGCAAAAATAAGACGAGCTAGGGAAGTATTTTGTCGTCGAAGTAAGCAAAAGTTTTTTAGTTATAACTGTTCCTTAGTCCATGCTGAAGTCAAATGGAGTCGGGCAAAGAAGAAATATGTCACCGTTTCAGCAAAGTTTGAATTATTATCTGCTCTCCTTATTATTTACTGTTGAGAATCTCCATTATTATGGTCCTTAATACGCACGCGCGCCACCATCTTGTCCCAAATTTCTGGTAATGGTCAGTGTTCTTTGTTCTTTCAACTTTTATTTGGACCAAGAGAGAGAGAAAAAAAAAGTATAAAATTACAAGT
This sequence comes from Corallium rubrum, assembly GCA_964035015.1. Lineage (NCBI taxonomy): Eukaryota > Metazoa > Cnidaria > Anthozoa > Scleralcyonacea > Coralliidae > Corallium > Corallium rubrum. The sequence goes on from OZ036004.1 coordinate 9,654,281, forward strand.
CCAAATTCGGCGAGCACGAACGAGAAAACTCCCATGCGAGGTGCTCACCGTAAAATTAAAATAAAAAGTAATGATATATACATAGATCTATCGAAGATTAAGTTGGACTAGACATGACAGGAACAATTCCTGCATATGGAATAGGAACAAGGCGAATCTGGGTCAAAGGTAGTGTTCGTGAGTTCAGTATGAGTTAGGCGTAGATAGGACTTAAACCTAGTTAAAGAAGAAAATATATCAGATGGTGCATGCTTAAGTAATAAATAGTTTCAGGGTTTAACTATTCTATTAAAGTAAGATCCTTGAAAGGTACTAGTTTTACAATGTGAGGTTTTAAGAAGTGAGGACGAGCCAGATCGGGTGTTTCAATTATGTACAGGATTAAAATAGTCGACGTTTAGATCTATATAAGTTTATCTTTACATTTGTAGTAAAAGATCAAGTCACGGATTTCACGGTCGATTTTTCAGTGTAACATCATAGTCAATCGAGATATGGTCTGGAAACTCGGCAAACTTCAAAGCGCCTATAATGAGCTGTGATTTTATGTTGAACCGTACCTTACACCGTGCACATCCTTTGTTTTAGGTTTATTAATATTTAAATAGCACGGTTGAGTGATTGAACTGAAACGTTGCTATTGGACAATTCGTTCATTATACTAAAATACAATGTGTTCAGTGACCGTGCACCGTGCACAAAAATGCATAAAGGCGAACAAAAAGATAGACCAAAGACTTTAGCTGAGTTTCCAGACCATATCTCGATTGACTATGGTAACATTAAAGTGCCTATACCATGGCTAATGATTTTCTGGGCAGAAAACGTAAACGAATTATAAAGATAAGAGCCCAGCTCAAAATTCTTAAATGCAAAGCCATAAATAACAAAGTCAAACATTTTAAAATAAGTTTACTAACGTTTCGTTGCTAATCTTGCAACATCTTCAGAGTGATAATTGACAAGTGTGAAATTCTATCTATATATAAGTTAGTTAGTTTCAGAAATTGCAGCTTGACGTTAGTAATAATTGTCAGTTGTTTGCTGTACAAGCTGTGTTAGTTAGTAATACTCAGAAAAACTCTGAGCTCTAAGCGGGACTCGAACCCACAACCTTCTGAATGCTAGCCAGACACTCTAACCATTGAGCCACTAGAACTCAGATAGCGGAGCAAGGTTAATTAAAGTACTTATACGTTAGACTGTGCCCAGTCCTCCAGGAATGGTTAGAGCGTCTAGCTAACATTCATTCAGAAGGTTGTGGGTTCGAGTCCCGCTTAGAGCTCAGAGTTTTTCTGAGTATTACTAACTAACACAGCTTGTACAGCAAACAACTGACGATTATATATAAGTTATTTACATATGAGAATATTTAATTAGAACGGCGAACCAATGAAAATTAAGGTGACGTAATAAACATAGGCTCAACATCCAGAAAAGGCAGAATTAAAATAAGCAAAGAGGAATAGAAGAGACGTTTTCATTTAAAGAGGGTTTGAGTTTAGAAATAAGTAAACTTTCTCGAATGAGTAGTTCAAAATTAGAAGAAGAACGACAAAAAGAGATTATAGAAAAATCATTGGGAGAAACAGAGTGTGAAGTTTTAGAAGAATGTGTTTGAATAGCAGAAAGCGAAACGGTTGTCAGTCTCTTTCCCGTCAAAGGCAAAACACCCATGTGTTCTGAGATCCGCGTATGTAAATGGCGCCTATATCATGATTGGAGATTTTACACATTTAGGATATTTGGAACGTTCTGAGAAGATTTGTAATATATCTGCCTTTTCTAAAATTTCATCTTCATGGACTTTTTTGCTGTTAAAGTTGACGGAAGTGACGTCTAGGCAGGAATCTGTACAGTGGTTTTTATATAGACAAATTCATGCGTGGATGTCACTTCCATCAAATTTAACAGTGAAAAAGTCAATGAAACATGAAATGTTTCCATGAACATGACATTTTAGAAAAGGAAGATATATTACAAATCTTTTCAGATGGTTCCAAATATCCTAAATATTGTTACGAGCGTCCCGACTTAAGATATTTTGATTCTATTTTACTCTCAACAAAAAACAGTGTGAACCAGGTACTTTCTTAAAACTGTTTATTTACTTCAATTATACTATGTAATTAGCGTCTTTATAACTTTAACGGATAGGTAATTAATCCTTAACAGTTCAAACTTATCTCTTAATCTCTGCCTAAGCACAACTCTGTGAGTCTTCAACGACTTCTTCTTGACTTCTTCTATCAACGATGATCCATTTCTTTCTGGTAGTTTTTGTGATGCCATTCAGGCACTTCTCTTAACGCCTTGTGAATAATGCATGACTCGCTTAGTTGTGCTCAAGCTTTTATAATACTGGTAGAGGAAGATATTGTGAAACTATGACTAATTTCCTCTACGTAGAATGAGTCAGTAGTTTTATATTAAAGTCTCTTATCAAACCACCGATTACAACATCTCCGCCAACTCATGTCCGTTTACGTAACTTGTGATTTCTCAATCTATATCCTTTACGTGTTGGAATTTGCTACATCATGCTGTACGTATTGGATCTGGAGTATTTGCTAAATCATGCAACTACAAATTATTTCCCATAGGTAAATTAGAATAACGTAAACTATATTACAATATTATAGTATACATGATAATTGTATATCATGTAACAATATGTAAAGTCCGCAATCATGATATAGGCATTTAACCAATTGGTCTTTTATCCAAGAGGGACCTTTTTCCGACCGGAGTTTTAATTTTGAAGGATTTATTACGCAAGAGGGGCTTTTTCCTGACCGGAGTTTTATCTTTGAACTAGGATTTAGAGGTGACAAGTGACGCGAAGAAATCACTACGTAGATTCTGCGCATGGCAGCACAAACAGAATGTGAAGTCAGATGCAGATGCTGGTCATTACGATACTGCAGTGTTAATTACAAGGTAGGCAAGACTTTCTTTGAGTAGGTGTGAAAAGGATGGAGGTGTGTTAAAAGGATCTAAAGGGAGGAGAATAATGAGGAAAGTGTGGCAGAAAAAGGAAGAGGAGAAGAGTGGGATAGAGGAGGAGTAGACTTGCTCCAAGTCCGCCTCTTTGCGCTAGTTTTTGCGGGCGAGCGGAAAGGCGGGAGGAAAGAGGCGGACTTGTTTCGCTTGCAGGTTTTTGAATCTAATTAAATATTCTGGCGGGAAATCGCTGAAATGTACATCGCCCTGTTTTGACGTGTTTCGGGTTGTCGTACATGCAATGGAAAGTGGTTCTACCCCTATTAAAACGTTTTCAAGAGTCTGTTTAACTCCAACTTCCAAAGCATATTAGCCTTTTAGCAATTTAGCCTGAATATAATTACTTCCCGAATTACGTCACCGGTCGAAAAATTCACCGGTGAATTTTGGCGCGCTGCAGGTAGGAAAAGTCCTTTTCAACGAGGAACCGAAAGGTCAAAAATGTTTGAAAAGGACTTTGAAAAGGAAAAAGTCTAGAGGAGGAGGTGAAAGGGAGGGAGGGAGGGGATAAGAAGAAAGTATAGCAGAAGTGGAGGTGGAATGATTTTTGTGATATTTTTTTCCACGCAGGAAAGACATTTGTCGAGCAAAAGACAGCTGCGACACCTTAGGTTAGTCCATCCATAGTTAATAGAAACTAAATATGGTTTGGAAGCTCAATAAAAGTCATTGTTTTATGTTTTTGTTCAGGTTTGTGGAAATTTTTGCACTTTGACGGTTGCTGAACGTATTGTGTTTTCTGTATAATGAAGCAATCATCCAATAGCAACGTTTGGGTTCAATCACTCAATCGTACTGTTTAAATATTAATAAACCTAAAACAAAGGATTTGGCACCTTCATGTACCTTTCAACATGAATCGTTGCTTGATTGTTAACCGCTTTGAATTTTGCCAGGTTTCTAAACCATGTATATTTTCTATTAAGTATGGTTCATCTTTGTGTCACACATGAGTATTGTATTGTTATGCCAATGTTATACTATGCTAATGTTATATGTTTGAATATTAAATGTTTATGTGTTTATTCGGTGTAATGTGTTGAAGGGATTAAAATTAGAATAGTTTTGAAACTGAGATTTTATTTGTGTAGGTCTCGCTGAACTTGGGACAATGTGTGATCCAGCAAGGAGTTGCTCTATTGTTGAAGACGGTGGAATGGGAGTTGCTTTCACCATAGCGCATGAATTGGGACATGTGTAAGTATGTTTAGACGTGGAGTGGAGTGGCGTGCGTGACGTGACGTGACGTGAAGTGAAGTGGAGTGGAGTGAAGTGGAGTTGAATAGAATGAAATGAAGTGAAGTGAAGTGAAGTGAAGTGGAGTGGAGTGGCGTGGAGTGGAGTGAGTGGAGTGGAGTGGAGTGGAGTGGAGTGGAGTGGAGTGGAGTGAAGTGGAGTGAAGTGGAGTGGAGTGAAGTGGAGTTGAATGGAATGAAATGAAGTGAAGTGAAGTGAAGTGAAGTGGAGTGGAGTGGAGTGGAGTGGAGTGGAGTGGAGTGGAGTGAAGTGGAGTGAAGTGAAGTGGAGTGGAGTGGCGTGGAGTGGAGTGAAGTGGAGTGGAGTGGAGTGGAGTGGAGTGGAGTGGAGTGGAGTGGAGTGAAGTGAAGTGAAGAGAAGTGGAGTGGAGTGGAGTGGAGTGGAATGGAGTGGAGTGAAGTGAAGTGAAGTGACTACACGGTAGTTA
>OZ036004.1:9663967-9758967 GCA_964035015.1 Corallium rubrum
TGTAACCGGGACGATATGACGGATATGCCTTTCACCTCTGCGACCTGGCTTCGATACCTGCTCAGTTCAGTTATCTGAAAAGTGCTTCCAGTTTGACTCTACCAAACACCGCCGGTTTCTTCCTGTAGTAACACTGGACCAATAAGGGATGGCCCTAACTAGACCTCTAGGAAGAACAGTTAGATATAACTGGTAAAGAGCTATCACAGTATAAATAAGATTAATTTTTTTTAGTTTTAGTGTAATTTAGCTCGTATTTAAACCTACGCTACATTGAGTCAATTTAGCTAAGATTAAAGGCGGTTTTCCACTAGGCGAAAAATGTCGCGCGAAGCAACATTTTCTTTTGTCTCGCAAGCTCTCGAGTGGAACTAATTAGCCAAGACAAAAGAAAAATGTCGAGTCGGTCGACAAATGTCGCCAAGTGGAAACCGCCTTTAGTAACTACAGACTTCGAGAGTTACAATATATACACTACTTTAATCATGAAACGAACTATCCACTTGCCTAATTATATTTACTATGATGTTACAGGTTACAACAAAGTCACGACTTTCTATCCTGGTTATTCCTCGCTTAGAATTGAACAAACAACTCCTAAAATTGATGTAAGCAGTCTAAAACAAAACGGAGACGATTACAATTATCTAGGTACAAAATTCCTCAATATATTGTATATTGTGCAGCTATGGTTTATCTGGTGTGGTGTGGTGTGGTGTAGTTTTGGCAATGGTGTGTGAGTGTAGGGTAGGATTAGAAGGTAGCGTAGAATATGGTAGAGTCGAATGTGTTGTGTTGTGTTGTGTTGTGTTGTGTTGTGTTGTGTTGTGTTGTGTTGTGTTGTGTTGTGTTGTGTTGTGTTGTGGTATGGTGTGGTGTGGTGTGGTGTGGTGTGGTATGGTATGGTATGGCATGTTGTGGTGTAGTATGGTATGGTATGGTATGGTATGGTATGGTATGGTATGGTATGGTATGGTATGGTATGGTATGGTATGGTATGGTATGGTATGGTATGGTTGTGATGTGATGTGATGTGATATGGTATGATAGGTGTTGTGTGGTATGGTATGGTATTGTATGGTATGGTATGGTATGGTATGGTATGGTATGGTATGGTATGGTACGGTACGGTACGGTACGGTTTGGTATGTTATAATATATATGATATGATACGATACGATACGATACGATATGATATGATATGATATGATATGATATGATATGATATGATATGATATGATATGATATGATATGATATATGATATCATTGATATGATATATGATACGGTGTGGTATGATATAGTACGGTATGGTGGTGTATGATGTGCTATGATACAGTATGATGGGGTGTGGTATGGTGGTGTGGTATAGCTAAGCACAACATGGCACAGTACTGTGCTTAATTACATGAGATATGCTACGTCACGTATGGAGATTTGACATTTTTTTCAAACATTTTTCCGTTCTTCTAGTACTTCTGGACGAAGATTACAACAACATTCTTAACTCTGGTTTCGTCGTAACGCAAGGTTATGGTGTCACACACGAAGAGGGAGGTTTAAAAATCACCTACTCCGGCTCACAAACCTATCCTGAATTCATCAAGATTGATGGCAAGTTAACGAAGAAAATATTCTTACAGGTAAAAATACAGTAACTTGGTGTCATGCATATTAACATTATTACTTGGGCTACCTGTGGTAGGCCGAGTCTAGGTTTCGGCTTGGTTTTTTGGGTCATGGCCAGAAATTTATGATGTCAGTCCAGCAAAGTATGCGCACAAACTACCGTATTTAGAAATTCAATATGGCAGAAAATGTTAGTAAGTGCACTAACAGCAAACAATTTAATACTCTTTTTGTACTCTAGGTTCTGTCAATAGAAAGGGTTCTTCCGCCTAAAATAACATATTCGTACATTAGACCAGTTAAAGCCTTAGAGAAGTATATTTGGGATAAGAAAGGAGCGTGGTCTAAATGTAGCCATGATTGTCAAGGTAATGTCCTTTTTACATAAAATGATGTTTTGCGATCATCATCGTTGTTGTTGGTGTTGGTGGTGGTATAGGTGATGGTGACGATGATGGTCGTGGTATTGCTGGTGGTGAGTATAGTGGTGGAAGTGGTGGTGATGATGGTTTGATGGTGGTGTTGATTGTGATGGTGGTGCTGTGGTAGCGATCATATTGGTAATGTCAGTAATAGCGGTGTTTGTGGTGGTGACAATGATGATAGTGGTAGGAGTGGTGGTGATGGTGCTTGTGACAATGGTGGTGTTGATGGTAATCGTGGTGGTAATAGCGGAGATGGTGATGGTGACAATGATGTGATCATGAGAATGGTGATAGTGATGATGATTATTATAATAATGATGATGGTGATGGTGACGATGATGATAGCGATGGTGATCATGAGAATGGTGATAGTGATGATGATGGTGATGGTGGTGATGGTGGTCGTGAAAAATTATTTTTTGCTACTGTTCTCTTAGGATTGAGAAAGCGAATATTAGTCTGTAAACGAGAGAGAGACGGTTTATCGGTCTCCACGATACGTTGTGACGCCAAGAAAAGGCCCAAGACAATAAAAGAAAATTGTAACACTCAATGTCTCTTCAAGTGAGTTGATTAAAAATATTGTACTTTTCTTAGTCAGTGTATCATTGTCTAAATGCCTTGCTCTCAATGTTTTCTCTTAGGTGGATGGTAAACGGTAGAGGAACTTGCCAACCTGGATGTGGTCCTGGTTCTCAGAAGATTTACTACAAGTGCGTCAAGCACGACATCAAATCTGGCGCCAACCTCGTCCAAAGCAATAAATATTGCAAGTTTATAACTAAACCTCGTTCAGAGCAGCCGTGTACTGGCAGGTGCGACAACGTTCAGTGGGTCTACTCAAAGTGGAATGATGTAAGTTACTGAAGTCGTTTTCAAGTGAATTGTTTTTACTTTTACTTGACGCGTGACGTGACGCGTGTGTGACGTAATATGTGACGTGACATTTGACGTGACGCGTGACGTGAGGTGACGTGGCGCGTGACGTAACGTGTGACGTGATATTTGACGTGACATAAGACGTGACGTATGACGACATGTGACGTGACGTAATGTGCGACGTGTGATGTGATGTGACATGTGACGTGTGTGTGACGTATTATGTGACGTGACATGACATGTGACGTGACGTGACATGTGACGTGCGTAAAACGTGACATAAGACGTGACGTGCGACGCGACGTGTGACGTGACGTGTGACAATACGTGGCGTGTGACGTGACATATGACGTGACGTGTGACACGACGTGTGACGTGACATGTGAAGTGACGTGAAGTGAAATGAAAGAGATATTTTTATTATTTTAAAAGTTCTTTCGAACTATATATAGGCATTTCAGTTACAAGTAATTTTCACATAATTGGTTATCATTTCAGTGTTCAAAAACGTGTAGTGGTGGTGTACAGACCCGAAGAGTTACATGTGTGGAAAAGATTTCGTATGTCAGAAAAGAGCTACCGGCGTCCACTTGCTCGAAGATTAAGAAAAGACCTTTACAAAGGACATGTAATACAGAACGGTGTCCGTCATGGAGGACAGGGAGGTGGACCCGGGTACGTATACGAGTTAGGTTTAGGCTTGGATATTAAGTCCGTCCCCAGAAATAAAAATATTCTAGGTTTCAGTTTGAACAAGCAAGAGAAGCCACTAGGAGAGACCTACTTCATACACGTTCGGTATTTTGAATAGTGACATGAACGTTGTTGTTTTCCGGGTCGGCCAAAAACAACTCCCTTACTGTCAGTTTACTCTGTCTAACACCAGACTGTTTTACCCTGTCTAATGCCAGACTGCTTACTCTGTCTAACGCCAGACTGTTTTACTGTGTCTAACACCAGACTATTTTACTCTGTCTAACGCCAGACCGTTTTACTCTGTCTAACACCAGACTATTTTACTCATCAATGGAAGATGGGAATTTTACTGATCAATGGGTTAACTAGTGATTAACCCATTCTTGCGTGAGATGGCCAAAAACGGCCTCTTTATTGTTTTACTTTGGCTAACGCCAGACGATTTTACTTGTCAAACAGACATCCTAGGCAGCAATGGGTTAAGGCTGCCACGATCTGCCACTAACGGGGAAAAATTGGGAGGAAAATGTATCTGGATTTTATTTCATACTTCCTGTCTTTTTTTTTATTTAGTGCTCGGCAGCGTGCGGTGAAGGCACTCAGCGACGAAGAGTTGCGTGTTTATGGAAAGGAAATAAAGTAGCCAAGGACAGTGCATGTGATTTAAGAAGGAAACCAAAAGAGAAACAGAGCTGTAGATTGAAAGCTTGCCCGCACTGGGAATACGGTGTATGGTCAGATGTAAGTAACATGATTTAGTTTTTCGTAGTAATAACGTTGGTAGAACGTCTACACCTACACCTACACCTACACCTACACCTACACCTACACCTACACCTACACCTACACCTACACCTACACCTACACCTACACCTACACCTACACCTACACCTACACCTAAACACACACCTTCACATCTACACCAACATTCCATTCCACTCCACTAATCCCTACTTTAACTCACTTCACCCTACGTCACTTCACTTCACTTCACTTCACTTCACTTCACTTCACTTCACTTCACTTCACTTCACTTCACTTCACTTCACTTCACTTCACTTCACTTCACTTCACTTCACTTCACTTCACTTCACTTCACTTCACTTCACTTCACTTCACTTCACTTCACTTCACTTCACTTCACGTCACGTCACGTCACGTCACGTCACGTCACGTCACTTCACTTCACTTCACTTCACTTCACTTCACTTCACTTCACTTCACTTCACTTCACTTCACTTTACTTCACTTCACTTCACTTCGCCTCACTTCGCCTCACTTCACTTCGCCTCACTTCACTTCGCCGCACCGCACCACACCACACCACACCACACCACACCACACCACACCACACCACACTACACTACACTACACTACACTACACTACACTACACTACACTACACTACACTACACTACACTACACTACACTACACTACACTACACTACACTACACTACACTACACTACACTACACTACACTACACTACACTACACTACACTACACTACACTACACTACACTACACTACACTACACTACACTACACTACACTACACTACACTACACTACACTACACTACACTACACCACACCACACCACACCGCACTACACCACACTACACCAAAATACATCACATCACATCACATCACATCACATCACATCACATCACATCACATCACATCACATCACATCACATCACATCACACTCCACTGTGAATACATTTTCAAAACTACATGGGTGAACATTTGTTTCTATTTAGTGTTCGGTCACTTGTGGCGCTGGACATGTGGTTCGACTTATACGTTGTGTGGATGCCGATGGAAAGGAATTGCCAGACAAGCAGTGCCCCGCCCTTGAGAAACCAATATCACGACGAAACTGCAGTGACTTACCACAGTGTGATAAAACTGTGTTCTTAACAAGCAAGGTTACTTCTAAAGGAAAAGTGAAGTGGGCAGCTGGAGATTGGGGAGAGGTGGGTTTCTTATTTTAAGTTGTTACGTGTTGTACTATTCATAGATATAAACTCCATACCAAGTACAGTACAGTACAGTACAGTACAGTACAGTACAGTACAGTACAGTACAGTACAGTACAGTACAGTACAGTACAGTACAGTACAGTACAGTACAGTACAGTACAGTACAGTACAGTACAGTACAGTACAGTACAGTACAGTACAGTACAGTACAGTACAGTCTCTTAATATCACGGGACAGTAGACAGTGCAGTGCAGCACAGTATATACAGTACATGCAGTACAGTACAGTACAGTACAGTACAGTACAGTACAGTACAGTACAGTACAGTACAGTACAGTACAGTACAGTACAGTACAGTACAGTACAGTACAGTACAGTACAGTACAGTACAGTACAGTACAGTACAGTACAGTACAGTACAGTACAGTACAGTACAGTACAGTACAGTACAGTACAGTACAGTACAGTACAGTACAGTACAGTACAGTACACTTTAGTTTCTGTTGAAGTATTTTTCTTAATCTTAAGTGTTTATTCATTTGTAATTTTGGTTTAGTGTTCTTCAGAATGCGGTACAGGAAATCAGGAACGTCAGTTGAACTGTGTGGATTCCAAAGAAAGAGTTTTAAATAATGGTAGTTGTAAACACGTGACAAAACCTGTAACTGTTCAAGAGTGTTTCAGATATTGCGGTTATTGGAGACGCTCCGATTGGACTCCTGTAAGTGCATATTTCGTTCGTTCGTTCGTTCGTTCGTTCGTTCGTTCGTTCGTTCGTTCGTTCGTTCGTTCGTTCGTTCGTTCGTTCGTTCGTTCGTTCGTTCGTTCGTTCGTTCGTTCGTTCGTTCGTTCGTTCGTTCGTTCGTTCGTTCGTTCGTTCGTTCGTTCGTTCGTTCGTTCGTTTGTTTGTTTGTTTGTTTGTTTGTTTGTTTGTTTGTTTGTTTGTTTGTTTGTTTGTTTGTTTGTTTGTTTGTTTGTACGTTCGTATGTTCGTCTGTTCGGTTGTTTATTTCTTAGTTTGCTTGTTCGTACGTTTGTTTGTTCATTTGTTTGTCTGTTCTTTTTGTTTGTTTGTTTGTTTGTTTGTTTGTTTGTTTGTTTGTTTGTTTGTTTGTTGGTCTGTTTGTCTGTTTGTCAGTTTGTTTGTTTGTTCGTTTTTTGTTCGTCTTTTGTTTGTTTGTTTGTTTGTTTGTTTGTTTGTTTGTTTGTTTGTTTGTTTGTTTGTTTGTTTGTTTGTTTGTTTGTTTGTTTGTTTGTTTGTTTGTTTGTTTGTTTGTTTGTTGGTCTGTTCGTCAGTTTGTTTATTCGTCTGTTTTTTGTTCGTCATTAGTTTGTTTGTTATTTAATTTGTTTGTTTATTTGTTTTTTGCTTGTCCGTTTAGTTATTTATTTTATTTTTGGCTTTTAATTGTTCGCTCGTTCGTTTGATTGTGTGTTTGTACGTACACACGTTTCTTTCTTTGCCCTCGCTCGTTCGTTTAATTATTATCCAAATCAATATGTAGTGTTCGTCTGGATGTGGAAGAGGAACTCAAAGAAGACAGGTCAAGTGCTTCAGAAATCATCGTGTGACTGAGGATAAAATGTGTGACCCATTAGTACGACCAACTAATATCCGACAATGTTACAACTACTACTGCTCGCCAGCTCAAAAACCAAAACCAAAGACCAGCGGTCGTTGGAAAACTGGAACATGGACAAAGGTACAAATATTTACCAAACTTAAAGTACCTATGAATCCAAATACGATATTACCTATACGAATTCTATGTAAAGTGTATAGCTGAATGTCAAAATATTTTTGATTTAATATTATTTGTTATATTTCTGTATGAGCATAGGCGTAGAGTACGGAGGGGCTGAGGCCTCGGCTTTTGCAGCAACTGACTCATCAATCACCATTCACAAATTATAGGTTACTCGTTAGGCTAAAGTAACTGTTACAGCCTCATTCCTGTCAGCCAAAAGCACCCATATACAGTGATAAGTCATCCCAGTAAACACAACATCGACAAATTGTGGAAATGTGTTGTATTTTAACTAGTTTTTATGACATTTCATGACCTTCAGTGTTCTTAAAAATCACCCCTCAGAATGCAGGAAATGGCATTTCCAAGACTAAATTTCAAAAATTTCCCGGGGGGCATGCCCCCAGACCACCCTAGAAGAGTCCCTTTTTGTAAACGCCCCCCACGATAAAATTCTTAGAAAGGCTCTGTTCAGCACGTCAGCCCCCCTAGACGAAAACAAAACTCTACGCCTATGTGTACGAGGCTTCCATACTTTATACATCTTCCCTCTGTCAGACATAGCTTCAACTAGTCGATATATTGTCTCGAGTTTAAAGTGGTTCCAGTATATCTATAGTATCTCAGAGGGTGTCTTGACTTGTGACTGTGCGTAATACCTTTTCGGCTTTTCATTACTTTACATTGGTACAAAACTTGTTGTAAAAAAAACCGCTATAGCATAGGTTGGTTGGTTGTTGTGGATTTCTTTTCGATTTTCCGATCTGGTTCCAATTGTCTTCATAATATTTGTTTCTTCACTGTCACAGTGTTCTAAGTCTTGTGAAAGTGGTATAAAGCGACGTAGTGTGATCTGTTTGGATGGTTCTTCAAAGAAGGATAACTCGCAGAAAAGTTGCAAGAAGATTGCGAAACCGGAATCTGTTACCTCCTGTAACTTAGGGCCGTGTCCTCAATGGAAAGCCAAGCAATGGACTCGGGTACGTTTCTTGTATAGTAAAATGGTATGGTGTGGTATGGTATGGCATTATATGATGTGTTGTGTTGTGTTGTGTTGTGTTGTGTTGTGTTGTGTTGTGTTGTGTTGTGTTGTGTTGTGTTGTGTTGTGTTGTGTTGTGTTGTGTTGTGTTGTGTTGTGTTGTGTTGTGTTGTGTTGACAGTGTTGTGTTGACAGTGTTGTGTTGACAGTGTTGTGTTGACAGTGTTGTGTTGACAGTGTTGTGTTGACAGTGTTGTGTTGTGTTGTGTCGTGTTGCGGTGAGGTGCGGTATGATACGGTAACGTACAGTACTTATGGTACGGTACGGTATGGCATGGTATGGTATGGTATGGTATGGTATGGTACGGTACGGTACGGTATGGTATGGTATGGTCTCGTATCGTATCGTATGGTGTGGGTGTGGTGTAGTGTGGTATGGTGTGGTATGGTATGGTGTGGTGTGGTATCATGTGGTGCGGTATGGTAAAAACGACATTCATATTTATAATAGTTATCTCTTTTAAATTTCACAGTGTTCCAGGACGTGCGATCGCGGTATAAAGCGGCGTAGTGTTACCTGTTTGGATGGCTCTTCAAGAAGAGATGGCACACAGAAAAGTTGCGCGAATATCGCGAAACCGGAATCTGTTACCTCCTGCAACTTAGGGCCATGTCCTCAATGGAAAGCCAATCAATGGACTCAGGTATGCTTTCTGTAAAATGGATGTTCTAGTCGTTAGTGTGTTTGTGTGGGGTGGCGTGGTATGGTGTGGTGTGGTGTATGGTGTGGTGTAGTATGGTGTGGTGTAGTATGGTGTGCATAAGCGGGATATGGTGTGTGGTGCTATAATGTGGTATGGTATTGCTTGATATGGTGTGGTATGGTATTGTTTTTGGTATGGTATGGTATGGTATGGTATGGTATGGTATGGTATGGTATGGTGTTGTGTTGTTTGGTATGGTGTGGTGTAGTATGGTGTGGTGTAGTATGGTGAGTGTAAGCGTGATATGGTGTGTGGTGCTATGATGTGGTATGGTATTGTTTGGTATGGTGTGTAGTATGGTTGTATGGTGTGGTGTAGTATGGTGTGTGTAAGTGGGATATGGTGTGTGGTGCTATGATGTAGTATGGTATGGTATGGTGTGGTGTTATATGGTGTGGTGTAGTATGGTGAGTGTAAGCGTGATATGGTGTGTGGTGCTATGATGTGGTATGGTATTGTTTGGTATGGTATGGTGTGGTGTAGTATGGTGTTGTATGGTGTGGTGTAGTATGGTGTGTGTAAGCGGGATATGGTGTGTGGTGCTACAATGTGGTTGGTGTAGTATGGTGTGTGTAAGCGTGATATTGGGTGGTGCTATGATGTGGTATGGTATTGTTTGGTATGGTATGATATGGTATGGTATGGTATGGTGTGGTGTGGTGTGGTGTGGTATTGTTGTATGGTGTGGTGTACTGAACTCTTTATTAAAAATAAATGATGTTTCAGATGAAGGACGTTTGCAGTTTTGTGTAGCTTTGGCTTTAGACGTTCTTAAATAAACCTTTGAGAAATATGATGAGTATAATGTATAGCAAAGTTATTAACGTTAAAGTTCATTTACTTTCAGTGTTCAAAAACATGTGGCTTAGGAACAGTGTCTAGAGAGGTCTATTGTTCGACAGGCAGCAGTGTACTCGGGGAAGATAAGTGCAACAAAAAGTTAAAACCCACACTTAAGAAATCTTGTTATGTCAAAACATGTGTTACTCCTTCACGTTGGGTAAAAGGAAAATGGAATCCAGTAAGTGATAATGATTTGACAGCGTGTTTTGCTAGTTTTATATTTTACCTTGTCCTTTCTTTTGTCTTATCTATCTCCGTCCTTTTATCTTTCCTTCTCTTTCCTCTTCGTCCATTTTCTTCTTTCTATCCCCTTGAATTTTTTCCTCTTTTCTCCCATTCTCTTCTCTCTTCAATTATATTTTTTCTTCTCTATTTTATTGTCTTTTTTCCTCTTCCATTATTCATTCTCTTTCTTTTTCCTCCATTATTTTTTCTTGTCTTTTATTCATACAACACGCATTCAGTCTATTCCATTTCATATTTCAGTGTTCTGTGAAATGTGGACAAGGCATGAAGAAAAGACAAGTGTGGTGCGAAGATCTTCAAGGTAAACAGATCCCTGCAATAAACTGCCGAAATTTGAGAAGAAAGCCTAAATCAGTGAAGAAATGTCGAAGAAATACTTGTGGAATATGGGAAACTGGTCCGTGGGGAGATGTAAGTGTATAAAGATAAGATTTTAATCGTCGTCATCATCATCATCATCATCATCAATATCATCATTATCGTCATTATCATCTTCATCATTATTATCATCATCAATATCTTTATCATCAATATCATCATTATCATCATCATTAGTATCATCGTTAATATCATCCTCAATATCATCATCATCATCATCATCAATATCATCATCATCATCGTCATCAATATCATCATCATCATCATCATCAATATCATCATCATCATCCATATCATCATTATCATCAATATCATCATCATCATCAATATCATCATCATCATCAATATCATCATCCATATCATCATCATCATCACCACCATCATCACCACCATCATCCATATCATCATCATCATCATCATCATCATCATCACCATCATCCATATCATCATCATCATCATCATCATCATCATCATCATTGCAATTGTAATCAAAACAGTTTGATACCTCTAACAGCTCGTCTTTAATTAACAGTGTTCTTCTAAATGTGGCATCGGTGAACGAGTTAGGAATGTAAGATGTAGAAGAACTTCTTCATTTGTTGCGGACGAATTCTGTCCCAGGAAAGATAGACCATCAGATAAAGAGTCGTGTCAAATTGGAAATTGCAAATCTGATCGATATAGATGGTTCGCTACTGGCTGGAGTCAGGTAGGTTACATTATCTATTATGTTATTTATGTTATTTTCCTTCCTTTCTCGCTCGCTCGCTCGCTCACTCACTCACTCACTCATTCACTCCCTTTCTAATTTTTTTCTTCTCTCTTCCTTCCTTCTTCCTTCCTTCCTCTTTTCTTCCCTTCGTCCTTCCTTCCTTCCTTCCTTCCTTCCTTCCTTCCTTCCTTCCTTCCTTCCTTCCTTCCTTCCTTCCTCCCTTCCTTCCTTCCTTCCTTCCTTTTTCTTCCTTCCCTTTCTTCCGTCCAACTTTGTTTCATTAACCACGCTCTTCAACTCCTATTTTATTCACCATCAAACCCACTCTTTTCCAGTGTTCCAAGACGTGCGGTTCCGGTGTGAAATCTCGCATGGTGATTTGCATCAATGAAACTGAGATACAAGTTTCGAAGTCTAACTGCAACCTGAACACCGAACCACCTGAAATAGTGATGTGCCAAACTAAAGAATGCTTACCCGAGTGGATTGCTGGAGACTGGTCTGAGGTAATTTGGTCGCAAGTCGATCAGTTTTCTGATCCAAAACTATGTTAACTGCGACTCTAGTTAAAGTGCTTATAAACCCAAATGTGCATTACTGAATATGGATTCTATTTAATGTGTATAGTTGAATGGCAAAATATTATTTGATTTGAACTTTTATTTGTTGTTATATTGAGGTTTGTATTTCCAAATGGTAATGAGAATGACGTCCATGTACTGGCATAGTTTGCATACACAATGTTCTGTTACACGAGAAATATTACCCAATTCACATGGAATACTTGAATAGTATATTCTGTATTTTATCATTCTTTTCATTGAAATCTTCAAGCAGTTTATCATAAGAAAAGAAAGAAACAAACACAAATGCCTACATTGACGTCATCTTCATTACCAATTTGGAAATACAAACCTCAATATAACAACAAATAAAAATTCAAGTCAGAAAACATTTTGGCATTCAACTATAGAATCCATATCAGTAATATCATATTTGAGTTGTACTTTAAATAAACTTACCTAGCTATCTATCTATTTGCTGCTCATTTAGTCGCCTCAATTGGCAAAACAATACATTTCGTACCAAATATTTCGTCTATACTTACTTACTTACTTACTTACTTGCTTGCTTGCTTGCTTGCTTGCTTGCTTGCTTGCTTGCTTGCTTGCTTGCTTGCTTGCTTGCTTGCTTGCTTGCTCGCTTGCTTGCTTGCTTGCTTGCTTGCTTGCTTACTTACTTACTTACTTACTTACTTATGCTTTACTTACCTTACTTACTTACTTACTTACTTACTTGCTTGCTTGCTTGCTTGCTTGCTTGCTTGCTTGCTTGCTTGCTTGCTTGCTTGCTTGCTTGCTTGCTTGCTTGCTTGCTTGCTTGCTTGCTTGCTTGCTTGCTTGCTTGCTTGCTTGCTTGCTTGCTTGCTTGCTTGCTTGCTTGCTTGCTTGCTTGCTTGCTTGCTTGCTTGCTTGCTTGCTTGCTTGCTTGCTTGCTTGCTTGCTTGCTTACTTACTTACATGTTTATGGATACTTATAACGATCCTCGCTTCTTGTTGTCAAATGGAACTAACAGAGCTAACTTTGATGTACATTTTTTCAGTGTTCAAAATCCTGTGGTGAAGGTGTTGAGAGACGAACTGTATCGTGTCCTAAAAAGGACAGTCGATCAAATGAATTGTGTGACAAGAACAAGAAGCCTGACCTTCAAAGACGATGTAATCGTGGTATCTGCAACGGTTATGTCTGGAAAACGGGCCCTTGGTCTCGGGTAATTTATTTACTTTTAACAGTAAAATAAAGTATTGTATTGTATTGTATTGTATTGTATTGTATTGTATTGTATTGTATTGTATTGTATTGTATTGTATTGTATTGTATTGTATTGTATTGTATTGTATTGTATTGTATTGTATTGTATTGTATTGTATTGTATTGTATTGTATTGTATTGTATTGTATTGTATTGTATTGTATTGTATTGTATTGTAACACCACGTATAGTATTTATTGCTTAGCTTTCGACCTGTTGACTCAGCCTAGTGATATAGGGAACAGGAGTTCTGTCGTGGATGGATCTTTTGAATATCCACTTATACTGGCCCGGAAGGCCTTTCAGGCACTGTGCCCCTACCTCTTGAATTCATCCCCTTATAAGTGACAGGGCCACAGGGCGTCAAAAAAGGCCCTCCCGGCCAGAATAGACGAAACGAAAGATTTATGTCAGATAAAGATTGGCTGCTTGCTCATGTTTTATCTATAACAGTACAGAGCAATGGAATATATTTGTTAATTAGTAGATTAGTAATAATTTCACGGCATAACCTTGGAGTGGGTAAACGTGGGTGGAGTGGGCAAACTTGGGTGGAGTGGGCAAACTTGGGTGGAGTGGGCAAACTTGGGTGGAGTGGGCAAACTTGGGTGGAGTGGGCAATCTTGGGTGGAGTGGGCAAACTTGGGTGGAGTGGGCAAACTTGGGTGGAGTGGGCAAACATGGGTGGGGTGGAGTGGGCAAGGCGGTGTCACATTAGCCACAAAGTGCACGGAGTTGCCTGTGGAGTAGGCTAAAGGTTGTTGTTGTCCCATTTGAGGCAGCAGTTCACTTGCGATAGTAACTTCTAGTTGTTAATTAGTCTCACGGGATAACCTTTTAACCATTTAGTGTTCAGCTACTTGTGGTGAAGCTGCTACGAGACGTGCCGTGAAGTGTCTTGGTCGTTATAACTACTATAGGTCAGATGGCATGTGTGTCAGAGATGGTATCATCAAGCCTGATAATCACAAGAAATGCAAATTGTCACCATGTAAGTAATAGATACAACAATTGCAATATATCTTGTCGTTTTAAAATTTCATCTTCATGGACCTTTTCTCTGTCAAAGTTTGTAACTACTTTCCAAAAGTAACGTCGAAAAATGAACGGGCTTTTGTAAAGAAACAGAAAATACGCACTGATTTCGCGCTTAATTGTCTTCGTTATTGGGTAAATACAAGAAATAACGAGAAAGACGTGTCATTCTATTAAAAAAACTTTCCAAAAAAACTTTCTTTCCAAAAGCTCATTCGTTTTCCGACGTCACTCCGTTAGTAGTCACCAAGTTTGACAGTGAAATTGTCCATGAAGATATCATTTTGGAACGGCAAGATATATTGTAATCTCAGGAGAACCCAAAGGATACGAATATTTAAAATACCTAACGCGTTAAAGTGAGGTGAGGTGAGGTGAGGTGAGGTGAGGTGAGGTGAGGTGAGGTGAGGTGAGGTGAGGTGAGGTGAGGTGAGGTGAGGTGAGGTGTGATGAGCTAAAGTGAGGTGAAATAAGATGAAGTGAGATGAAGTGAGATGAAAGTGAGATGTGGTAAAGTGAGGTGAGGTGAGATGAGATAAGATAAGATGAAGTGAGATGAGGTGAGGTAAGATGAAGTAAGATGAGGTAAAGTGAGGTGAGGTGAGATGAAGTAAGATGAGGTAAAGTGAGATGAGGTGAGGTAAGATGAAGTAAGATGAGGTAAAGTGAGGTGAGGTGATGTGAGATGAAGTAAGATAAGGTAAAGTGAGGTGAGGTGATGTGAGATGAAGTAAGATGAGGTAAAGTGAGGTGAGGTGAGATGAGATGAAGTGAGATGAGCTAAAGTGAGGTGAGGTGAGATGAGATGAAGTGAGATGAGCTAAAGTGAGGTGAGGTGAGATGAGGTTTGGTGAACGTTCTTCAAGGTCAATTACTCAGAGACGATTTCCGAGCCCCAGACAGAAATCAGAAATCTTTTCTGAGTAATTGAGCTTGACGAACGTCCAAACGTACCACATGCACTAACATGTAATATGTCATACACGAGGAGGAGTGTTTCATCAGGATATCCAAACACTGAGACGTTTGTTGAAAACTGAGGCGAAGCCAAGGTTTTTGAACAAACTTCGAAGTGTTTGGATATCCTGATGAAACACTCCTCCGAGTGTATGATATAGCATCTCAAACAAATCAGTATTTTAAGAGAAAATCGGGGTAAAAGTTTGCTTAATTTATGTAATTTCTTCCTCCGATATCCAAACCACCGACACGGTACTGATTTTCTTTGTGTTTTCCTCATGAATTATTAATAAGTTGAAGATGTATACGTACAACTTATCATATCACCTGATTAAACATTCATTTCTAAATTTTCTGTTTTAATATTTTTAAGGTCTTCCAAGATCGTGTAAAGACATCCAGGTTCAAATGGGTAAACAAGACGACAAAGAATTCTTTTTAACCATTAATAACAAAAAAATGAAGGTATGTTTCTCATTATTTTTTTCTTTACCTTTAACGAGTAAAATGGCCTTATTAACCACACTGTAAAATGCAAAAAGTATTCTTTATTGAAGGCTTAACTATTTCTGGTTATTTTTCTGACTTTTTAGGTGTTCTGTTACGGTATGTTAACAGATAAACCAAAAGAATTCATAACATTACGATCTGGATCAAAGAGTAATTTTGCAGAATACTATCACAGGAGGTATGTGCATTTTCGTTACACTTTGCCTATAATCGGTACCTTTCTGCTTCTTTATTTATTTGTTTAATTTGTATGTCTTTTTCCTCCCTTCTTCCTTCCTTCCTTCCTTCCTTCCTTCCTTCCTTCCTTCCTTCCTTCCTTCCTTCCTTCCTTCCTTCCTTCCTTCCTTCCTTCCTTCCTTCCTTCCTTCCTTCTTTCCTTCCTTCCTGCCTGCCTTCCTGCCTGCCTTCCTTCCTTCCTTTCTTCCTTCCTTCCTTCCTTCCTTCCTTCCTTCCTTCCTTCCTTCCTTCCTTCCTTCCTTCCTTCCTTCCTTCCTTCCTTCCTTCCTTCCTTCCTTCCTCCCTCCCTTCTTTCCTTTCTGCCTGCCTTCCTTTATTAATTCTTTCATTCCTTTCTTTCTTCATTCCTTCATTGCTTTCGTTCTTCCTTCTTCTTTTTTTCATTCATTCATTCATTCATTCATTCATTCATTCATTCATTCATTCATTCATTCATTCCTTTCGTTGCTTCCTTCCTTTCGTTGCTTCCTTCTTTCCTTCCCTCCTTCATTCATTCTTTTCTTCTTGCTTCATTCATTTCTTCCGTCCTTCCTTGCTTCTTTTCTTTCTTCCTTCCTTCCTTTTATTTCTTCCTTCCTTTCTTCTTGCCGGCCTTTCTTCTTTTCTTTCTCCTTTTTTCCCTTTTTTTCCTTTTTTTGCTTCTTTCTTTCTTTCTTTCTTTCTTTCTTTCTTTCTTTCTTTCTTTCTTTCTTTCTTTCTTTCTTTCTTTCTTTCTTTCTTTCTTTCTTTCTTTCTTTCTTTCTTTCTTTCTTTCTTTCTTTCTTTCTTTCTTTCTTTCTTTCTTTCCTTCTTTCCTTCTTTCTTTCCTTCCTTCATTCCTTCCTTCCTCCCTTCCTTCCTCCCTCCCTTCCTTCCTTCCTTCCTTCCTTCCTTCCTTCCTTCCTTCCTTCCTTCCTTTCTTTCTTTCTTTCTTTCTTTCTTTCTTTCTTTCTTTCTTTCTTTCTTTCTTTCTTTCTTTCTTTCTTTCTTTCTTTCTTTCTTTCTTTCTTTCCTTCTTTCCTTCTTTCCTTCTTTCCTTCTTTCCTTCCTTCTTTCTTTAGGCAAACTTTTTATTTTAATATATTTTCCTAATATATAATTCCTGTAACTGATCAAATTTTAGTTTAAAGAATCCCAACGCGTGTCCTTACAATGGAGCTAGAAATGATCCCTGTCCTCACTGTCACACCGAACTATTTCCAAGCTATGGAGGGTCTTACTTTTCAAAAATCAGACTTGATATTTCACGCATGTCATTAGTAGGTACGTATAAAACTCTGTGCGATAAAACTTGTCCATTTCGTCATTTAACTAGTATTAGTATGCATTTGCATAGCTTTTGTTGTACATTTAATGAACGAATACTTGAATTTTTCACAGGAAATGACTTTACATTCGCTGTCAAACGAGGAAACTACGCTCCAGCCTTCGGCACGGCAGGCGATTGTTACAGCAAGAAACAATGCCCACAAGTAAGATATACTGCCAATACGTTCTTGTTATAACCCGAAATTTTATTAATCGCTCTCCTTGTCCATAGTCATTCAAAATATGGTCTGGAAACTCAGCTAAAGTCTTTGTTCTAACTTTTTGTTCGCCGGTCACTGAACCCATTGTATTTTAGTGTAATGAACGAATTATCCAATAGTAACGTTTCAGTTCAATCACTCAACCGTGCTATTTAAATATTAATAAACCCGAAAGTCGAAACAAAGGATGTGAACGGTGTAAGGTACGGTTCAACATAAAATCACAGCTCATTATAGGCGCTTTGAGGTTTCCAAGTTTCCCGACCATATATCTCTGGCCTGTGTAGTTGCATTTTTCGCAACTGGTCCCGGTTTGGTCTTAAAATGTATATGTTCCACACTCGAATTTTCCTTCACCAAAAATCCCTAGAACACATGCAAGTCTTTGTTCTAACTTTTTGTTCGCCTTTATGCATTTTTGTGCACGGTGCACGGTCACTGAACCCATTATATTTTACTACAATGAACGAATTATCCAATAGCAACGTTTCTGTTCAGTCACTCAACCGTGCTATTTAAAGTTCAACTCAAGGCAAATTATTTTTCCGGCTCGTGATACCGTTCTTACCTTATTTTTTCTTGTTATATGTGTTTTTAGGGCCGCTTCAGTATTGACCTAACTGATACCGGGTTTTCACTTGCACGCGAAGTGACATGGAGGTCATATGGCTACCATCTTTCTAGAGTGATAGATATTCATGAAGTAAGTGAATGAGTAACACTATTTAGTTCAATCTTCTCCAGGCTTGGACTGGCCATTGTGCCATTTTGCTTCATTTTGCTTCATTTGTTTTTTTTGGCAATTCTCGGGCCTGCGCTAAACGTGGCACGCACAACAAACGAACTTAATTCAGATAAATTTAATTCTTTGAATTTCATTCGACGAACCTGCGACGTATAACTCGATTAAATTCGACACACGAATTAAATTCGTCTCGATAATCAAATTCGTCTGAGTCAGACGGATAATGCGACGATAATGCGTGTTCGAGTTACACGACGAATTATCGTCGCCTCGAACTGTTTCTCTTCTGCCTGTGACAATTCGGCGCCATGTTTTCAAAAAGTCGTTTTCAGGCTCCACGAGTTCAAGTAAAAACAATTAAATTCGACTGAAATTCGACGTTTAGGGAGGTTCCTGTCCGAGGGCTTTCCCAGAGGTGAATAAAATCGTCTGGCGTTAGCCAGAATAAAATACTAAAGGCCCTTTTTGGACAGGAAAGAGTTAACTTAACTCGACGTCGCATTTACGTCGCATTACCGACGAAGTTAATTCAAATTAAATTCGTCTGAATTAAATTCATCTAGCGCAGGCCTAAGTTATTGTTCTATGACAAGATGGCACAATGTCGGATCCAAGCCTGATCAGTTCTCTTCCCGAAGCAGCCTACGTTTGATAGTGAAAATTGAAGAAGAAAGCCAGCCTGACTTTTTATAATTTTAATAGGGAAAGAAGTGCGTAAGAACAGGCCCTTTATACAACATTGCAAGTGAATGATGCTTCCGTAATCTAACTTATGTTGGATTTTTGTTTTTCTGTAGGGCAGACAAATAGTGAGCGGCATGTGCGGTGGATATTGTGGTGTCTGCAGACCATACAGATCGCTAAAAATCACGGTTTAATGGTAAGTTATTGTTAATTCTGATTTTATGAAGAGCTATTTTAGTCATTTCATCTTGTTATTATTTTATAACAGACGAACAGGTGAACGAACGAACGAACGAACGAACGAACGAACGAACGAACGAACGAACGAACGAACGAACGAACGAACGAACGAACGAACGAACGAACGAACGAACGAACGAACGGACGGACGGACGGACGGACGGACGGACGGACGGACGGACGGACGGACGGACGGACGGACGGACGGAAGGAAGGAAGGAAGGAAGGAAGGAAGGAAGGAAGGAAGGAAGGAAGGAAGGAGGGAAGGAGGGAAGGAGGGAAGGAGGGAAGGAAGGAAGGAAGGAAGGAAGGAAGGAAGGAAGGAAGGAAGGAAGGAAGGAAGGAAGGAAGGAAGGAAGGAAGGAAGGAAGGAAGGAAGGAAGGAAGGAAGGAAGGAAGGACGGGCTGTTGGGCGGTCGTATGAACACGTTAGTGTTAAAACCAAAATTAAGGATTATTTTTTTCCTTATCGTTTTAGGCTACCAAGCCATTGGCTTCATAAAATATATAAATAATAATAATAGGTTTTCAAATAAGTAGATAATCTGTAAATAATGTAAGTATTTATAACATTTAGTTATGTGGAAAATATTTTAGTTTGTTCATAGTTTCTTTAAAGTTGAGTAAATTCAGACCTTAGGCGTTTTTTTTTAAGCTTTGTTAAAAGTAAAACAATTTTGTGAAAATTAGCGAAAGAGACAGTTATTTCCGAAAATATTTTTTTACATATGAAACTATAGATTTTCGCGTCTAGAATGCCTAATACATATGGAAAATGATATGGTTCATATGATTCCATTCGGCAAAAAATCGTTGTAAGCCCTCGACGTTCTTTTTGTATATGTATATATTTAAGTCTCCAGAAATCTACGGTACTTCTGACGTTTTGGTGACAAATATATTTATAGCACTGACTTATTCATCTGCTATTAATTATAACAACTACATTTTCATTATCCAACATTGAGATCTCAGATTGAACATACAACGAAAACAATCAGACAGAGAGTCCAAAACACGAAAAAAACTTTGGTGACCCCCATTTTTTTTCATTAAAACTTTTCTTGAAGTATGAGTAATTAATAGGCCGATTTTAAAAAAATTCTGTAGAAGAATAATTTTTTTTTTGAAAAATCATGTTTGTTAATTTTTTTAAAATTTCGTTTTGCAGAATTTTTTTAAAATCAGCCTATTGATTACTCATACTTCCAGGAAAGTTTTAATGAAAAAAAAAATGGGTGTCACCAAAGTTTTTCTCGAATTAAATAAGTTTGAAGGGTAATTGGCAGCCATTTTGAAATGTCATTGTTGCCATAGCAACAACTGTTGCTATTTATTTGGTAACAGTTTTTGATTGTCCGACTGTTTAACTATGCATAACATTCAGTTTTATTCTTTTTCCGAATTGTTTAATCCCGTGTTTTGGACTCTCAAACTTGTATTTTCATTTTTCAAGAAACTGTATGGAGCCACCTTAATGAACTACTGCGTTATTATATCGGAAGCTATAACGCACCTACATTTTATACCCAGGTCTGAATAAATCATGGACGTAGCCAGGATTTTGAAAGGGGGGGAGCCGCAATCAAAATAAATTTTTAGGGGGTCCTGGGGGCATGCTCCCCCGGGAAATTTTGAAATCGAGAGTCGCTGAAATGCCATTTCCTGGCTTTTGGAGGAAGATTTTACAGACTCTAAAGTTTACGAAACGTACATAAAATTCTCAAAACACGCAAACGTCACATAGATACTCAAAATGCATACACTCAGTAGATTGAATACACTGTTTACAGTTTATTTCCTGACACAATTGATATTGCATCAGTTTTGTAGTTACTAACCTCTGTCGTTTTATATCAAAAGGGGGGCTCCCCCCCCTGGCTACGTCCCCAGGTCTGATGGTGCCTCAAACCATCTTTATAGTTCATTCATACATCGATTCTCTTCGATGTGCCACGATTGTTGAATGGTGAACGTTATTTCAGATCCACTGAAACACATGGCTATATCTTCATGTCCTGAAATGACTTTTGTTAAAGCGGCAATAAGATGGAAATCGTGTATTCAATTTTGATTTTATCTAGAAGTATTTTCCATATTAGGAAGTATAGATCGTTTTCACACACGTGATCGGTGACCCCATTGGGGCAGTAAAACAATACGAAATATTTGAATAAGAATAGAGCTAAATTCCCATAGGATAAAGATGCACACCAGTATGACCGCCATTTCATTGTTTTGGTACACCAATATGGCCGCCGTGACGTCAGATGAAAACGATAGCGTTCTTATTAAATCAATATCTCATCATGTTCCAGAGATATGACGATGACGTCCACTCTACACGGACCAAACGAACTTCCCCAAATGAGGCCGGAATATGTCAAGCAATAACTGTGTACGTTGCAATGCACCATTCGTATTAGCACATGCAATCTACCTCTTATTTCCGTAGATATTCCTCCTTTACGGAATTAGTGGAGTAGATGACGTCAAAAAACCAAAATATCTTTGGAACAAAATGAGAAATTGAACAAGCGAAAAGGCTATTCTTCTTTATTTTAAAAATAAATAAGTTTAAAATAAAATTAAAATTGGGATAGACAATTTTGGCGTCTTACCGCCTCTTTAAATAGGTTAGTTACCTTGCATTAAAGTGCCTATGAAGCGAAAATTATTATTGTCTTAAATGAAAGAACTCTTAAAACTACAACGTAACATCTTTTGCAGATCTTCGTTTCCGTGCTTCGTTGTTGAGATATTTCAGTTTCTTTGATATGCAAACTAAACACTTTGACATCACACGTGTATAATGAGTTATCGGAGAAAGTTCTATATCTTTGCTATTATCAAACGAAATCACTTCGAAGCCGATGCTGTGCGTTTATTTCGCATGCAGCATTAGACATACAGATTTTTAATTAATTTCGTTTGATAACAGCAAATACCGAACCTTCTCTGATAACTCATTATACACGTGTGACGTCAAAGTGTTTAAATTTGTATATCAAAAAAATTGAAATATCTCAACAACGAGGCACGGAAAAGAAGATCTGCAAAAGATGTTACTTTGTCGTTTAGAGGGTTCTTTCATTTAAGACAATAATAATTTTCGCTTCATAGGTACTTTAAATGACCTACTATATTGCTCTACGTCTAGGATAGTATTTTTTTGTTAAGTAACGACGGATGTCATCTCTATCGTGAATGAACTAAATAGGCTTGGGTCTTGGTAACAAACTTATACCTATTTCACCGTGTTTGATTTATCCGACATTGGTAAGGCATATTTTTTTCTGTGTAGTGCAGCAACACACTTGTTTGCCGTAACTCATTCCTGTCCGAGGGCTTCCTTACCCTGCGAGTCAGAGCCCCTTTCCGACCTACGCAGGCTTCGGGGGAAAGTGGACTCTGCCAACAAACTCGATATTTCTTTTTGAGCATGCGTGAACGGTTGCCAAGATACTATTTTGTGCCCAGGCTCAAATGTGTTACTTGCTATTTTCCTGCTAACGTGTGCTCATAAACTAGAACTTGTTTGACCAGTTTAAATCCTGACTGTCTCGCCCCAAACTTGGGGTGAAGATCAAGTTTGTTGGCAGAGCCCACTTTCCCGCAAAGCCTGCGTAAGTCGGAAAGGGGCTCTGACTCGCAGGGTAGGGCTTCCCCAGAGGTGAATAAAATTCTCTGGCGTTACAAATCATAAAGTTTAATTCGGACAGGAATGACTTAGATTCTTTATTAAATTCTGATTTACTGTACATAATATTCAACTAAATATTAGTTGAATTTGTAGTGCTGAAAATAGCTTTATTTTTGTAATAAACATGCTTTGGATCATGCCTTAGTTTGATTACATTTATAGTTAAAAGACATTGTGTTAACTGCCTGAGTTGGCTGTATTGCAGATAGTCATTCTGAAATACGTATTTATTATTAAAATCTATCTTTTAAAAGGACTTTTTGTAGTTATTCTAATAGTTTACTCGTATATACCCAAAGAGAACATAATATAATACTAGACGGGGGCATTCCTATGCTGAATCCAGTCAAATGTGCAAGGAAAATAGAACGGCACCATTAGAGGGGAAAAGCTAGTATCCCCGCAGCCAAACGTTTGCGCATGCGTGAATTCGCTAGAGTAAACATTGCAAGAGAAATGGGAACTAGCCGTGGCAACAACCACCAGACTGAAGACTAAGTAAGACTCGACAATTCATTTGTGTTTTAAAAAAAGGGTAAAGAAAATTACGAAGGGGTAATTTCACAACCTCGTCCCCAGGGCATTTTGCCTCCATGTTGGGAGGTCGGCGAAAATGGCCCTGGCATCGGCTGGTCGATTCTATAATCGGATTGGCCAATTTAAAAACTTGATTAATTCAGATACTGTAATTTATTCATCAAAATATGAATTGCAATAAATCTACTCTGCGAAGTTCATCCAAAGAATTGTAACGATAGCTTTGGTTAAAGTCAAGAACAACATTAGATATATGTTTCTTCCCGACATTTAAATGTATCCTGGATAATCGTGGGGAGTATCATGATGAATAATGCTAGCCAATTGCATTTATGATAAAGGTTCACATGAGTGATTCCGCAGAGCGTTAAATGTTTCTTATTTACTAGAAATGCATGAATGCAACAACCCCTCGCCGGCTTTTATTACATGCTTTTTTGAAACACCACCCACCCACCCACCCACCCTGATTAAAATAAGCACTGATGTACAGCCAATATAAAAACAAACAGATATATAAACAAATGATAATCCTCAAGATAATTCTACATATCAAAGCAAAACTTAGATTTCATTGTTAAACTCTGCATGGTTGTACAAAATATGTTTTTAGGAGGTTTCAAAAGGGATTATTTTAACAAGCTTTAAATGGCTTCCCTATGGATATACATGCATGTTTTGCAAAGGCAGAATTAAAAGTCAACAGCTCAAAAATTACATTTAAAATAGAGTCCGAGATAAAAACAATTCGCTAGAATCAGATTCTAGAAAGAAGTATTAAACAGAGAACGTTTCAGTCGAAAATTTGGAAATACAGCCAAAAAAATCGCCGAAGCCCATGAGTATTTACTGTCATGTAATAATACATTTAAGCTTTATATAAAGGTAGTGTTTTAGTTTAAGTTAGCTTTAATCAAGCTGATTTATGGTTTGGACGAGCAAAGGGAAAGCATGAAAACGTGAAGCTGTATATTGTTTAGGTTAAAAACATGAAAACAACAAGAATCCTACCGTATTTTGACCACGGAGTTACTACAAACAGACTGAAACAGTGCAATTCAGATCGAGTTTTTGTTTACCATACGGCGTTTGGTTTCTTCAAGTTCTCTGGTTTCTCTTCAAGATATATTAAACAAGTTGTTTGTATCCTTCTTTTCTTCGTGCTCCATCTCGTTTCGTTTAACTCATTCTTGTCCGGCTCGAAACGAAAGCAAATACTATTTGCTTGAGAGTTTAGTTTTCTTCGTCGCTAGTCAATTCTTACCGCGTGACACCGTACCAAACATATATAAATATATATATAGTAAACTATTCCCAGATTTCGTCTCCCTCGCTTTTTCTACACGCGTGTAAAATGGACTCCACGCGTGTCGAGATTAGCACCCTCACCGGGCTCCGGGCCTTCGGCCCTCCGCCCGGCTCGGGGATTATTCATGTATACAAAAACGAAACACAACGACCGCATAAATTTTCTTGCCAAAACACACCCCAAAATTCTGGGTGTCACGTGACCAGCCAATGGAGGCAAAATGCCCTGGGGACGAGGTTGGTAATTTCAGAATATGTTGCAATATTGACAAGGAAGCCATGCACAAATTACCTACCTTATCTTTTTGGTAGTATGCTTATATTTTTAACTTTTGTGTCGGACTCTCGGACCAGTTCAAATATATTTTCAGTGTTTTCCCACTCTTTCTGAGGACGAGCTCGGACGTCGCGCATGCGCAAAGCGTTTGGCAGCGGGCATTCCTATGCTGAATCCAGTCAAATGTGCAAAGACATTAGAGAGGGAAAGAAGCGTGGCTGAGTACTTCAGAATGGCGGCCACAATTTATATCCAAGGAGTGGAAAAATTCAACAAAGATAATAAGGAACTAAGGTAAGAATTTATAATGGCAGTAAGACCGAAAATTCTAAAAGTTTTATTTCCTTTAAAAATCGTGATGAGAATTTAGTAAAAGTCTTGTTTTAGACGAATTTTAATTCCAATGGCGGGTCCAACTTTTCCTTACCTTACCAGAGGTTTTTCGACGCTCGTGGGGGCTAACGGGGACACACGAGGAAGCCAGGCGGTAAGCGAGCGTGGAAGAACCTCTGGCACCCAGGGTAACTTTTCCTCGATCATAATATAATAATACTAAGGGCATTATGTATATACTGCCCCTATCGGGGAGGCCACAAGTCCAGAAGGGCCTCTGCTTAGAGCGTTCTGATTGGCTAATAATTTTCCCGCCACAACAGCAAACTCGTTTTTATTATTTTCAACAAAGTAGATTTTCGACTGCAGTTTTCATCGTTTTGTGTCCAAAATAAGTCCTCAAATGATTAGGGACCGTAAATATAATATTATAATACATGACCAAGAGTTCGTGGACACTGTGGACATTTCTGGTAAGAAATAAACAGTAAGAAATACGTTTATAAATGACGAATGACAGTATGTCAGTACCGTAAACAATGTCAATGTTTTGACAAAGAAAACTTGTTGTCAAGTGTTATAAAGTTAATGAAAATGTTCTTGTTTTCTGTTTATTGGTTTGTATCGTATATTTTCAGTTTTCTGTATATTACAACAATGAAGAAATAACTGTTTGTAGCCAACGGCAATGTATTTGTAGAGCTGTTATCTTCTTCATTAGTTAATCCGTGGTTAATCGAGCCACTGACAGTCGGGATTTTACAAACTGTGGACTATTGACGGCGATATGTTAGAAAATTTACCAGTTATAGTAAATACTGTATATATACATTCAAATTTCAAGATATAATATCGTCAGTACAGGCTCGTAGCTTTGTACATTTCTCAAAGGAAAGGAAAGGAATGGAACAACCAATGTTTGTCGCGAATATAACAAATTTAATTCAGACGAATTTAATTGTTTGAATTTTATTCGACGAAACTGCGACGTATAACTCGATTAAATTGGACACACGAATTAAATTTGTCTCGGAAATTAAATTCGTCTGAGACCCATCCACACCATAGATAATGGAAGGGGAACTGGATAGGAAACTTACGAAACCGGAAGCGATGTTTGCACAACCTACACTTATAAGGGGCTAATGCCCTAACAGGTGGTCCCACATGGCTAAAATCAGACACTGCTAAACTTAAGTGATATTACACTATTGTTTAATTTCAGAAATAGCTGATCCTGGCCATGTGGGACCACTCGTTAAGTATATTAGCTGCTAATAAGTGTATAATCACATAGCAAGTTGTGCAAACATCGTTTCCGGTTTCGCAAGTTTCCTACCCAGTTTCCCTTCCATTATCTATGCCCACACCAATCTCGTTCCCAGAGCCCACGTTCCCTTTACCCAGCGGGTGGGAAACGAGAGACTCTGGGGTAATCCGTTCACGCCATCACAGGATTCTTGTTATCCGGAAGAAGAGTTATATAGAGTGCACTGTGTTCATCAGCCAATGAAATATCGATGTGAAACGGATTATCCCAGAGTCTCTCGTTTCCCGGGTGGGAACGTGGGCTCTGGGAACGAGATTGTGTCCACACGTATACGTTTTCCTAGTGTTTTCCTATTTTTTCAGGTAATCAGACCATTGTTTTCTGCTCCCCGTTCTCGGTCCTCGGGGGAGCAGAAAACAATGGTCTGATTACCTGCCGAAAAAATGAGGAAAACACTAGGGAAACGTATACGTGTGGATGAAAACGCTATGAAAAACGCATACGTGTGGACATTACACGACGATTATCGTCGCGTCTAATTAAATGTTTGATGTTTCTGTTCTGTCTGTGACAATTCGGCGCCATACTTATTTTCAGGAAGTCATTTTTCAGGCTCCAAGAGTCCAAGTAAAAGCAATTATATTCGACCGAAATTCGTCGCATTTACGTCGCATTACCGACGAAGTAATTAAATTCGAATTAAATTCGTCCCTTTTAATTTATTAGAGAGTTTATTAAATTTTCTTTAAACAAACTCCCATGGGACAATTGCTAACCGATCATAATTTAATTCGACATTTTTTGGCAAAGCCAAGGAAGATTGAGTTTGTTGTTGTGTGAGTTGGGTACACAGCTTCTAACAAGGTCTTTATTCTTTCATTTTGGTGCATTGGACTTAACGATAACATGGCAACTTTCTTCTCATTATCCAATTCGTCCTTCTACAGTGCTTTGGAATGGTGGCAAGCTAATATTATTTAATATACAACAAGGAAGAGAACAAGAAGCCATAGCTCCATGCACATGTCGGCATCGTATTTACTCGGTATGTTGTCTTTACTTTGTTATTGCTACATATATGTCACAATTAAGGCATTGCCAATCTTCTTCGCTTATAATTCGCTTATAAGCGACCAGCTCTAGTTAGACCACTTGTCTTCTTCCCGCATCCGCGAAGTGGTCGCATACGAGAGCTTAAAGTCTTCAACTCTCTCCTCTCCCGAGGAGAAGATTATAGCTTCTAGTTTCATCAGAAAGACCTAACAAGGACGAACCAGTGGGACAAAACCCGACCCTTATCAGTTAGAGATCACACGCGAAATCTCTGCGAAAGAGAGATAACACTCGATCACTGCAGCAGTTCAGTAGTTGATGTAATAAATCAAACACGAGTGTTTCACCAATAGTTTCATCCGATATCCAAACTCGAAAAGTGGGTTGAAAAACGAGGCTGCGCCGCTGTAGGCCGAGTTTTTTTAACCAACTTCGAGGTGTTTAGATATCGGTGAAACATTCTTCCTCGTGTTTGATATTACTTCTCAAACGAATCGGTGTTTCAAGTAATATATATATATATTATACACGAGGAGGAGTATTTCATCAGGCATCCAAACACCGAGACGTTTGTTGAAAACCGAGGCGAAGCCGAGGTTTTTGAACAAACTTCGAGGTTTTTGAACAAACTTCGAGGTGTTTGGATATCCTGATGAGACACTCCCCCGAGTGTATGTATATAGCATCTCGAACAAATCAGTATTTTAAGAGAAAATCGGGGTAAACGTTTGCTTAATTTATGTAATATCACGGTTCCCTCGGTTTCTTTTGTTCTCGCAGGTACATTTAACGTCTAAATTACCTAATCCATAAACATTAGGTATGATTACTAACTAATCATACCTAGGTGCGATTAGAAACTAATCTGCATATCTAATGTTTATGGAAAACGCTCGTTTATCCACACGCATACATACTGTAGCACGATTACAAACTTTAATTTCACAAAAACAATTCTACACATACTTTTACGTATAAGCATGCGAGTCACAATGACTTTATTTCATCTTAATCTTTATTCACACGGGACTTTTACATCTTCCTCGCAAACCGTAATATTACAAAGTAATAGCATGGCGTTTCGGTTGATTAGTGATTAAATGTCCCTCGGCTTTCGGGTACATTTAATCACTAATCAACCTCAAAGCCATGCTATTACTTATAATAATTTCTTCCTCCGATATCCAAACCACCGACATGGTACTGACTTCCTTTGTGTTTTCCTCATGAATTATTAATTATAAATAGTTTGAGATGAGAAAATCAAGGTGAAAGTTGGCTTAATTTATGTAATTTCTTCCTCAGATATCCAAACCTCCTCTCGATACCGATTTCCAGGGGCGCCGGAAGCTAGTTAAGGCGGCGGGGGCAGCCATATATAAAGGGCACTTTTTCTCAGCATTAATTTTTGCATGTGGTAATTAATATTCGCCAATTTTGCTGAATAGCATAAAATAACCAAAATCCATTATATAATAAATTGCAATGTATTCAAAAAGTAAATTCAACGACTGAATTGTACATATTGATGCTACATTCCTATTTACATTTAAGAAAACATGACATCATAAGTTGTATTGTACATAACATGCATGCATGTAACAGACGTTCGGTGGACGTTCATGGCGCCCCTGCCGATTTCCTTTGTCTTTATTGAATTATTAATGATTTGAGAAAAAGGCATACATGAAGTTGTTAGTTGAGGCTGTTTATGTCACGAAATTCCGTTCCTCGGGCGCAAGAGATTTAAATGATTAAATCATCATTACGATTGCTTACATCTAAAACAAAACCAATTCTCCTTCACCACGTTGTTATGTCTTCTGTGCATCTATAACTGAACAGACAACAACAAATGGAATACAATACAAAATTTAAAAGGATTTTATCGAAACTCTTGCCGGATTTTGAGGCATGAAGGAAAAAAGCAAGTCAACTGACGTGATCTGACGTCTCCATGGTACCAATGAAAACACGCATAACAACCATTGGAAGTGAAATAACTGATCTTTTATGGATCAATAGAAAGTAATTAATACATTAATACAATGTTTCATAATTGCTATATAATTTGCGAAACATTTACATATATATTAAATAACAACTTTGGCCATCTAAATATGTTTTTTTTACAAAAGCTGCAATATAAACTTAAAATATTCTGGTTAAATTAACTACACCAGGTCATACTGAAATTGATTAGATTCCAGGAAATTAAACAAAAAAATGAAAATAATTTAGTCTTCATAAGAAAGATAATAAGCAATAACAAAGAACATATAATAAGCAATAGCCTATTTTACCATAGGCACGGCCATCTTGAATAGTGACGTCAAAAGCTTATAACTGGGGTGATTCGTTGGCTCGTCGATTGAAGCCAGAAATGGCGGACATGTAGGCCTTAAGTACGTATAGTCTTATGGGAGACCACAGAGGAAACTGACGTCCAACTTTAGATCTATTCAAACTCATCTGAACTTCAGAATAGTGCTGTGCGCCGGAGGGCCGAAGCCGGAGCTCCGGTCTATGTTACCAGAGCCGGAGCCGGAGTTTGTTCAGCTCCAGCAAAACTCCGGCAGCACTTATGTAACCGCTTCGTATTGACTAGATAGATCATTTTTATTTATCCACGCTTACACCGTCAGCAGAAGATCGGCAACGCCAATACCATGCATCATGCATAGTACGAAATGTTCAACCTCGTACCCAAAGACCCTGGGTACGAGGTTGCGAAGTGTTAAAATCAAAAACAAAGATAGTGCTTGTGCTTCCACTTTGAATTGAAATGTGAAATTGCCGTAAAATTTCCATTAAATTTCGAATTTTCCTCGGATGCCGGAGCTGGAAAATTTCTGCCGGAGCCGGAGTTTGTTTTTGCCGGAGCCGGAGTTTTTTTGGCCGGAGCCGGAGCCGGAGGTGAAAAAACCGGAGTTTGCACAGCACTACTTCAGAAATTAGGCCTAACGTTAGCTTCAGTTTCCTTTTTTATCAACTCAAATTGGAACGCCAAAAATTTCCAATCAATTCAAAGAAAACACAACAACCAGGTCATAGTAGTCATGGTTACAACCAATGACGTCATCATCCAAAATAACGGCGCATATATAAAAATAAACGTTCTTTTTAAAACTACATTATGAACATTTTTCTTTGACGCATTTTCAAAATACCCGACGTTTTGATGCCTATCCGTTCACACAGTCGAGAACCCCCTTAATTACGAAAAAATAAGTTTGAATGTAATATGCCATCACACGCGTGTGGGATTGGGTTTAGCAGGGCCATCACTTTCGTCGGCGGAGGTACTGGCCATATCGTTACTTTCAGCTTGGGTTACTTTCCTTAATCTGACATCATCGGGGCAACATCTTTGTGCTCCACAATCTTTATCGTTTCCACAATCCAAGACACAGCCGTCGAGTTTTTGCAGTTCGGGTGCCGGGTCTTCAATAAACTCGGGTTGAATGGTGGTCGAGTGGATGCCCTCATTGTGAAAGAAATCCTTCACTTTGTTTGCGATGGGCATGTATTCAGCCATCGAGCGGCAAGTGATGTGTGCTGAAGCTAGATGGAAATTTACAAAAGTTTATTTAATCACAAATACAGTACAATTATTTTCACCCTTTAAAAAGTTGCAATATTGTTTATGGTCTCAATGTAATCCGTGGTCTGAACTGTGTCATATGGCGGCTGCCCAGAGCGTCTTGATATGCCTCGACACGGCCACCTTGATCTGCGTCCTACGTAATTCAGCCATTGGGTGCGAAACGTTTGCGCATGCGTGAATTTGCTAGAGTAAACATTGCAAGAGAAGTGGGAACTAGCCGTGGCAACAACAAACAGTGAAGACTAAGTAAGACTCGACTATTCATTTGTGTTTTAAAAAAAGGGTCACGAAAATTACGATCTTGCATCTACCTTATATATGGACATACTTACCAATAATTTTGTCACCAGCCAACTGCCATACATGGAACTCATGTAGACTCAACACTCCCTCAACTTGTTCAAGCAGTCGTTCTTGCACCTCTTGTATTTTGATATGGGTTGGTACAGTTTGCATAAGAATTAATGCAGACTCTTTTAACAATGGTATGGATGATCTCATGATGATTATTACCAAAATGATGCTCATAAGTGGATCAACATACAATGTCCACTCCCCTTCACCAAAAATAATGCACAAAGCACTTGCAATAACAATGACCGATCCTAACGCATCTCCAAGAACATGCAAGTAGACAGCTCGCATGTTCATCTGGGCACTGGTGGTGACCTTTTCCCCTTTGGTCAGTTTGTCCTTTTCCTGATCTGATGAACACTCTGGAACATCCACAGATTTCTCACGGACAATAACTAAATTGTAAAAATACTCAAGCTTATATAATTATAAAAAAGTCCACAATAGGCTTCTTAATCCGCTCAAGATTTGCTACCCCTCCCACATTCCAACAAGTCAGTTAGCTGATCCAATCCCAACCAACATCTTTGTTATTTAGAAGTAATATTGGGCATTTCACTTAATTATATAGCATGTTCTAGGGATTTTTGGTGAAGGAAAATTCAAGTGTAGAATATATACATTTTAAGATCAAACTGGGACCAGTTGTGAAAAATGCAACTACACAGGCCTTCCAGCAGGAATTGAACCCACGACCTCTTTGTTATTTAGTTATCCCGAATCCGATTGTTCAATTTCTTTATTTCCTGAATCAAAACAGCAAAAATATCTAGATCTCATTTTTTAATCTTTTTTTGAAATCCCAAATCGCATCCATTTTTTTTCTCATGTACTGTATCCTGTTTCTCATTATTAAAATTTGGCCAATAATAATAAGCCTTTTTTAATTCTATTTATTACATTTTAGGGTCCAACTTGAAATATCAGTATTTTGTTCCAAATGTCACTTTTGAAAAAATAAATCAGCGTATTACCCACACCATCAGCTAACTCGCAGCTGCTAATAGAGACCTTAAGATACCCCGGGTTCGGTTTATGGGTACGGGTACTGCCATTTTTGTTTGGGGCCGAAGGAAACCCAAGCGCATTCCGATGGTGCAGGTAATACACTGATTCATTTTTCCAAAAGTGACATTTTTGTTGCTGTGCAGGTTACACTGTGTGGGTTATCACCCAGAAAATATGGTAAAGAGATGTGGTGTTACATTATTTTGAACAAACCTGTTGCAAACTTCTGAATTTCATGTGCATCCTTGAGATACAAATCACTAAATGCATTTTGTCCCAAATCACCACTGAGATCAATAACACTACCATCTTCCAAAGTATTAGTATTATTGATGACCATTTCAGTCTGGTTTGCTGGGTTATTGCCATTACTTATGGCACCATGGCTGTGACCATGACGATGACCATGACCATGGCCACCACCACCGTGACTGTGGCCATGACCATGCAGCAAGCCGAGACCAAGAAGATTGACAGCCAAACCAACAGCACCAACTATGAGAACCAACCATGGGTTTTCAATCTCTTCTATTTCGACCATCCGCTTTAGGGCTTCGATTAAAATCGTAAAACACAAAGCAACGAGAAAGACCGCGTTGATCAAAGCCCCCAGAACTTCGGCTCTCTGCCAGCCAAATGTATTTCTCTGGTTTTTCTTCGTTTTCTTCGAGTATCTGAGCGCCAAGAAACCAACAATCAACGATATCACATCCGAAAGCATGTGAAAAGAATCTGCTATCAACGCAACGGAGCCTGTTATATAACCAACTATTATTTCAACTAGAAAGAAACTGCTAGTCAAAGACAACATCGACAGGAGACTGCATGTTTTAGTCGTACGCAGCCCGCCTTTCGATTTCGTCATAATTGAAGATAAAGTGATAAACCAACCTAAAATGAAGGAAGATTGATAGGGAAATGACAAGACTCTTCGCTAACGGAATCGGGGCATTGAAGTCGACATATTTGACACTGAAATCGATATCGGTTGGTGGTCACTGAAATCGACAACCGCGTGAGTGCTGTTGTTCCACTATAAAAAAAAATTTAAATCGCTTACCGGTTCCAGAGTTTGATCACACAGACCGAACACAAAATAAGTCAAAGGCAGTTATTATCGTAGAACAACAATCTAGTGATCGCTCAGCAAGATCAAACAGGGCTCTTGTCAAAATTCGACATTTCTTTTGTACTGTATATTTATATGTTCAAATCTCTTTGTGCTGTCTCATTCTTGATGGCTCCCCGTGAAGTTAGCTACCAATTCGCCAGCTGATTGTTACCAAATTCATCACCATTCTCCCACGCTTCTTCTCCTTCTTCTTCTTCTTCTTCTTCTTCTTCTTCTTCTTCTTCTTCTTCTTCTTCTTCTTCTTCTTCTTCTTCTTCTTCTTCTTCTTCTTCTTCTTCTTCTTCTTCTTCGTCTTCTTCTTCGTCTTCTTCTTCGTCTTCTTCTTCTTCTTCTTCTTCTTCTTCTTCTTCTTCTTCTTCTTCTTCTTCTTCTTCTTCTTCTTCTTCTTCTTCTTCTTCTTCTTCTTCTTCTTCTTCTTCTTCTTCTTCTTCCCTACTGCCTTAATCCCTAGTGGGGTCGGCCGCTCTTATATGTTGTCGCCAACGTCTTCTGTCTTCTGCATCTTCCTTCTACAAGCCCAAATGTCTCATGTCTCTTTCCACTCCATCTTTCCATCTAATTCTCTGTCTCCCTCTCGATCTCTTTCCCGCATTTTTTTAATGTTTCAAATACATGTTTATCCAGCAAAAAAGTAATGTTCATATTAAAAGTTAACAATCAACTTAAAGCTACTAATATATGTTTTTTCGATTATCGACATTTCTGTTCGATGAAAGCACGCGTTCGCCTTTAATTTTTCAATATCTATAACGTGTTCTCTCTATAAGTTGCTACCATCGCCATGTCAAGGTCATCATCACTGCTGTCGTAAAACATTACGTCCTCTACATTAGGGACCGTGTGGATGGGTGAGAAATTGCCAAACTTTCTTTTTTTTTCAGGTACCCCCAAGCAAAATTCAAAAATTTGGTAGCCCCCCATGTTTTTATTTGACATAATTCCAGTGCCCCCCCCCCCCCCCCCAACCCTTCAAATCCTGACATTAATCTTAAAACTAACCTCACCCACCCTACCTATAACACCTCAAAATTCAACCCCATTAACCTAAACCTAACCTTAACCCTAAATATAACCTTAACCCCAACCTTAATTCACACCCAACCCACACATTCAAACCAATTGTCACCTTAACCTCCTTAATCTCAATCATAATTATTACCCTAAAACTTTAAACCTCAAAATAGAGAGCTTAAGCATATTAGGCGTTTTTGAGACACGGACGGTGACCGGAAGAACAGGAATACAATACAGAACTACTGAACCGCGTATTCTTTGAAAAGACTTTTTTACCCAAAACAAAGACTATGAATAATCACATATCTAGGCTGTTAGCTCATAAGCTTAAATTCATCTTTATATAAAAGTACAGATCCTTTATTTTATATTGTAATGTAAAAAAATTATCCCCCTCAAAATACAAGTTTCAGTCTACTTTGAAAGCATGTCTATTGTAGTAAAACAACGATGACAGGCCTCAACGTTCTAGAAGTTCCCGTCGTCTCAAGAACGTGAAAATGCTCTCAATGACGTCTTCTGTAGAACGACGAGGGCGTTATCTTTTCTCTTGGAATTTTAAATTGCTCATTATCATTGTTTTGAATGCATTCGCCGTCCGTGGCTCTAAAACGCCTGTATGCTTAAGCTCTCTATTATAAACCATTCTCCACTACTATTCACCAACACAATACACCAAGGATGGTAAGTCACAACCAGGATCTAAATACCTGAGCCTTAAGGTTTACTTTTACTTTTATTTTACATTTTACATTTTACAAAACAACACAAAATAATTCCAATTAAAGGCTTTTCTGAATGATTTTTCCCAATAAGAAATGTTTGTTTGTATAATAATGTTGATCATCAAAGACTTTTATCCTTGTTTAATACAAAAACTTCATGCCTTCCTTAAGAACTTATAAATTATTTCAGGGTCCCCCCAAAAGAAGTAGCAAAAATTTCAGGTCCCCCCATTTTCTCACCCACCCCCCCCCCCCCCCCCCCTTCGATAAATAATGAACGGTCCCTTAGGTAGTTGTTAATTACAGAATCATCTTCAGAAAAAGTTACATGACAATAGGACTAATGTAGTAAATAAATAATTACTGATGAACGGATACTTTTGATATTTCTTCCTAGACTTTCCCAAAGTCCTTCCCAGTCAATTTCTTCCTAACGTATTTCAACTATCCGAAAGTAACGGCCCCCCGAAAGTAGCGGCCCCCCGAAAGTAGCGGCCCCCAAGGGCTACTAAATCCGAAAGTAACGGCCCCCGTTATATTTATCTACGGTATATTTATTGTTGATCTCCTGCATGCTCCGAGGGTTTTTCGCCGGGTTCTCCGGTTTTCCTCCCTCCGTAAAATCAACACCTGGTCTGAACCAGGGATTATTTTAAGGAATTTTTATCACTGCACAAAGAGCTGAAAAAGGCATAAAATCTAACTTCAGTAGCACGTTAAACAGTGATGGAGTACTAAGTAGCTCGGTAAGCGGCCATCCTTTTCCCAATTTTTAATGATTTAATCCCTTTCGCACAGCATACATTCGCATTTTCAGAATAACAATGGTCAAATAGTAGCACACGGGCACAGACCACTGCACAGACGCATCGACCTGAGTGAAGCCTCAAACATGTTATGTTGGGTAGTCTGGCTAAATAGTAAGAACACTAGCCTAGGGTATACTCATGTAGTCTTGAAAGTTGAAATTAAGGGCATAAGGCTGTTAGTTTACGGTACGCTTAACGTTATGATCAGAAGATAGTGGACCAGGGTCTTTTAACTTATCGTCTTATTTGTGTATTTGCTAATTTAAATATTGATATTAAATAGTATATGTTGGAATGTAGTATCTATACTGTGCCTTTGAACATAATTTCTGATGCAATCCTTTCACGAATAACACTCATTCTTAAATATTAAAGAAACATCTATCAGCACTGCACAAAATTGCGCTTATCACTGCACAAATCTCATTTATCACTGCACACTGAATTGGTCATCACTGCACGTTAAATAATCCCTGGTCTGAACTAGTATGTGCCGCTCGACACGGCCACATCGAAAAATCCTTAGGTAGGAGTAACTTGATTGTATTCAAATTAAAGACCTTTATGCAACACTCTGCATTTTTACAATTTATAGGATTGTAGTTTAGTTTGAGCCGGCTCAGTTTTATTACCTTGGGATCGAGATGTACTTTTTGGAAGTTGCGCTGCAGACAAAATAACAAAATGTAAAAAAATGGTACTCTATTCCAAAATAGAAGAAAAGCGAAAAATTTACGCAGGGTCATATTTATTATGATTATAATTTATTATAATTTTTTATAATTTATTATAATTTATTATAAAATTATTATAATTTATTATAATTTATCTAATTTATCATGAATTTATCATAATTTATCCTAGGTTTAAGGTGAGATAATACGGGCAACACTTCAACCGCTTGTTGCGGTTTCAAGTTGAAAAGCGTTGTTGCCACCCACCTTAAACATGGTCACGCAACAATGATTTTGTTGCAAGTTGAAAAAATTTGTTAAAAAAGTACACTCCAGTTCTACTTGCTGCAACATGCTGTTTCAACCTTGCAACAA
The DNA here is from genome assembly GCA_964035015.1 of Corallium rubrum. Lineage (NCBI taxonomy): Eukaryota > Metazoa > Cnidaria > Anthozoa > Scleralcyonacea > Coralliidae > Corallium > Corallium rubrum. The sequence continues at coordinate 9,701,158 of OZ036004.1, forward strand.
AATCATTGTTGCGTGACAATGTTTAAGGTGGGTGGTAATACGTGCAAAAACGCTTTTCAACTTGCAACGCAACAATGTTGCAGCAATTTCTTGCTCGTATTACTTCACCTTCATCATAAGTTTATTCCACGTTTTTCCATATTTATTGTATCAAAATTCAGTGCGAAAACCTTAAGCCTGTTTTCCACGAGACGGAATTTTGCGCGCGGAGCGGAAATTTTCTTTGTCTTGTGATTTCTCGGGTGGAACTAATTAGAGAAGACAAAGAAAAATTCCGCTCCGCGCGAAAAATTCCGCCTAGTGGAAAACCGGCTTTATATTAGAAATACACGCCAGCAAAATTAACACCCGGGACAGCGGGTGATATCTTGGTCCGGATACTTACTAGTATTTTACGCACCGTGTGTTGACCAATCAGAGAACTCAGGATTTTACAATGCCATTTATAATAACTAAAACTCCAATGCTAAAAGTCAATTCCCCGTCATATCTGATTTTCTCTAATAGAAAACAGCGAATTTAAAGCTGACGAATTTGTGCCTAACTTCACGAGATTTTACAAATGACCCCGTGCGTGGTATTTATTTAAGGCTGTAAAATGAATGAGGACGCACGTGACCGCCGAAGGCTGATACAGCAATAATTGAGGCAGATAACATTCACCAAGGTCTGCATTATTCTTCATATCATTGCGAATGCAGAATTCAATAATTGTTGTTTTATTATTCATTCAAAATACTAAATCTGCTTTGTTCATGCCAGCTTTGGGCGATGACTTCACTGTCCAATATTTTTTCACAATATTGATTCGTCTAATTGGTTTCGAGCATTACCAAATATGGACAGCTTAAGTTTGTTAAACCAATCAGAAACCTTCTTAGTATAGGTAGGTGCTGACCCGAAATTCTTGGATCTTTTCATTGGGTTTGCGGAATTTTAGAAATATTTTGCAAAATTTTAGAAATTTTTTAAGATTTTCTGTGAATAATTGGTAGATTCCATTGACAGAACCATCCTCAGAGAATCATGCATAAAAAATTTTTCGTGATTTTCTTGCACTGCTAAAAAACTACAAATGGTGAAATGGACAATGCACGCTTTTCAAACTTGAGGTTGGATTTAAGAGGTATTGTAGTTAAATTCTTGTCATTTTAACTATAAAATATTATAATATACTAGGTTACCTGCAAGGTAGTTTTCAATACGAGATCTAGATCTAAGTGGCGTGCTGCGTAGGCAGTGTAGAAACAACAATCGAAATATAGTAAGGTTAGATATACTGCCGAAACAGAGAACGTAGGAGTCTAACGTTTCGATACAAGTAGCGTGCTGCGTGGCAGTGTAAAAACAACAATCGAAATATAGTAAGGTTATAAAAGTAGCGTGCTGCGTAGGCAGTGTAGAAACAACAATCGAAATATAGTAAGGTTAGATATACTGCCGAAACAGAGAACGTAAGCATTCCGTTTTCGTTTGAAACATTACCAGAAATTTGGGACAAGACGGTGGCGCGCGTGCGTATTAAGGACCATAATAATGGAGATTCTCAACAGTAAATAATAAGGAGAGCACATAATAATTCAAATTTTGCTTAAACGGTTACATATTTCTTCTTTGCCCGACTCCATTTGACTTCGGCATGGACTAAGGAACAGTTATAACTAAAAACTTTTGCTTACTTCGACGACAAAGTACTTCCCTAGCTCGTCTTATTTTTGCACTGAAAGCGCCACTATCCATAGTGTTAGCCACAGTAATCTTTGCAAACAGGTTCTAGAAATTGGCCAAATTGACCAACAACCTTACGAGCGATGCGAAGTGCCCGACTCGCGTTGCATTCGGCATGAGTCAGTCTACTTCGAGAGCAGATAAAGCTTAAGGTCCTCATTTGTCTCTAGCATAGTACTTCCAAAAGCGTTTGAACTTGCTTGATTCCACAGTCCTTATCGTGCACGACTTAGGCGAATTCTAAAGAACTCAATGACCTGAATAATGAGAAACACTAGAATACAGTAGAAGCACACTCATTAGAAATTCTAGAATACATAATTATATTATTAGGCAATATAGCCGCTGACCGAGAGCAGCGGCACAAATGACCCAAATTTCTGGCAATGAACGGATTGGTGTGGACAAAGAAAATCACAAAATTTTATTATTCTGATGGTTATAAGGCTAAGGATAATTTTAAAAAAGAAAGGCGCAGTTTATTGTGCCGTACAATATCATTACATTACACCACGCTTGGTATGATTGGTATGTAGTAAGTAAAACTAGCACTATGCTGCACGGCGAATCAGATATACAAATGGTTTCGTTCTTGTTTGATTTTAATTACAATATGATAGCCGCTCAGCACATGTAACTTGCTCCACTCAGTTCACTGTAGCCAATTACAATTTTTGGTTCACTTCGATTATTATTAATAATCGAAGTCGCAAACCTTTTTCTTCACTGATGTTTCTCTGATAATAGTAATTCTAAAAAAGGAAGCATTATCAGTACCTCCTTCCGTTATCAGCATACTTGATATGTAACGACTCAAGTGTTCCGAAGCAAATTACACTAGTGGATTCATCAATTGGTTGATTACAATCAGTGACAATCACAATCTAGCTCAGCTGTAGTTGAATACAATCCTACAGTAGCCGGTTGCCTTCGGCTGTGTCAGAAAATGTTTCTCTGACTTTGGTTTGAAATAGAATTAAAATATCGTCACTGTAAGGGTAAATTTCCGGGTTATCGGCGAGTTACTTGGCACCTGGCGAATTCCTGGTTGGTAGAACAAACACTATTTTTCCCACCGCAGAGAAACTCGCCCAGGGGCGGACTGGCAGCAGAAAAGTTACAGGGAAATTATAGCAAAGCCTGAATGTTCTAAGGGTCCTGGCCGGCGTGTGCGCCCGGGCGTTCCGGCCTCTAGGAAATTTTTGAGCCTCTGAAATTGTATTTCCTCGATATGCCCATATTTTTTGTGACCACATTTAATGGACACTGAATAATATATTATATACTATGAGTAAATAATTTTTAAGTCACAAGTGGATTACTGTTCCAGAATTCAACTACTCTTATAGAGTTAGAAAATGTATTTTTCAGTATACTCGAAAAATTACATATGATTACATCTTATGAAAAGTGAATAACAAAGAAAAGATAATATAGAATTACATGCAGAGTATGTGTTTGTAGTTTACGACTAGTAGTCTAGCAATGCAACAGTAGTAACAAATCATAGTCAATCGAGATATGGTCTGGAAACTCAGCTAAAGTCTTTGGTCTATCTTTTTGTTCGCCTTTATGCATTTTTGTGCACGGTGCACGGTCACTGAACACATTGTATTTTAGTATAATGAACGAATTGTCCAATAGCAACGTTTCAGTTCAATCACTCAACCGTGCTATTTAAATATTAATAAACCTAAAACAAAGGATGTGCACGGTGTAAGGTACGGTTCAACATAAAATCACAGCTCATTATAGGAGCTTTGAAGTTTGCCGAGTTTCCAGACCATATATCTCGATTGACTGTGAACAAATGTATTTCATGTTTACGTTATTAGCTGTATTTGGTTAATTGTCTTTGTTGGGGGCGCCTGAAACGAAAAACAAGGGGGCGCACCGGGAAATTTCCTCCAGCCGGTATCCCGGTGGGCCAGTTCTGGCAGCTGGCATCTCGGCAAAGCGACAGAACGTAAAGTTTATCCCGGCAAACTGGGTAACTCGGCTCCATTTAAACAGGCCCTAAGTATAGTGTAAGAAAATAATCCCAAACATAACTACTGCTAAACTGACATGTATCCAAGTCATGAACCGACTTCTCCGCGTTTTTCTGAGAAATGAGAATAATTCTGAAAAAGAAATTAGATAATTCTCCTAGAAAACACTTACTTCTTATTATTAGTGCTTCTAGTACAGCACACCCAGTATGGCGGAGAATAAGAATTTGGCCTTTCATCGCAAAATCGAGCGCAAAATAAGCAACGGGCATGTTATAAGTCAGGCATTGCGTCAGAGCACAATGGTCACAGATACGTATCGTATATATATATAAATGATATTGGGCATTTCACCCTAAATCCTTAGAACATGCTATGTAATCGAGTGAAATGCCCAATATCATTTATAATATACCCAATTCTCTCCTGGCATTACCACCTTATTATATATACAGAACTCGCGATTGAGCTCTCGGCAACGGCCTCCGTGGCTCAGTGGTCAGAGCATTGCACTAGAATCGCAAGGTCGTGGGTTCAATTCCTGCCGGAGGGCCTGTGTAGTTGCCTTTTTCGCAACTGCTCCCGGTTTGGTCTTAAAATGTATATATTCTACACTCGAATTTTCCTTCACCCTAAATCCTTAGAACATGCTATGTAATCGAGTGAAATGCCCAATATCATTTATAATATACCCAATTCTCTCCTGGCATTACCACCTTATTATATATACAGAACTCGCGATTGAGCTCTCGGCAACGGCCTCCGTGGCTCAGTGGTCAGAGCATTGCACTAGAATCGCAAGGTCGTGGGTTCAATTCCTGCCGGAGGGCCTGTGTAGTTGCCTTTTTCGCAACTGCTCCCGGTTTGGTCTTAAAATGTATATATTCTACACTCGAATTTTCCTTCACCCTAAATCCTTAGAACATGCTATGTAATCGAGTGAAATGCCCAATATCATTTATAATATACCCAATTCTCTCCTGGCATTACCACCTTATTATATATACAGAACTCGCGATTGAGCTCTCGGCAACGGCCTCCGTGGCTCAGTGGTCAGAGCATTGCACTAGAATCGCAAGGTCGTGGGTTCAATTCCTGCCGGAGGGCCTGTGTAGTTGCCTTTTTCGCAACTGCTCCCGGTTTGGTCTTAAAATGTATATATTCTACACTCGAATTTTCCTTCACCCTAAATCCTTAGAACATGCTATGTAATCGAGTGAAATGCCCAATATCATTTATAATATACCCAATTCTCTCCTGGCATTACCACCTTATTATATATACAGAACTCGCGATTGAGCTCTCGGCAACGGCCTCCGTGGCTCAGTGGTCAGAGCATTGCACTAGAATCGCAAGGTCGTGGGTTCAATTCCTGCCGGAGGGCCTGTGTAGTTGTCTTTTTCGCAACTGCTCCCGGTTTGGTCTTAAAATGTATATATTCTACACTCGAATTTTCCTTCACCCTAAATCCTTAGAACATGGTATATATATATATATATATATATATGCTATATGCTAGATGCTAGTGTATGCGTCTTGAGCCACATCTAAATCTAATATATGGATTAACCCACACTAGTTGTCCCTCCTCGTCTCTCCTGTTGTCCGATATAAAATTTATTAATGGAGTTTAATTAGTTGGGGAGGTAGACAGATGAACTATTTTTAGCTATTTATCCTTTTTTGGGTGAATCTAGAACTTAAATTATTATTGGAATACCTTTTATATCCGAAATACCTCCGAAAGGCCGGGCGTATAGATTTCACAGATCAGGTTCCCCACTTCAGATCAAACAAACCTTGAAACAGGATGTTCAAGCTGTAACCGCAAATTACCTGTCCTCAAAGCACTTAGCTTAAAAACACTGTTATTTTTTTTCAAGTGCTTGAATTATAGCGTTTTCTGCATACTCTGTGAATGACCAAAATTTTGCGCAAACTCTCATTGCGTACACTATAAAGATTTCCCGCTATGCCAAAAATTCGATGGATTTTTTCTTAAACTAGCAAATTAAGCCAAAGGAACCGCTGTCATCCTTCTTGTCGTAGGCAATTGGTTGCCGGGGCTGGTTTGGTGGTCGAAACCAATGAAATCCAATGAAGAATGTCCTTATCGCGGAATCCCCGCATTACGTTTGCGGTTTATTGGGTTTGCTTGCCAATGACGAAGTGACGAGTTTTTATTAATTAAGGTGCCATCAATCAAAAATTGTTTTTGTAAACAGAAAGTGGGGGGACAACAAACTCACGCAACTGTTTCCTGCCGTGTAAGCTTATTCTGTATCGGAGAAGTGCTGAAGTGGCGAAAGAACTAGTTCTGGCTGTAAGAGAGTATCACAACCATTAAAACACGGGTTAAGTGTAGCTTAACCTTTTGACAAACTAACAGGACCGTTTTTACAACAGAAACTGGCTGATGTCGCAAAATTTGACAAAAGTGAAAGCGATGTTTCGACCGGCGAGATTTATTTGGTCTTCTTTACGATTTGGTTTATTGATGCCAATAGCGTGTGGCCGGCGTATGTTTTCTTCAGAAAGAAGAGAGGATTATTCGTCTCACATTCAATGGATCAACAGCAAGATTAAAGACTCTAATTATCACATAACAACTCTGACAGACCTAGCTGAAGGCACGTCGCTCTTACATCTCGTCGACAGTTGTCTTCAGAACGTAGCGAAGAAGGCGGTCCGACACGGGTTTGTGTTCGGCGAAATGGACGATAGCTACAGCCTGAGTTTGGTGAAGTGTAGGGTGGCTTTGGGCATTATGGAGGCCAAGGGTGTCATACGGAAGGGAGAGTTTTCAGCAGACATGATCGCGTCTGGCGACGTGGAGCACATCAGAGGAGTTGTTGTCAAACTAGCGTTATTTCCCACTACACTACAACGGACGGGGAGTTCGCAATCGGCGACAACACAAACCGTTCAGGGAAGCATTGTTACCGAAGTTTGGTAACCAAGATTTGAATTTTGCAAAAACAGCAAAACCAAGGAAATCTAATGAGTCATTATACGCTCGCGAAAGAGACTCGTTCTCCCAAAGGTTATACCCCCCAAGTGGTTCACTCCACAGGAGACGTGGCTTGTGTAATATGCGTGTCGCAGCGAATTCTGTTCAGGCTTTTGTTGTTTGACTTTTTGTATTGGCTATTGTGTTTAGCTTCGTTAAACGTCTCATTAGTCTTGAATGTATCCGTATTCAATTCATGCAATCACAACTGATAACCATAGGAACACACGGCCAAGTTTCCCTTGACAAGTTTAACCGGCTAAAAGTTTTATTAGTTCTTGCTATATACAAGCTGTCGTTAGACGCGGGTCAGGGTTCCGTTTATAGAGCCTCATAGTTTTCTCCTACAGAAAGAGTCTTGAATAAAACTTTACAAATTCCAATCTGAAAGTACCATATACTATTAATGTACACGTAATGTACCAACTTTTCAAAAACGATTCCTTGTCAAGGATAACTTGGTTCCGCATAAAAACGGGACAATATTATCGAGAATATTATGACGCAGAACGAAACTCGACTGAAGTACCACGATATCGTGAGACAACTATAACATAGTATTCTAGAATGTACACTTTGTACACATATATAGATATATCAAGATATGTTAGAACATAGTGAACGGGTTAATGCTATAAACATTATTTATTATTATTCGAAGTTTTCAACCAAAACTAAGGCCTGTGACAAACAGCGTATTTTTCATGCGCCGTATAAATAATACGACTCAAGTACGGACGGTGTACTATTCATGCGCCGAATAAAATGCATAACATTAATTTACAATATGATAATACATTTTCTATCCACAATTCATGTTTGTAACACCCTTTCCAGACCTACGACTCGAGAACTGTAATTTATTCGACTTATTAAATACGACGAAAATACGCCGTATAACTCAACAGAAAAAAATTTCAGAATTTGGGTTGACTATAATAGGTATTTTATACAACGCATGAAAAATAAGCCGTTTGTCACATGCCTAAGATGTTTTTACAAGTAAAATGTTGATTATAGATTGTTTTTCTTTTAAACTGTTTGGCGCCGTTGATGTTTGTTTTTTGAGACAACTGACGGAAACCTGATCTTTTTGTCGCATTTTTTGACCCATATAAGACATTCCAATGTTGCATGTACGAACACGAAACCTAGACCTTTAACCTTTTTATCATCCGAAACATGCACGCAATAGCTGGTGAACTTTTTTCGTTTTGGTGTCGCCAATAAGTCTGCGTTATAATCCGACGTTTAATACTTTAACAGGCCTCACCTGGACCTCTCCCTGTGCTGAATAAAATCGTCTTGCATTAGCCAGAATAAAATACTAAAGACTCTCAGTCTTCAAAGTATTAATAGTAAGTTGTTACTTGTATACGCGATTATTATATTTTTTGGCGTATATATGCGAAATTGCTAATGTTTGTGCGCGTGACGCAATATTTGTTTCTGTTTCGATCAAACTGAGTATTTTGATAAAATACAAAACAACGGTAGGTAACTCCGAAAATGGTAATCATTAATAAAATGTTTACCATTTTCGGAGTTAGCGTTGTTTTGTATTTTACGACGATATATTTAACAATTATTCACCGAAGTGGAGGTGAATAGTGCTGGATGTTCACCGAGCCGCTTCGGCGAGGTAAATATCCACACTATTCACCGACACTGAGGTGAATAATTGTTTTAGCATATACCTCATAAATGAAATGACAAGTTTAACATTCTTATATTTTTCGGTATTTTATACAAGACACGGCCGCTAGCAACTTGGGCACTTGGCGTACTCGATATTTGTCGACAAAACAGTTTTTACAACTTTTGAATACATTAATGGCTAGAAAATTGTAAAGAAACATACCTGTGGACACTCTTCTACTTAATTTTGCTGACTTTTCTCGTTATTCTACAACATCAGCCTTGTTTATCAACAAAATCTCCTGCTTCGGTAAACAAAGCAAAACTGTCCGCCATTTTGTTTTGCCCGCAGGTGAATAGTGCAGGATATCCCGAGCTAGAGGAACCAATCAGATTGCTTGAAAAGCACTATTTACCTGCGAGGTATATGCTAATATACTCAGAAAAATTTCCGAGTTCCCATGCTGCCTCAAATCCAATTCTGATCGTTGGTGAGGCGCTCTAACCATTGTCATTGGTACTCAGACGATTTGAACATAGGTTGAGTTCGATGTATGGCATTATATACTGCCATGTGAAAGTATGATATATTTTCACTCAATTCTAATATATCCAAGCTAGCACATAAAGGATAAAAGACTGGGGGCTAATCATCCTTAAGGACGCAGATCAACGACGGATCACAGCTAAGATGTAGGTGTTGATTTTACGGAGGGACCGGAGGAAAACCTGAGAACCAGGCGAAAACCCTCGAAGCACAGGAGAGATCAACTACAACTTAGCTTCCAAGCTCGACAACGGGTCATTCCCAAGCGGCCACCCATCCAGGCTTAACTATTGGTGAGTGCTCCCCCCTACATCTCTTCTCTTAACAACACATTCATTACGACATATATCAGTTTATTATATGAAGAAGAGTATTTTACTAGCAACTAAAACACTCGTAGGATCCATATTTCACTAAATCCGGGAACCGAGTGGCGTATATTTCTCGTATATGTAAAGCTTCGCGATCGAGTGACACTGATCGACAAGTCAAAATTTACGCCTTTTGCCGCAAGTTTCGAATGAAGTAAATTTGATCCAGTAACTTCTCTTAATTCAGTTTTTCACGTAAAATGACGTGTTCGAAGAAGCTGTTGTATTTTTCATTTGTATTTTCTAAAAGTAGTTAGGTCAAGCGGTTGTAGCCAGTTTTGCATTAAACCCAGTTTATCAACATTACTTCCACGCATAGTTTCCTTGCCCATAAAATAAATAGAACATTACACGGTTGCTCAAAGATATGGATCTTATGTTCTCGTTGAGTCGTTGCCACTCGAACATAAAATCCATATCTTCTCGTCAGTCGCCACCGTGTGATATCCCCTTTATATATTTGTAAACAGACCCAACCTACGTTCAAACCACGAGTCCCAGTATACCTCAATGGTTAACTCTTTGACTCGTAAGCACGCATGTAGAGTATACTACCCCTATAGGGTTAAAAACCTATCTCAATGCTTTGGCTTAGCCCTTTGACTCCTAAGCACGCTAAGGTTATTACTTTGTGTTTCGCGCACGAATATGCTGTATGCATTAGGGTTAGGGTTAGAGTTAGGGTTAGTAATTACCCAATCAAAATTCTTGTTATCTATGGTAATTAACGCTACCTGGCTAGGGCAATGTTGGATCCTCGTTCTTTTATAGACAAATATAGAAGCATAAGAGGATAGGTTTTATCACACAGCGGAAATACCAACCATTTAAGAACATAACCAAAAACAAATATTTGAGAATTCGATCAAACGATAAATTACGCCAGCAGAAGTCCGGGAAGATTCGAGAAAAGGGACAACGATTATTATTATTACATTACGCAGGGATGCCAGGAATGAATAGAATTGCAGGAAGGGGCCGTGTTTTCTCAAAAAACATAATCGACAACCGATTAATTCATAAAATTATTTACCGTGGTCAATACACTTAGCTATGATAATAGCACAATTCTCGCAGAAACAGACGAGCAATCTAGCGAGAATGCACCAGCTAATTTATAGGTATGCCACAAATAATTATAAGTATACTAATATTTACAAAAAAAATCGTAAAAAGAATTACAACTATATGCATAAGACTGCATGACATTAACTACATGACATCAGCTAAATAACAAAGGCAAGGACTGACCACAGAGATAGGATCTCCAATAACCAGAGGCAGACTGGTCCAGCGGGAAATTTCCCGGTGCGCTCCCTGGTTTTCCGTTTCAGGCGCCCCCACAAAGACAATAAACAAAGTATAGCTCATAACGTGAACATTAGACTGCTAAAAAGCGGGTGGCCTGTGACGTTCAAAATATCGCGTTAAAAATGTCGCGGCAAAAATATACCATTGATTCCTGCGCCCAGGCAATATGTATTTCCTAAACTAATTATTCTGTATGTAATTGTATATCTTTTCTTTGTTATTCACTCGTCATATAAGATCATAGTTAGTGGAGGGAGATGGTTTGGAAACTCGGCAAAAGTCATTGTTGAAGTGATTGTTCTATGGTTTTCGGTTCAATTTGTCTAATTTCACGGTCACTGAACGTATTGTATTTTCTGTATAATGAAGCAGTCATCCAATAGCAACGTTCGGGTTTAATTAGTGCATCCTTCGTCGTCACATGTTGTAAGTCCTTTACTCCTTTGTTCGTTGTGTAGTTCTTCGTCGTCACGCAGGGGCGTCGGAAGCGGGGGGGCCTGGGCCCCCCACTTTTTTTGGTGGAGGGGCCAGAATATGTTTGGGCCCCCCCACTTTTTAACAAGACCAGTAATAAACAAGGCCAGTAATACAGTTATGATTAACAAAACCACTAACCCTAGCTAACCCACGACTTTGAATAAAGATATAATAAAGAAATTTGAATGCAGATATTCAATGTCCGGAAAAGTGTTGTCTTTTGAGTATTTTGTGACGTTTTTGGACCTTTAGAATTCTGTAAATCCTTGTCCTAAAATGCAGGAAATGGCATTTCAGAGACTCTAGATTGCAAAATTTCCCGGGGGAGCATGCCCCCGGACCCCCCTAAAAATTTTGGGCCCCCCCACTTTTAGTGTCGCTCCGACGCCACTGTCGTCACGTGTCCATGGAATTTCCTTTCTTCAACCAATAAACGACTTTCAGGCTCATGCGCAGTAGCAACTTTACTACAAATTTTCATCGGAGGTAAAAACAACTGTCTTAGCTGGAAAGGTCATATTAAAAATAGTAAAAGTGCAAAGTTTAAAATAAATCGGACAAATAGTGCGAAAGCTACGCTCTTCGGAAGTTTTGCTTTCCACTAGGGATTTAATAGGGATTTTGGCTTGGCGTGCAACTCCCGCCCGCCAAGCCAAAATCCCTATTAAATCACTAATAAATCCCTGTTGGAATGGTCAACTTTCCGCTTGTGAAACTTTTTCCATTTGTTAAGCAATTCGTTTCAAACTTTGCACTTCTACTATTTTCAATATGCTCGTTCCAGCTAAAACAGTTGTTTTTATCTCCGACGAAAATTTGAATATTTGTTGCTACTGAGCATGATCGTGAAAGTCGTCTATTGCCTTTCTCCAACATGAACACAATAACATGACCATTGCATAATCTTGAAAGACAATGGAGCTTCCAAACCATCCCCCTCCACTAACTATGATAACTGATATAACCATATGTAATTTTTCGGGTATATAATAAATGTTGTAACTCTAAGACTAAGACTATAAGAGTATTTGAATCGTGCAACAGTAATCCACTCGTAGCTTAAATATATACTCGTAGTATATAATATATTATTGTCTATTAAATGTTGTAGTCACAAAAAATATGGACGTGCACAATACGTAAAATTGTGCTCAAAATCATTAAATGCTCTCAAAATCGTGGAAATACAATTTCAGAGGTTCAAAGATTCAAAAATTTCTTAGATGCCGGAACGGCACGTGCACGCCCAGGCAGGAAACCTAGAACACTCAGACTTTGCACTCGGTCAGGCGCTCCAGTTTCATCTAATTTCCCGGTGACATTTCTGCTCTCAGTCCGCCCCCTGCCAATAACGGGGTCCCAATTAAACATTTTATATGTGGGATTTTGGGTCCTTTCGTAACTCATTCTTGTCCGAGGGCTTCCCCCGAGGTGAATAAAATCGTCTGGCGTTGGTCAAAATAAAATACTAACGATCGATTCGGACAGGAAAGAGTTAATCGACGAGTATTTAAAAGGGGCTGCTCTCAGGATGAATCTGTAGCCTGGTACCCTGGCCCAATCAAGTATATATGGGACAGGTTTAAATTTTCGCGCGTTTTTTATTGGCTATGACTTTAAAACTGCAATCGTGGTCAGGGGACTTAGCCATAGAGATCATAAATAAAACTAGAGGGGACCGCAAAATTGGGTATCAATTTGAAGACTGCCATCTTGGATCAATTGGACAGCAAAGTTGCAAATCCAGATGTAAAACTACTCGGTCCCAGACTTTTCCTACTATCCGAGAGCTAGCTCCTCGAGATGCTTTCGGACGACATCCTCGGAGCTCTCGGATAGTAGGAAACGTCTGGGGCCGAGTAGTTTTACATCCGGGTTTCCAATTTTGCCCCCCGTCTGGTCCAAGATGGCAGCCTCCAATTGGTTACCCGCGTTTGTCAGGGCCGGATTAGGGTTGCGCGGGACCCGCGGCATATTTTTAGCGCAGGGCCCCTTGAGCCACCCACCCCCCACCCCTGAGTCCTGGGCGGCCCAACGCTGTCTAGAAAAAAGGAAGTGCAGACAAATAATTGCGCAATCATATGCCCGCGGCATATGCCGCTTTTACCATATTTTGCTAGCCCTTACCCAAAATCCCAATTTCCGAACCTCGGGCAAAAGTCGGGCCCGATTTTAAGGCAAAAATAAACTTCGGGTTAGGTGCTTAACCTACACTTATTGAATTGATTACTGCTAGGTGAGAGGTAAAAGCAGCGTCACATAAATATGTTACAATAAATCTGCTTATTCTACGCCATCCTGGTAAGTTCCATGTCAAATTATTGTGCGATGATGACGATTGAGATGCCGGGAGGGTAAAAGTGCCGGTGGAGCTTACCAGATGGCGTTGCGCGAGGCACTTAGGCCTGGTTCAAACGTCGAATTTTTCATGTGTCGAATATAATACCAATTAAGGTCGACCCAAATTATTGTATTCGACATTTGATTCATACGTCAAATTTAATGCGGTCGAATATAATTTAAAATGATCATTTCTATAACAACATGGCAAAAGCAAAGGAGTCCAACTCGAAAGTTGACCAAAAGCAAATTAATATTTACAATGTCATTATATTCAACAGTCAAAACGACGGCGAAAAATGTGACACGCACTTTACAATACATGGTAATAAGATCTGCTTTTATTAATTATAGCAGGCAGAAATGCAACCACAAGCATCCATCGCTCTTGTCGTCAAATAATTCGAAATCCTTGATGGTGGGACATAGTGTGGAACACTTATTCAGAAGCCCAATTCAAGAAAACCTTTCGTGAACTGCAAGTTTCCGCCTCGCGAAATCAACGTTTGCGCATGCCATTTACGTGTATCGGAAATTATTATACATTAAAATAATTTATGCATTACATTCGACACATGGAAAATTCGACGTTTGAATCGAAGTCGCATCAAGGTCGTTTTATTCGACCTAAGCAGTCGAATTTAATTCGCATGTCGCATTTAATCAAAACAGTTGAATTTAATTGATTCAAACGTCGAACTTATCATGCACTTAATTAACGAATTGTATTCGACGCATGAAAAGTTCGACGTTTGAAACGGGCCTTACATCAAATGTGCCGACACATAGTCGGACTTCTGCATGGTTGTTCTTTATTCTGAGTTATGATACCGTGACTATGGACTCGAATAAAACTATCACTTTCTCCACATCGTATCCGGCTGATATGATATCACCTACAACATGTTTGGCGGCTAATTGATAAAAAACTAAATTAGTTTAAATTAGTTAACTTTTCGTGAGCTGTTAAGTGCTTTTTAAGTACCATTTAGGACCCTCCCATCGAGTGACTTGCGCCCACAGAAAATTAATAAAGTTATGTGTCAAGCATTTCCTTTCTAATGCAAATATTGAATACTCAAACACAATGGCAAGATAATTGTACGACATCAGTGAGGAAAAGCAAACGGGCTGACGTCAGAAAGGAGGCTCGATGATCAGATAAACAAAATAGACTGTTTGACTTTTTCAGTTTTCACGTCCATGAGTGTCTTTCATAAAGAGGGATTTGATAATTTGATCAGTTTTACTTCGGCCAGGAGGTCTGATGTTTTTAACCCCGTTTGTTTGTTTGTCTGACTGTCTGTTTGTTTGTTACTAGGATATATCTCGAAAAGTATTAAACCGATTTTGATGTAACTTTGTGGAAAGTTTGCCGACCACACAGCCTCGTATGTCGTACCTAGTTGAGAGGAAACCGCGCGGAGGAGGACGCCACAGTCCACAGACCAAATTTTTGTTGAATTTGGTTGAGAATGAGGCTACTGGGCTATTGCGTTATTCTTTTGTTAACCTTCACCAAATGCGCCTAGCTCACTTGTGGGATGCTCTCTTAACAGCTAGTAAAACACCAAAGTGAGGCATTCATTTGTTGGGAACAACTTTATCTTTTTACTCTAACGCCCAACGATTTCACTCGTCAATGGGTTAATGGGAGACGTCTTGTAAAACCGTACAGTAAATGGTTAAGCCTTGTAATTAGCACTTGAATGGTGAGACTCAGATTAATGAAGACACTGATCTGGTGTTTATGAGATTTATTTTGCTCTAGACTTGTCCGGTATTCAGTAATGCCACTATGAATTTCATAGGTGTGAAATGAGGTGCGGTTCTATTCCTTTTGTGTAGTGCGGCTTCGTGTTTAAGCTGTCAGACTCATTACATTACTGACGAGCTCTGCTTAAATTTTAAACAGTACAGTCGTATAACATCCTGAATCGCAGCGCCTCTATACAGTGTGTATAAAAAAAACTGAACCCTTAGAAAACAACCTATTGTAGTTGAAAGCCCTAACAGCGCTGCGTTATAAATTAATCAGCACATAAGTTAAACAGGAAGAGAAAAAGCTTTTAAATACTTCACCATGCATACACTTCAAGTTATCTTAATTTCCCAGGTGTATAAAACCGTGTGTTTTACGCATCTGTGGGTTCAGCGAAGTGCTTAGGGCTTTCAAACTACTACAATAGGTTGTTTTCTAAAGGTTCAGGGGTTTTTTATACACACTGTATATCCAGCTATCATTTTTTTCGAATTATTTTGTTATTGACATATATATACATATAGGATTGGCAAATATTTAACACTTTGTCATCTGTCACCTAGCCTATAAAGCCTGGTTTCCATATAGTTGTAATTGTTGTAATTCAGTCGGCGACTGTCGCCGATCAAGTCTTACAACAATTACACAACTTAATGGAACGCTTGTTGTAATCCAATCGGCGACAGTCGGCGACTATTGTTGAAGTTGAATCAGGTTCAACTTCTACAACAATTACAACAGTCGCCGATGCGATAACAGTTAATGGAAACATCAATCGCAGACAGTCGGCCAGGGCCGCCGAGAGAAATTTTGGGCCCCTGGTCAAAAAATATTTACGGGCCCCCTCTCCAAAGTAATTGTCTGTACGTTAATAATAGAGAATCAAATAATCCCAGTGCGGCGATGGATAGTACTATAGCGGTGCCGGTCATAAAGGCACAAAGGGCTCCCATATTTCCCATAGCAGTGATAAAGCCATAAAGGGGCCCAATGCCAGTGATAAAGCCATAGAGGGCCCCTATAGCAGTGATAAAACCATTAGCGAGAGACACAATAATGCAGTGTAACGATTAATGCTAAAACTTCAATTGTCTATTATAAAATCGATTTTATCGTTTCACACTTTCACGGCAAAGATGATGTATAATATATTCTTTTGTTTCCTTAAAAATGGGCCCCCTTTGGCCCTGGGCCCCTGGTCAACGACCAGGCTGACTCCCCCTCTCGTCAGGCCTACAGTCGGCGACTTTTTGGTAGATGTTTGCAACGTATAAAACACAAAATTATTTACAAAAACCGGCCAAATCCTTTCAAAAAATCTCGTCACTGCATGTTTTGGGTTTGTTTTTTTAAATTTTAGATTTTGATTCTAGTGTGGGGTCTGTGGCCACTCCTATATAGCTAGTATCGATCGTTTCTTTCACTCTAAGAGTAGCGACTTTAAGATCTACGACGTCAACTTCAACAACGACGTCCTTTAAACAAAAGGATTCTTTCTGCAAAACAAAGAGAAGACATCATTTCTAGTCCCAAGAGTAATCTTAACACCGTCCTCGTTCTTTATACAACGCCACTTAGAGCTTTTTCACGTCTTCAGGACGACGTCAACGGCCAAGAGGTGCATGAGAACAGTTGCTTGAGCTTGACTTCAATATGGACACTACAATCACTTTAGCAGTACTGAGGCGTTTTGGAAGTCATTAAACTAACTTCAAATATCAAATATAATAGTCTGTTAACCGCGACTTCTTTAAATTGTAAAACTTATCTTGCTTTTTAACCGCCGTCTTCGTTCTAGCATCTCAGAGTAAAGTCCATAGTTTCTTATACTATAATATATCACTCACGTACTTGGCATGGCAATCTTTAATACAATGCCAGAGGAACACTTATGACTATATCTTAACGAGCCCACATTTCATCAAACTACTTTGAACAATTGCCAAATTGGGCCAAATTAGTACTGCACATGATAAACAAAGCCGTGGCCGTCGACAAGGTTTATTGTTACTTTACAAAAAAACTCTTTGTATTCATCAACAAAAAGTCAAAAACCGCGCAACTCCTAATTAAGCCATAACTACTGTATGGATAAACCTTGGTAAGCCAAGCCAAGGAACTCGTTATATTCACGTGTGATTATATGCATAGCCATATATCCCTTGTACCGCGTATACTTGGCATTACTTGCGCATTTCCTAGGTTAATTACACCTATAGCTATCATAAAGAACCTTCAATGAACCTAACAGAATCTAGCTCAAGCTGAAATCTGGGATTCTGTGTTCAACTGATATTTTAACTATCACTCAAAACACAGCTTGTTTTTGCTAGCTATAGATTTTTTTATTAAAATACTTTTAAAGTGCTTTGCAACGGAAAGTAAGTTTGTCTTATTTGAAAGTACTAGTTTAAAATGACAAAGTAACATCTTTTGCTGTATTTTGTTTCCTTGCATTGTTTTTAAAATATCACAGTTTGTTTTATCACATACAACGTGCATGATGACTTACCGGGAAAGGTTATATATCTTTTCTATTATAAGACGGAATCACTTCGAAGTAATTGTATGTGTTTTCCCCTTACAACAACAAAAATATACATTTTCAACTGATTCCGTTTAATAATAGCAAAGATATATAACCTTTCCCAGTAAGTCATTAATGCACGTTGTGATGTCATGCACTGGCCATGGTTAGTTTTACGTATCAAACAAACTGAAATATCTCAAGAACGAAGGAAACAAAAAACAGCAAAAGATGTTACTCTGTCATTTCAAAAGTACTTTCAAAAAAAAGACGCCTGGTCAGGCGTTCACTCGGGCTAGTGCAAAATCACGCGCAGGTTGTCACATGCAGTGCTAAGATCTAAAGCCGCCGTCTAAACACATTCAGGTCACAGACAAAAGTCAAAACACAATCCAATCTCCGATAGAAAACGCAATTTGCAATACACGAAACACGATTGCCTGTAACGTATTTCCACACATGTACACAGCGTTCATATGTCAAGTCTCTTGGGTATTAAATATCAACACAGCTTCATGTATACGGCGCTCTCTCCTCCGCAGAGGCTCGGAGGGGCAGGCGTGCGGGTGAGGGAAGACGCGCGGGGAATGATGGGAAGAGGGAAAGAAAATGAGCCTCTGCCAGATAATGATGTCAATATGGCGCCCAAATTCCGTGATGGACTAGGCGCCAGACTCGGGATTTCATTATATAATCAACAAATCTACTACGCAAAAGTCGGAAATCACTAAACTGTGGACAAAAGACACATTTAAATCGCTGATACTTCTCAACTCGACAATGTTACTGCAACACAAGGACAGGATTTTCCGGTTTTGAATTTATGCAAATAAAAGTATAAAACAAACGCTACATGAGAAAGTTTATCATTCATCAAAGGACGAACTGTTGTAAACATAGATCTTACCATTATGTCGTAGAAAGTTAGCACCGAGAATATTTCTAGCGCTGTTCGTCGGCTTTGTTTATCAAGTTAATACTTAATCAGGAGTGGAAAGCTTCCAGGCAGTTGACAACGTTCGATGAAACGTTTGTCAGTCTGGCAGCGTTTCGAATTTTTCGACCCGTTCGGCAGGTGATTCCATAGAAAAATTCAGAATAACATCCAGAAGTACATTCTAGCCTTAGATCTTGAAGAAAACAATGTACTTCGTGCAAACTATCGTCGCTGTCTGCCATGACCAGAGAACCGCGGATTTGTCCAGAGAACGGCACATTATCTGGCAGAGGCTTCTTTTCTCGTTTTCCGTCTTCCCAGGGTTCACCGCACGCCTCTGACCTTACGCCCACGTTTCTTCCACTAGCGGTTTTCCCTCGTAGCACGTAGCTACTTCATGTTAGACCTCATTATCCACGCAAAGCCTCTGCGGAGGAGAGAGTATACGGCGTGTGAGATCGTAAGCGTATATAACATTACTGACCAATAACTATGTCTGTGAAAACACAAAACACATCCGAGAGGAGAAAGACTTGATCAGACATCAGGAAAGCAAAGAAAGAAAGCATTTGGCATGCACGCGGTGATCAGTTTCGCGAAGTCTTATTAAGTTTGTCTTGACGGAATAAGTTAAATGCGCACTTGACTTGAGCCTGCGCTTTCTGATTACAGAGGCCTGCGGAGTAGGCTAAGAGCGTGACACAGAAGGAAAAAAAAGGAAAAACGAGCCGAAACCTAGACTCGTCTACCTGCGGTAGCCCGAGTAATAAAGTTAAAAAGAATGACCGAGCTTTCGAACTAAGCGTTCATCGTCAGGGCAGAAAGCACTATATATAAGAAAGTAAAAACCCGGAGCTTTTATAAGTACAATAAGATCCTAATAACAATAGCATTAAAATATTTTCAAAGCAATAAAATTATCTGTGTTTTATTATATAAAATAGAATGTTTTATTGGTGTTTCCACCACTAATAAAAACGGTAATCTCACATGTGTGGTTATTTATGATAATCTCCCATGTGACGATTATCGTGAAACGTATTAGAGTTTACTGCTCTATTTTTGTGGGGAAATAGGACTATTTTTTATATAATAAACAGAACAATACATGAATGCTTGGAAATATGAAATTTATTTCTCGTGTTGACCAAGATATCTCACTCGTTCACTTTGCTCACTCGTGAGATATCCTAGTCAACACTCGAGTCTCGAAATAAATTTCATATTTCCATGCATCCATGAATAATTCTCTATATAATATTTTATCACTATTTTAGAAAATTCTTTTCTGATACACTAAAAACACATTGTTACCCTCAAATCTCGTTTCTCAAAAACTTTTCGACCTTGAATATAGGGGTTTGTCTCTGATGCTGGATTCCTAACTTGACATCACAAGAAGAGGAACACTTCAGGTATATATGTCAAACCCCTTAGTATTTGGAACCATTTAACATTCCCATAATGCTGAGAGGTTCCGCATTTAACCTACAATACAAAGTCTCTTTGTTTAAAAGTTGTTCTAGAATTCTTTTAGATCTTTTCTTCCGTTGTCCTTAGGGTGTAAACGTAGACGGTAAATAATTCACCATTTCAAATTCCTAATCCTTCTCTTGCTGCTCAAGATATCTGCTATAATGCTTATTCTTACACACAACTTGTTTTGATGTGAATACTTAACTATACGTAAATTACCGAGGTGTGGAGCAGAGAGAAATTCGAAGCATTCGAACGATCGTCGACATTTACCCAGACGGTAGTCTGAAGTTTTAAATTGGATAAACAACCTAGACAATTAGCCGAGGAAAATGTCTCAGCGCTTTGTATTTTTATGATTTATTTCGTGTGATGTATGTTGCCCATGATTTTTCGTTACTGTAAAATTAATGATCAACCCTCAAGTTTGAATACTGATTATCTTTGTATATATTCACTTGTTTATATCAAAATTTTGCCTCATCCAGTGCGAGACGAATCAGTTTGTTCAACAACGCACACTTCGATAATTTGCGTAGTATTCACATCAAAACAAGTAGTGTGTGTACGGAACCCTGAGCAGCTAGATACATCGAGGAATCCGAATTTTAAAACGGGAAAACCTGCGGTCACTGCTTTTCGCTTTTCTACGCCGTCAGTCCCTTGTACGTTACCCGTTTCTTGTGAACATGATCAGAAAATTTTAGCCACATCGTACACAGAAGATCGACTGGAAGCGGTAAATTCTTGGCGCTGCGAGTTGAAAAGAGCCTGGGCGCGAGAAAAGAGCCTGGGCGCGAGGTTGGGCTTACATTTAGGTTCCCGTCTTACACAAGCCGCGGCTTGTTCAGAAACGCCGTATAAATAGGTCAGTTCGTGTCTTATGTAAGTCCCGTCCTATCGGCTCTCGTATAAACGGCTCTATAATATGTTTCAAGTGATTTCGTTTGATATAATTGCAAAGGTATATATAACCTTTTTCAATAACTCAATAACGTGTGACGTCAAGGTGTAATTAAATTGTGCATATCAAACAAATCTTATTAAAAAACAAAGTGAGATATAGTTAAAAAATAAAAAAGTTAAAAACTTTCCAATCTTTATAATCGCAAGACTACATTCAAATATAAGAAAATTGATTTGTGTTTGAATTGGTTATTTCCACTGACCTCTATAATATAACAATAATAATAATAATATAATAATAATAATAATAATAATAATAATAATAATAATAATAATATAATAATAATATAGGTCAGTGGTTATTTCATATACAGGCACTTTAAGTACTGAAAGGTCTAATCAACTATAGGAAAATTAAGTTGGTAAGCGGCTACTTTGTGTACCAAACACAGAATGTTGGAATAAGTTGGATTGCTTCATTTTTTAAAAAATACTCGCTTAATTTTTCAAGGAATAATTCAATTCACGTTTAATTTATTGACGTTTTTAAAAGAACGGAACAATTAAACTGATTCCAAAACTCTGTGTCTGGTACAAAATGTAGCTGTGACGTATATTCTGTGTTCGGTACACGAACGAGCCTAAGTGTACGGTGTATATGCTATCTATATACATGATTATATTTACCACATGCACTACATGTACAATATACGTACAACTTATCACTTATCATATCACTTTAACAACATCTCATATGCAAACGCTACCACTCAGGAGCACATGCATATGATTATGAATTTGCAACCTTAGCTCTCCATATGAGCCTCATGCAGTGGCTCAATGGTTTAGAGCGTCTAACCGGTCATTTGTTGTGGGTTCGAACCCTGTCTGGGGCCTCAAATATCTTTTCTGAGTAATTGAGCTTGACGAACGTGCAAGTGTCTGTTACATTACAAGCTCGCAAAGGCAACACATGCCACTATACGTACAACTTATCATGTCACTCTATATACAGGATTGTTTACTAGTACTGACCAAATGAACATATTAGCTATATAAACTGCCGCGTTGGAATGAGTCAGGCCTGGGTCAAACGTCGCTCTTCTCATGCGCCGAATCAAATACAATTAGATTCGACGTTGGAGCGACTGTAGAGCGACATGGAATCAAACGTCGCTCCAGAGTCGCTCCTAATTAATTATTTTCGTAAACAAAAAGTGCATCTCTATTTTGTATTTCTCAAGCAAGTATAAATAATGCTATCGTCTCGAGTGACAATGAGTCTTTAATCTATACATTGCACCAAATAGATTGCTCGAATTTAAAACTACTGAGTTTGATTTTAGTTTGACGACGGGCCGCCGATAAATTTAAAGTCTGACCGCCGTTCTGTCTCAGTGTTACTTGTCAGACTGTCGTGGAAGATGCTTAATAACTTCCTAACTACGCATTGTTGGAAAATATCATGTACATATGTTGTTAGAAATTTCATAAGCTTTCCTTTGATGCATATTTTACGTTTCTGCGTTATGTGGAACTTTTTAAAACGTCCACAATGTTCACACAATAATTACTTCAAAAATCAGGAAAACAAATATATTTCAAAACATAGTGTGAACATTTTGGACATTTAAAAAATTTAGATATAACGCAGCCGCAGGAACCTGAACTACAACTTACATAAAAGATCATGGCATTTCTAACAACACACTTACAGGATATATTTCAACGATGCTATCTTCTGGCATAAACAACCGACACGATATAGCGTATTCGAACAATGTGAAAGTTGACTTTGTCTTTGTTCTACCGCATTCTCGTACCCAGATCTACGTTTAGTAGCCTTGCGTCAAGTATCTGCACATGCTCAGTTCTTGTTCAGCCCGAATTTTAAGGTAAAATAATTTATGCATTTAGTTCGGCGCATGAGAAGAGCGACGTATGACTTGGCGTCGCTCCAGTGTCGCATTATGCGACAGGTCCTGCCGCTCCAAGTGAGCTCTGCCGCACTTAATCCATTCTGCTGCACTTAATTGAATCAAACGTCGCTCTTCTGTAGCACTTAATACATCTATTTGATTCGGCGCATGAGAAGAGCGACGTTTGACCTAGGCCTCAGCTTCAAAAAGTTGATGTCAACGTAAAAAATGTAAAGGGGATATTACACGATGTCGAGAAGATATTACGCTCACTCGCGTGAGATATTGCTCTTGCCACCACAAGAACATAAAATCCATATATTTGAGCAGCCGTGTAATGTTCTATTTATTATATGGACAATGAAATTATGCGTGGAAGACAACCGCTTGACCTAAAACTTTTAGAAAATACAAATGAAAAATACAACAACTTCTTCGAATACGTCATTTTACGTGAAAAACTGAATTAAGAGAAGTTACTGGCTCAAATTTACTTGATTCGAAACTTACGGCAAAAGGTATAAACTATATGACTTGTCGATATGCATGTCACTCGCGAGCATTACATACGAGAAATACGCCACTTGGTTCCGGATGTAGTGAAATATGGATTCTACGAGTGTTTTAGTTGCTATAGTAAAATACTCTTCTCCATATAAGAAGGATATATGTGGCTTTCCGAGTGTTAGGCAGAGTAAAAAGATAAAGTTGTTCCACAACAACAATGTGCGTTAGAGCTACGTTCAGTTAAAATGCATCATCAGTTCTGCAATGAGTCATCCTCTCGTGCGTGAGCATGCTAATTAGTCTTGCATTGTTAATTAGTGCAACTTTCTTAGATCTCTTTCTTGTTCCTCCTACTAGAATCGTCCGACATGTGCGTGGTGGATTTCCAATAGCTGTAGCCTCAAGTACTTGACGTCAAAGGATATTGAACTAAAAGGTGAAGTCAGTGAGCACGACGGATGTACTCAATACAGGCAACATTATACAAATAATGCTCATGCTGAGTGCTATAGTAAGACTGAATATATCTTCATGAGATGAAAGATTAAATTGGGCCATTTAAACGGGAGAAATCAAAATAAGTCGCATGCAGCTTGACTTAAAATGCGT
Organism: Corallium rubrum; assembly: GCA_964035015.1. Classification (NCBI taxonomy): domain Eukaryota; kingdom Metazoa; phylum Cnidaria; class Anthozoa; order Scleralcyonacea; family Coralliidae; genus Corallium; species Corallium rubrum. The sequence continues at coordinate 9,725,214 of OZ036004.1, forward strand.
CTTGTCTAAGTTTATATACACTCGTTTAAACGGTCCATTTCTAAATCACGACTTATTTTGGACTAGCTTTTAACATCCCTGTTCTTATTTTAGTCGCGATTTATTGCAATATTTTAAGTTGAATGGAACACTTCATCTTTAACCGAATCAAAATATTCTGACCGCCATTACACAAAGAGATTTTCCCATAACACCAAAATAACTCCTCGTCATTGATTTAGCCGTGAGGTTTGAGTACTTCTTTTTTACGGTTTTCGCGGTAAGGTTTTAACACGATTACATTTAATGCAGACCGAGCCGTGCAATGGAAGAAAGTTTTTGCACGTTGAATGGAACAAAAATGCCCTCGGTGCATGAATGACGTATAGACAGTGCAATAGAAATTCTATTTAATCCCACGTGATCAATAATCTATACCAATCAAATGGTCTAGTGTTATACATATACATATATATATATATATATATATATATATATATATATATATATATATATATATATATATATATATATATTAGGCCGTTTTATCTGAAGAGTGCCACATCTCGTGGTACGAAACTAAATAGTAATAAATATGCCTAGTCAAATTTGTTGAGTCACTCTACCTCCATTTGTTTAATATGCTCTGGGTATCTATTGAGGACTCTGCCAAATGTTATTATAACCTACTCAACCTATCTATCTATATATATATATATATATATATATATATATATATATATATATATATATATATATATATATATATATATATATCGCATCGTCTAATACTATATAAAAGGATTTTTCTTAAACGACACTTTTTTCCATTAACATTGGGTCTCTGAGTGTTAGTGTAATCCTACATATCCTAGTAGCTTGTTAAATCCCATTGTTGCCTGTTTTCCTCTTCTATGAAACATCCTTCTATCAACCTGGGGTTTAAATATAACTATACACTTAACTTCAAGTACTTGGACTTGGCAGTTAACGTCAAACGCCTTACTAATTTGGAATAAGGTGACCACTCAAACAGTGAGTGTTTTGCAATGTCTGTACGAAGAAATGGCCGAGTGGCCATTGTGTTATCTTTCTATAGACCAATAGCTGCCCAATGCATGGTCTGTCTAAACTTATACAAACTGTCTATATCTTCGAAACATTCCATCTAAGATTACACGACACGATATGTCTCTCTTTCTTTCACATAAATACGATCAGCAACTTTTGAATAAGGTTGCTTGTCACGGAAACCTGTAATGCTGTCTGGTTGGCATTTATACATTTATCTATGCCACTTCTGGGTAATACAAGTATACATTCTAATACAAGATACATATATAATTTCCATGAATAATAGTGATGTACTGTTTAATAAACGAGCAGGAGTGTTGTATCAGACATTAAGACATCAGGGGAAGCCAAGTGTTTAATATCTGATAAAACACTCCTGCTCGTTTATTAAACGGCTTCAAAAACGAACCACTTGGTAAGTTCATTTGATTGGCGTAGTAAGTTTGAAAAATAACCTTGTCCAAGCCAAGAAAATCAAAGCTACCCCACCCCAACGGGGCCACCGATAACGTGAGTGAAAACGGTGTCAAACAGTCTTTGTACAAATATCACTTAACGATGTATGACGTCATATTCTTATACTGCGAGAAGCCGGATGACCATGTTTTCTGGATGAAATTAGTCAAATTACTTGTGAGCGCGAGTTTGAATTACAGATTTGTATAACAGTTGTCAGTCTTGCCAACTATAGCTAGTTTCAAGTATTTTGCAAACTTCGTTTATAAAAACTATTCTCTGTAGTTTAAGTACCTTTTCAGTCACTTTGCTCTATCTAAAACACTGCCTACGCAGCACTCTACTTTTTCAGATTTTCATATATAGGGTGTATCAAAAAAAAGGCTACCCTTAGAAAATATAATTAACATTCTTTTCAAATAACCTATTGTATATTGACAGCCCTGTGGTCAGTTGAACCATTTTTAATCGAACTGATATGAATATAATTAACATTTTTATTTCAGTTATGCTCCTTCATACGTTTAGAAGTTATCGTAATTTCCCAGGTGTATACGACCATTTGTTTTTTACGCATCCGTGACTTCAGAGGTGTCCAGGGCTGTCAATATACAATAGGTTATTTGAAAAGAATGTTAATTATATTTTCTAAGGGTAGCCTTTTTTTTGATACACCCTGTACAGTGTGTATAAAAAAAACTTGAACCCTTAGAAAACAACCTATTGTAGTAGTTTGAAAGCCCTAAAAGCGCTGCGTTATAAATTAATCAGCACATAAGTTAAACAGGAAGAGAAAATGCTTTTAAATACTTTCACCATGCATACACTTCAAGTTATCTTAATTTCCCAGGTGTATAAGACCGTGTGTTTTAGGCATCTGTGTGTTCAGCGAAGTGTTTAGGGCTTTCAAACTACTACAATAGGTTGTTTTCTAAGGGTTCAGGGTTTTTTTATACACACTGTACAGGGTGTATAAAAAAAAAGGCTACCCTTCCCTTAGAAAATATAATTAACATTCTTTTCAAATAACCTATTGTATATTGACAGCCCTGGACACCTCTGAAGTCACGGATGCGTAAAAAACAAATGGTCGTATACACCTGGGAAATTACGATAACTTCTAAACGTATGAAGGAGCATAACTGAAATAAAAATGTTAATTATACTCATATCAGTTCGATTAAAAATGGTTCAACTGACCACAGGGCTGTCAATATACAATAGGTTATTTGAAAAGAATGTTAATTATATTTTCTAAGGGTAGCCTTTTTTTTGATACACCCTGTATAGAAGTGAATGAAAGTATGAGAATTTAGGTATAATGGTTGGAAGCTCTTAAGAAAAACTGTAAGTGTTGGAAAATCTACTTGAGGCAAGCTATTTTCTGATACTCATGTGAATAGATGATTCTAGTATAGGGGAAATCAAAGTTTCCGATCAACATTGCTAAAAAGTTAAGTGCTGCGTGTTTTGGATAAAGAAAAGTGAAAAGGTGGTAAAGTGCTGAGGTCTTTTAGTAACGAAATACTGACTTGTTGAGCCAGGGATTATTTTAAGGAATTTTTATCACTGCACGTTAAACAGAGATGGAGCACTGAGTAGCTCGGTAGCTCGTCAGTAATCAACTAGTCATACCGTCATAGGATACATAAGCGGCCCTCCTTTTCCCAATTTTAATGATTTAATCCCTTTCGCACAGCATTACATTCGCATTTTCAGAATAACAATGGTCAAACAGTAGCACACGAGCACAGACCACTGCACAGACGCATCGACCTGAGAGAAGCCTCGAGCATGTTATGTTGGGTAGTCTGGCTAAATAGTATAAGAACACTAGCCTAGGCTATACTCATGTATCTTGAAAGTTGAAATTAAGGGCATAAGGCCGTTAGTTTACGGTACGCTTAACGTTATCAGAAGATAGTGAACCATGCAGGGTCCTTTAACTTATCGTCTTATTTGTGTATTTGCTAACTTAAATATTGATATTAACTAGTATATGTTGGAATGTAGTATCTATACTGTGACTGTCTTTGAACATAATTTCTGATGAAATCCTTTCACGAATAACACCCATTCTTAAATATTAAAGAAAAATCTATCACTGCACAAAATTGCGCTTATCACTGCACAAGTCTAATTTATCACTGCACAAATTGGTTATCACTGCACGCTAAAATAATCCCTGTTTTGAGCAGAGCCCCTTCAGCAGAATAAAATTTCAAACATCTATAACAGGTCTTCCAAGAATGGGCCAGCTTTCCAATATTGCCATTTACCATTGTAAATGCGTTTCTCAATTAGCAACTAGAATGCAATATATTGCAGTGGTAAATTATAATGGTAAGTGGGTTTATTCGGTTTTGGCACCGGATTTTGATTTTGGCACCGGATTGGCACTTTTAGTTGAAATGCAAACTTTGTATGCAAAGTACTTGAAGCTATAATAGGAATTTTAAACCCACGAGTGTGGGATCGCATAATTTTATCGTCCCATAGATAAAATTTTCGGAGTGTTAGATTAGATTGGGGAGCATCCTTCGATTAGAAAATGTCGAACACTCTCGCTGACTGCATGCTTTGTCCCAATAACGAGGCTTTGATGCAAATTGCAGAGTACTTAATGAAACTATAAGTGAACTCAAGTGGGATGGTTGCAAGATAGGAGGAAACAACTGTCAAGAAAGGGATCTCAACTAGTATTGCACTAACGCTCAGCATTAACATGCACAGTGAATCCAAAGGTCGAAATATAGTGTTGTGTAGTCTGTATACTGTAGTCAGTGTAGATCAAACCTTTCGCAGTGTTCTGAGATGATGGTCAGATGTGCTGTCAGTTGAAGCATCCTTCGAGCACGGATCATGTCGAACGCTCGCTGACTGGCCTTGTCCCAATATTAAACGACAGCTTTGTTATTGATGCAAATTGAGTACTTGATGAAACTATGTCGGTTGCATGTTATGAACTCAATTAGGATGGTTTTAGTAGGGGAAACTGACAAGAAAGGGATCTAACCGAATTAAGGATTGCAACAATTTTGAGCTGTCGCCGCGATACAGAGGAAGAAAACGTGAAGGGTGTAACACTAACACCCACAAAAAAGACTATTGCTGGAAAAAAGTTTTTTTGCTGTAGTGAATAGTTCCCCACGAAACGTCAGTATTTCGTTACTAAAAATCTCGCTGGCAGTTTACCACTTCTAAATATATTACACCTCATAGTTTCAGCAGTTTACCACTCCTAAATATATTACACCTCATAGTTGTTTCACAAAAACGCATGGTAAAACCTCAGTAGTTTACCACATTTTACGCACTTTGCCCTATGAAAAACGCTGCCTTATGCCTACGCATGCAGCACTCATTATTTTTTACTCTCTCTTATATATATTTATTTATATATATATATATATATATATATATATATATATATATATATATATATATATATATATATATATATATATATATATAGGATATAAGGATAAAGGTTGTGCACCAATCTGGCCGCCATTTCATTGTTTCGGTGCACCAATATGGCCGCCGTGACTTCAGATGAAAACCACGACGGCGGTTAGAAAAGCAACAAATTTTGCGACTTATATAAAAGTCATATAGTTACTAGGAGTTCTTATTAGAAGTGAAATGATGCCTTTGCAAAGCGAAGGGTAGAAACAATGTCTGCAACGGTGCATGTCATATTTGAACTAGTTTAGGAACTTTCAACACGCCCCATTATAATATTACAGTAAATTCAAAACGATTATAATGCCTGCCATCTTTTGGCGACAATTTGGCGAGTTGACGTCGTCCTGTAGTCGTGAAAATGCTCTCTAAGTGGCGTTGTAGAAAAAGCGGAAACTATATTAGAGCCAAGAAATATTCACTCTCTTTGTTTTGTAAAAGATAGTCTTTTCAGTGTGTAAAGCACGTAGCGGACGTCGGGGTCGTGGCCGTGACACGCAAATGTCGTCGACTTACCGGATACGCCAACCAACAAAATCCGGTCTAGGCCAGCATATAAACCCGCTATCTGAGTCGAAATTCATCAGTCGTCCAAACGGATTCAGAGATACAAGTTCAAAGTCAGAAACCAGAAGGCCAAAGATTCTCCAACTAACTGGTGAGTTTGTTGTTATGTTAGTTAAGATTAGTGTTAAGTAGCCGTTCTCGCTAGACTGATAAGATTACTAATCTTATTTTATACTGGATAGGGAGAACAGTTTGATATAACTGATAGAGCTAGAGGTCCAGTAAGGACCATCCCTTATTGTCCAATGTTACTATAGGAGGAAACTGGAGTATACCTGGGGGAAACCTGTGGTGTTTGCTAGAGGCAAACTGTAGCTCAAACTGCATGTAGGAGCAAACTCGCTCGCATATGAGAAGGACTCTTCTCACATGCGGCCAAGGGGAAATTTTAATCAGATAACTGAACTGAGCAGGTCATATCGAACCCTGGTCACAGAGGTGAAAGGCACATGCGCTAACCACTGCTACACCCCACAAAGATTTAGGCGGATGTTTTAGTTCGCAGACTTGGAAAAATGTGGGTTCTCGGGATCCTAGATCCAGAGGAACATTTGTTAAGACCCTAAGATATAGAAGAATATTTTGGGTTCTTCATATACTTTAAGAATGAATATTGATGATTTAATATTGTGAAGTGCTCCTCAATCTTCGTGCCCTGTTGAATAGAACCTGAATATTATTTATAACATAGCTTTGATATAGCAACGTTTTTGATTGGCTGTCGTGCGTGCTCCATAACTGGATGGAGCACGGCAAAAAAGCGCGGGGAAAAATTTCAAAACAAAACTGAGTTTTAAATTGACTTTTTATTTTTTTTATATTATCAAAATACCAAGTCATTTTTTTTTTATTGAGTAATAAAGAACAACGACCCAGGAGACATAAACTGGGTCTGGGTAACCGAGTTTAAACTGTCTTTTTGGTTGGATTTTAGTGAACAAAAAAGACTTGGCTACGAAAGTAGAAAAACACAACAACCAAAACGATTCGCCGGCTTGTAAAAGGATTTAATGCTATGTTATAAAAGAAATGGCTCATGGTTTATTGTTCTCCATCGAGTTATGGTTGCACTTGGGAAATTTGGAGAGCACACTTACGATTTTTTCGTGCTCTCCCAATTTCCCGTGTGCATCCATAGCTGGAGCACATTAAACCATGAGCCACTTCTTAATTTGCGGTTTTCTCACTGTTGCGGGGTTTCCAACCAATACTAATTGCGTTCCAGATTTTGAGGATATTTTCCATTTGAATCTCTGTCTAACACCAAACGATTTTACCCGTCAAGGGGAAGGCCTGGAAAAAGCCAAACATGAAAGGGTGTTTAAGTGTTTTTGTTTTCGAGAGGAAAATGACTCCAAAAAATCTCGTAAAGGATAAAAAAGGATAAAAGATGAAGGACTTGGATGGTTAATCATCCTTACTTGCAGTTGCCAATGACTGAATTACGAAGGACGCAGATCACCAGGCTTTCGCCATACTCCTTTAAGGACCTTTAAGAATCCAAAAATCCACAAAAATCGCAAACTAAGGGACCGGTCATTAAATATGGAGAGGGGGGTCTGGAGGAGAAATAGGAGGGCCCCCGAGATTTTTTGGTATTGTGAAGGAGGGGGGGAGTCCCAAAAAGTTTTTTTACAAAAAAGGGGGGGTCTTCAGTTTTTCAACAACATGCAGAAGGATGGACACTTCTTACAACATGCAAACATTTCAATATATTTAATATAATAACTGATTTTCATAATGAGCAATACACCAATTATAAACATAAAACCTAGATAGATTAGCACCATAAGAAAAATCATGAAAAATATGTTAAAAGTATTTTTATCAAATGATAAATGTCATGATTCTTAAACTGGAATAAATCTGAAATTTCTTATACATATATACTTTTTTTAAATATCAATGTCTATCGAAAACTGCAGAAATAAGCTCTAGCCTCTAGGTAAAGAATAAAATGAGCTCCCAAAAAAGTTGTCTTATAGAACTCAAGATTCAAGTTAATACAATAAGTTAATATATAATATAATAAGTAAATACATGAATCTGATGATGAATTTGAGCAACTGACAGTCACAAGAAGCGATAGAGTTGTCGGTTCGTGGAAAAATTCATTATTTTAAAGAGGAAAGAACTCGATCCATTTTAAACCAGAATTTTATAAACATTAAATAAACATCACTTCTACAACAAAACCATATTTTGTGCTTTTTTTAAAAATTTGAAGACGTTGGGGGGGGGGGGGGGGGGGGTTAAAAGTTTTAAAGGGGGTATTGAAATTAATATTCATACAAGTGGGGGGGCCTGGAAAATTTTCCAAAAAATAATAATTTCTCCTCCATCCCCCATCCCCCTCCATATTTAATGACCGGTCCCTAATCCCAGAAAATTCGAGGAAATCAGAAAAAATCTCTCCAGTTAATACATTTCTCCAGTTAATCTTCACACATGAATAAAAAACCTATAAATATTCTTTTCGTACCAAACAAGCTTATGTTTATATGCCGTGAAGAGTTCAAAGTTCTAGCGGGCAACAATTGAAAACTTATTGACCGAGCAGGCAATAAGTTCTCAATTGTTGCCCATTCGGTAGACATTGAAATTTAGCTAAGGTCATGTGACCACAAACCAACCAATGACAGTCATCGTTGCATCCAGTGAAACTCTAGCTATATAACAATAACTATTATTAAATAAGACAGGCTTAATTTCCATTTCATAGGTACTTTAAAATCAGTACTGAAATATGTATATGTTATCCGGGTTTTTTCAGGTAATTTTCACCAAGTTCGAGATGACTTCATTGGTAACTCTTCTCTTCGTCGCCGTTGCCTCGGCGACACTGGTCTCAGCCGGGACTCAGTTTTATACCACGCTTCAAGTAGGCCAAGATGTTACCTTAGAGCGTGGATCTACAAATTTCAACTACCTCAAATACCTCATTGTCGGAAAGCATCCCAACTACCCACTTAAACGCAGCTTACTTCAGTTCCAGCAACTCGATGTTACTAATTGCGACACCGTTGTCTCAGCCTACCTTCAACTGTACTTTGTGTACGCTCACAAGGCGAGCTTCATGTCTACAACTCAAGTCCCCTTCATATCGCGTACAGTTGTGGCCCACCGAGTTTACAAAACCTGGGCCGAGTCTCAGGCGACCAGTACAAAACGATTCACGAACGTCTACTGGAGCTCTCCATGGCTTGGTCTCGGCTCAGATGCAGCTTACCATCCCACCAGTTCTGCTGGAGTTACCATTGGCCCATTTTCGCCAGCTGGTTGGTACCAGATTGATGTCACGAGCGCTGTGCGACACTGGAAAAACGGTCAGCCAAACCATGGTCTACTTATCCGTGCAACTAACGAGTACACGGAAGGACGTGATTTTCGTTTTTCTAGCAACAACGACCTCGACAACCCCAGACGACGCGCTAGAATCTTGGTGCTATGTGAATCTAATTCTGGGGGATCTACTGGCGGTGGTGGTGGTGGTGGCGGTGGCGCTGGTGGTGGTATTGGTGTGCCTGTTGGTGAAATTCCTGCTATATAAAATGTAATTCAGTATTCTTTGTAGCAAACTCTTGTGCTTCAGTGCTTAAGAAATAAAGTGCTTTTCTCTTGCTAAATAACCATATTTGTGTCTTTTTCATTTATGTGTTAAAGTGCCTATGACACGAAAATTTGCCTAATTTGAAAGAACACTTAAAATGAGAAAGTAACATCTTTTGCAGTTTTTTGTTTCCTGCCTATATTTCAGGTTGCCAGGTTTCGTATGTATATCCGTGTCACATGATGTGACGTATACTCGTGCATAATGACTTATCGCCTAACGGTTTGCAGATTTGCTGTTATGAAACCAAACGTAATTCGGAGAAAGCATGTGCGTTTGTTTCTTCCACAGCATGGTTTTGTTGATAATAGCAAAGATATATCACCTTCTCCGATAACTCATCAGGGGCGGATACAGAGGGGGGTGACTGGGTGACTAGTCACCCCCCTTCTCTGTCCCAACCAATACAGGATTATACAGCGATACACTACTCGTGTGTAAAACGTGCATAAATTATATTGTATAACAATGCTTATTGATACAGGCCGTAGCTATGGCCTCTCCCGTTTGCAATAAGATTGGACATCTTGATACGCTAATATCTTGTAAATTTGAAACCCCAACTTTAACAAGTAAGAATCACGATAATATAGACGTATTGTATACAATCTCAATCTGAAATCTGAATATACATAGTAATTTTGAAACATAAACTTATAAAACATATCCCCATGAGTCCACGACAATGACGACATGTCCTCCTTATGGTGTATTCATATATTTGGGTATTTTGTTTGGTAATTTATATCCTTCAAAACTCTTTCAAACCCCCCTCAGAATGCAGGAAGTGCTATTTCAGAGACTCTAAAATTCAAAATTTTCCGGGGGAGTATGCCCCCGGAGCCCCTGGACGTTTGTTGCACCTTCGGCGCTCCCCTGCCCCCACGTAGTAAGTATTGCCTGTTTGCCCCCCCCCCCCCCTCGCGCGCCCTTGTTAAATATTGTGAAAGAAACAACTGAGTACCTTATAGTCACCCCCCTTGCAAAAATCCTGTATCCGCCATTGCTCATGCATGCACGCGTACATCACAACGTGTGACATTTACATATCAAACGAACTGAAATATCTCAAAAACGAAGGCAGGAAACGGAAAACTGCAAAAGATGTTACTTTGTGATTTTAAGTGTTCTTTCAAATTCAGGGGGTGAACATAACTCGTCATCGCTCTCGCGCGTGCCTGCACGCGCGGAGGAACTCCTCGAAAAATCGGGGTTTCTTTTTTTCTTCTTCTTTTTTTTTTTACAAGCTTTGTCATAAATGACCGGTGATCCCTACATAGCTTATTGCTCCATTCACAGGGTCCCTAAATATAAATATACATTATTTACAACACATTTTATCTACAAGACTGGACAACGGACGACACGAGTGACATTTAACACAGACAGTTTTAAACGTTTGCGGGACATCAATGTCATATATTTGTTCAGTTATGGTACGATAATAATTCAGTAAGTAGGATTTAAATTGACCAATGGAAACATCAGCTTCACGGGTATGTGATGGTAAGCTATTGAAAATTCTTGGAGTTCTGTTGTAAAAGCTATTTTGATAAGTTAAAGTATTTACTCTCGGTACGTTTATTGCAATACTGTTATTTGAGTCACGCCTGGTGACACGATTACTTGATTCTCGTTTTGATTGCATCAAACTGGAATCCTAAGTCATTTAAGACTTTCTAAGAGCATCGTGAACCAATTTTGGGGTATAAAGAAGTTCTACAACTGTGAGTAAAGACTTTATTAAGTATTTCCTAACATTGCTGGAGCAGATTTTATTATAACGTTATTTTTCGCAAGCCCGTTAACTGGTTACGCTTGCGCACGCCACGTGGTTTGACATCGTCATCAACGGTCAACGTACGCAACGAAATCCGCGCACAGTCAACGATCTTCCATGTGTTACTTCAATATTTGAACTTTGATTGTATACGTGTTTCGTGGAGCGTAAACTGGATGTACGTGTCTCAACCTTGGAAACTACAAAACCTCCCGTTGGCCTTTCTACTTGTTTTCCTGTTTTTATTTCTCCCGATATTTCTGCAGCAAAGACTACTCAAGAACCTCAAAACTAACTACTGATGAATCTGCCAATAACTATTCATGCCGAAACACTTCTCCGCTACCTGTTTTTGTTACCCATCTACGTATTAATGTCAAGTGACTTGAAGTAAAGTAAAGTTATTATTCGTGGGTTATTTAAATAACCTGGAAAAAATTTCTGAAACTAAATAATCTGGACATATTATGCCTTGAAATCCTTCAATCTATATACGATACCGATAAATTTCAAACGAATTTATGTCGTTGGTCTATTTCTAGTTTTTTATGTTTATGGGTCCTCGAGTCCCGTTCGCGCTTTTCCCGTTTGGATATCTTCATATATATTGTAAAGTATCCAATTTAAGTTGTTTAAAAAAAATAAAATAAATAACTTGCTTTAGTAAGTCAGTAATATGGTACTCGTATAATTTATCAAGACATTCACTTTTTCCGCATTAAAACATGAGCGATAGGGGGTCCGGACTGAGGCATATGCTCTCACGGAAAAAATTGAATTCTTGAGTCTCTGGTTAAAGTGTTTGTGAGTTTTGTGGCAATCACATGATGTAGGAACATGTTACGGAGAGCAACGACCGTTTTCCGAAAGGTCGCCATTTTTTTTTCTCTCATTAGTCGAACGTATTAAACACCAATTAGCCATTTCAGAATTGCGCGAGAGACCTGGGGATAATATTAGCGAGGTTCAGATCACACTTCCACTACCGCTACTGCTACCGTAAATGTGGTTAAGCTGATGTAATGTTCGTTTTTTCGTTCTGTAGTCGTAGTTGGTTTTAATCCTAGTATCGTAAAACGCTTTCTTTTTGCACTAGGTTTGAGACCTGCGACCATTACTGAACGTAAAAACAATATTTGACATGCTTATTTATATTTACGGTAGCGGAAGTGGTAGTGGAAGTGTCTGAACCTCGCTACTGTTGATAGTACACGATGATGCAGCATATCCTCTCACTTAGAATTCATGATTATCGTTAGTTGTGAAATGTCGTAGAATTAACAATAATCCTCAATTTTAAAAAAATAATTCCCTACCCCCAAACCCCCAACCCGACCCCAACCTCTAAACCTGACCCTAAACCTAACCACAACCCCCCTGGCAACCCTAAACCTAATCACGACCCCCCGGTGGACCTAAACCTAACGAAAACCCTCCAGGGAAAAAGTCCCACCTCTCAGACCCCGACCACAACACCTCTTTTTTGTTATATGCTTTTTAGTTTAACATCCCACATGTGGGAGAAAAAAGTCCCCTAAGATTAAAGTGCCACTAATACCAAAATTTTTTTCTCTCAAATCTAAGAGCCCTTATTGAGTGGATTAGGCCAGTTAATAAATTAATGGTATTGGACGTTTCGTTGATCTTCTGTAAACGACCAAAGTTGCATCTGCATGTCCCATGGCGGAGTGGGAAAGGGAATGAGTATATTCCTGATGTTACGTCAGACAAGTCAAACAAGGAACTCCTTTGAGCTCTGTCTGGTGAATATACAGAATGTTTTGGGTTGAAAATTCATTTTCCCAACTAACTCAATGTAAAAATTCTATGCATTCAGCAGACAGAGCTCAAATGAGTTCCTTGTTTGGCTTGTCTGACGTCACACCAGGAATATACCCATTCCCTTTTCTTCTCCGCCATGGGACATGCATATGCCAATTTTTGCAACTTTGGTGGTCTACAGAAGACCAAAGAAATGTACCAATACCAATAATTTATTCACTGGACTAATCCACTCAATAAGGGCTTTTAGATTTGCGAAAAAAACATTTTGGGGGTTAGTGGCACTTTAAGGATATAATCATGAATCGTAGACACTTTGACAATTAAGGATAATCATGAATTCTAGACACTTTGACAATTAAGGATAATCATGAATTCTAGACACTTTGACAATTAAGGATAATCATGAATTCTAGACACTTTGACAATTAAGGATAATCATGAATTCTAGACACTTTGACAATTAAGGATAATCATGAATTCTAGACACTTTGACAATTAAGGATAATCATGAATTCTAGACACTTTAACAATTAAGGATAATCATGAATTCTAGACACTTTGACAATTAAGGATAATCATGAATTCTAGACACTTTGACAATTAAGGATAATCATGAATTCTAGACACCTTTGACAATTAAGGATAATCATGAATTCTAGACACTTTGACAATTAAGGATAATCATGGATTCTAGACACTTTGACAATTAAGGATAATCATGAATTCTAGACACTTTAACAATTAAGGATAATCATGAATTCTAGACACTTTAACAATTAAGGATAATCATGAATTCTAGACACTTTGACAATTAAGGATAATCATGAATTCTAGACACTTTAACAATTAAGGATAATCATGAATTCTAGACACTTTGACAATTAAGGATAATCATGAATTCTAGACACTTTGACAATTAAGGATAATCATGAATTGTAAGTGAGAGGACATGTTGGATGATGGAACTGTTTTGGAAGACGGGTTCTTTGCTCACGTCCCCAAAAACAGCCCCATGGCCCATGGTGCATTGTCCACCTCGCTATCGCCAGGTCTCCATAGCGCAATTCCGAAATGCCTAATAGGCTACTCACTTAGAATTCAAAGGTTATCCTGTCAAAGTGTCTAGAATTCAGGATTATCCTGAAGCCTGGGGGACTTCTCTGTCCCACATGCGGGATGTTAAACTAAAAAGCATATAACAAAAAACCTAGTAGGTTTGTTGTGGTCGGGTTCTGAGAGATGGGGTTTTCTTCCCGGAGGGTTGTGGTTAGGTTTAGGTCCACCCGGGGGTTAGGTTTAGGGTTGCCAGGGGGGTTGTGGTTAGGTTTAGAACAGTACAGGTGGGGGTCGGGTTGGGTTTTAATTAATATTCAGGATAATCCTGAATTCTAGATGAGAGGATATGCTGGCTATTTGGGGATATGCTGGCTATATGCTAGGTCCACCGGGGGGTTAGGTTTAGGGTTGCCAGGGGGGTTGTGGTTAGGTTTAGGGTCAACAGTACAGGTGGGAGTCGGGTTGGGGTTGGGGTTGGGGTTGGGGTGGGGGTTGGATTTTAATTTCTTTAATATTCAGGATAATCTGGAATTCTAGATGACAGGATGTGCTGGCTATTTGCACGATGGCGTTGGGTGACTACAACTACCAGAATGTTTTGCCAGTATTCTTGGGTTTTGGCTTAAAGGGCATATGACTCGAAAATTAAGTTTGTCTTATTGAAAAGAACATTTAAAATGATAGAATAACATCTTTTGCAGTTTTTGGTTTCCTTGCTTCGTTTTTGAGATATTCCAGCTTGTTTGATATGCAAATGCAGAACTTTTTACGTCACATGTGCATAATGAGTTATCAGAAAAGGTTACATATCTTTGCTATTATGAAAACATGAGCTTAACTCAAAGGAAGCATGTGCGTGTTTCCACCCACAACACCAAACATGTAGAATCCCAAGTGATTTCGTTTCACAATAGCAAAGATATGTAACCTTCTCTCGGCAACTCATAATACTCATTATGAACGTGTGACGTAAAAAGTTGTGTCATTTTCATATCAAACAAACTGGAATATCTCAAAAACGAAGCAAGGAAACCAAAAACTGCAAAAGATGTTATTTTATCATTTTAAATGTTCTTTTCAATAAGACAAACTTAATTTTCGAGTCATATGCCCTTTAAACGGATGACTCAAAGTGATCCGTCCAGTCCTTTCACGGCAGTTTTCCAAAATACGTCGTAAAATTTGTTTTCCCAAAAAGCCAGGGGTAGACCAGATATCTGATTAGAGTGAGAGTTTATGTTGTGGTTAGAGTATCGAAAAGTTTGCTAAAATCTTGAGACTCACTGAAACTTGACGACAAAGTTGAGAGAACAAAATTGATCATAACTGGCACAAAACTATGCATGATTATGTTTCACGAGGAATGTTTAAGAAAAGCAATGAAACCAATTAAAATGCGGAGTCCACTAGCCGATGTCAGGGCCTTTGGAACGTGGTTGACTTGTTCGAGTGCTTGTGCTCCTCTTGTCAGTGTTCACAAGAGCAGGGCGGTATATTCGAGAGAATATTTCACTTAGGTTTACTTGCGAATACATCAAGGGTTTCCGGCGATATCCTAGCTTATATATAGGATCTAGATAAGCCCTCTTATCAATTAGTCATGCCGCTGCATGGCATGGCACATCTTAATAACCCGCCTCTCCAAATAATTTTCAACTCTATAGTTACAAAAGGAAAAGTCGCAATTAGATATTGAACTGCCGAGACTCTTACTCTGATGAAGGGCTTCGCTTGAAACGTCAGTATTTCGTTGCTAAAGTGTAGTCAATGCATGTAATCTTAGAAAGACTGCACAAAAGATTTGAATTTGACATGTCAGGCTAATCCTGAATTCTAGATGGGAGGTCATACTGACTTACAGTTTAACTGAACCATTCTCGTTTCTAGGTTTTTCGACTTTCGTGTCTCTTAAGTCAAGGGCTGGGAAACGAGAATGACGTAATTAGTTAGTTTCCCCCAACTTTCCCAGGCGCCTCTGGGGTATATCGCAATATATCTTGCTCCGCTACCGTGCAATATCGATCTTCGGAACAAGTTATTGATACATACCACACTGACTTTCCGCATCTCTCTGTGTATTAGCCTGAGAAGATAGACATTATTTTGGGCGCAGGCTCAATCCTCAGACTTCTGGGTGTGCAGACGCCTGATTTCTTAGCAACGCAGGAAAATCGGGCGTCCGCACGCAGGCTACTGCATGTGCATATATGCATGCAAAGTGTATATATTTAATTCGAAATAAATTATTTTACTTTCTTGAAATGCGATATAGCCTGTGTACAGCTTGGAAAAATATATACGGCCTGTAATTCACCCGGCCCATTGACTGCTCAGGTCATCCAGATTGTGATTGGTCTAATGCGCACGTGATTCAACTTCTACAACAGTCGGCGATCGATCGCCGATTGCATTACAACAATAGACGACTTTCAGGCTCATGCGCAGTAGCAACTTTACTTCAAATTTTCATCGGAGGTAAAAACAACTGTTTTAGCTGGAAAGATCATATTAAAAATAGTAAAAGTGCAAAGTTTAAAATAAATCGGACAAATAGTGCGAAAGCTACGCTCTTCGGAAGTTTTGTTCTCCACTAGGGATTTAATAGGGATTTTGGCTTGGCGTGCAACTCCCGCCCGCCAAGCCAAAATCCCTATTAAATCACTAATAAATCCCTGTTGGAATGGTCAACTTTCCGCTTGTGAAACTTTTCCATTTGTTAAGCAATTCGTTTCAAACTTTGCACTTCTACTATTCTCAATATGCTCGTTCCAGCTAAAACAGTTTACATATTTAATTCGAAATAAACCATTTTACTTTCTTGAAATGCGATATATAGACTGTGCACAGCTTGGAAAATATATATACGGCCTGTAATTCACCCACTGACTTCTCAGGTCATGCAGATTGTGATTGGTCTAATGCGCACGTGTTCACAATGGTGTATTTTGATTGGATTATTTGATCTCACGAAGATTGCCAGAGAACCAATCATAATTGATATACGACAGGGCTTGTGATTTGGTCAAATCAGAAATTCAGAATCTACCGTCTCAGATCTGAGAAGCTATCATGCGAGATGTGTGAATTACAGGTGTAAATTCAAGCTGTACACCGGCTAGAAATGATATAAAATGCTTTCGGTACATATCTCTCTTTTCGTTTTTGATATGTAGATGATCATATCTTTAACAGTTTGACGTCACACTGCACAAGGACTAAAGCCTGGCATATAGTTGTAATAGTTGTAATTCACTCGACGATTGATCGGCGATTGCTTGCGATATTTCACAACAGTCGTGTTTCCATATAGTTGTAATTGTTTTAATCCAATTTGACGATTCGCTCGAACTCAGGACTTCTCAGTTTTTAAAATGCTTAAATGAGTTAAATTAATATTGTATTCAAAAACAAATTGGAAGACTAAAAGTTTGTTTGTAATCACTCTTACAGGATATATAACAATATAGCATGCAGTATTTACAAGTGCAGTAATTTTGCCGCTTTGACGCTCATGCTTCGTGAACGTTTAAGCCTAAGGCATTTGCGAACGTTGAGTTCAGAGTTTGGCGTTCAGGTCTTCCACTTTTGTCATTTGGTAGACTTCTTTAACAAAATCGAGATTTTTTTGAAAGGATTTGGCCGGTTTTTGTAATGAATTTGGTCTTTTAGGTTGCAAAACCCTAGCGAAAAGTCGCCGACTGTCGGCGATTGATGTTTCCATTAACTGTTGTTGCATCGGCGACTGTTGTAATTGTTGTAGAAGTTGAACTCGGTTCAACTTCTACAACAATCGATCGATCGTCGATTACATTACAACAATTACGACTCGCGTTTCCATTAAATCGTAATTGTTGTATAAGACTTGATCGGCGACAGTCGCCGAAATGAATTACAACAATTACAACTATATGGAAACCAAGCTTTAAAAAACCTGTATATATTTATTTGGGATTATGAAAGAAAATCTTTCAAAATTGTGATTGTAGTTTAAGGGTGTATCACTGCCCAAAAAAGCGTAAGAGATTTTTTGGATTTCCAAAATATGAGACTTTTTGGATATTTTAAAATGCATATTGACGGCTGGATTGTTTAAAGATTTCCCAGGATTTTCCAGGGGTTTCCAGGACTTCAAAAGGTTTTTAGGGAGTTCTATAGATTTTCAAAGATTTTTTAGGAAATTTTAATTCTTTTATTTTCAGAGATTTTTGAGACTTTAATAATAGGATCTGCCAGGTTGCATATGATTACCTGGCGCAAATTACGGATTTTTTTTTCAATTTCCTGTTCTATTTTCCTTGAACAGGAAGCTGTATAAACCGACTGTAAAATAGGATCATATTTTACTCTAGATCTGATGAAGTAACTGAGACAGAACAGAACATAATTAATCAATTGCACAATGTAATATATGACAGTTTCCTTAGTATTGACATAGACGTACGTAAGCCCCCCCCCCCCCCCCCCAGACGAATGGAAATGTTGCTAAGTCGGACAAATTTTCAAGCTAAGTCTTCCTTTTCTCACTTCTCTATCAATTGTAAATGTAGATAAAATTTCCTTTACTTTTCTCTTCTTTTAAATAACTATATGACGACTGTATTAGAAAGTACCGGTATAGATATAAAACATGTTTAACTAGGGGTCTTAATTACATGTAAAAGTCCATTCAGATTTCTAGTAGACCGCCATACAAAAGTTAAAAACACATTTCATGTTGTCGCATCTGGGATTACCACCTTAATGTATACAGAACTCACGATCAAGCTCTCGGCTACGGCCTCCGTTGGCTCAGTGGTCAGAGCATTGCACTAGAGTCGCAAGGTGAGGTCAATTGGTGAGGTCGTGGGTTCAATTCCTGCCGGAAGGCCTGTGTAGTTGCATTTTTCGCAACTCGTCCCGGTTTGGTCTTAAAATGTATATATTCTACACTCGAATTTTCCTTCACCAAAAATCCCTAGAACATGCTACGTAATAATTATATATGGGCAAAAATTTTTAAAAAAAAACCAAAAAACACCTTTCCTCGGCAGTTTCCAAGTGTTTTGGATAGAGCAAAGTGAAAAGGTCCTACGCATCACTCTACTTTTTCACACTGTAAAATTGGAGATCTTTTAGATCCTATCGTCTTATTTCATATCGTCTCGTGGGAACAGAGTCATTGTAAGCTTAGTTACCATCGACATGGTAGCTAAGCTATGGTATTGATTGATTTGTTATTCTGATATTGCTCTTTTACTTCCTCTTACATGAAATAGAAAATTATCGCCCACCTGGCGACCAATCAGCGTGCTTATTTCCAATATAGACCGCCCTTGCCATAAATTAATATAATACCTGTGTCTTAATATTTTACCAACTTGTGTGTGCTTACAATAATCAGGAAGTGGACCCTAGAACCTTCTGAATATTTTCTCTAGAGCTAACCAGATCGGATTTTTCCATGTAAACATGTTCTTCGAGTGATGGCTTATTAACTATAAAGGAGAAACAACCAAGAATATGGCGTCTATTGAAGCAGCTTACAAACAATTGTCGAAGAAAGTTGACACTCTAGACCAAATCGGTTCCAATGGCCAGTCTGGTTTCACTCGAGAATTTCAGGTAAGAAAGTGAAATATCTCAAAGTGTAAAAACAACAGTCGCTACTTGTACTTGTTTATGACTAATAAAACCAGCGAACATAACTGATTTAGGAATTAAATCTTTGGTCTAATGAGTCGCGACTGCCATAATTTGATTACAATGCCTTGTTGACTTTTGTATCCTGCGAAGGAATTCCAAAGACGTGTAGACCGTACGCAAGAAAATCTACATATGACAACCACAGCTTATTTCTTTGGAATTTCAGGGATTGGTTTATCTAGTGAATAATAAATTATACAGTTTAACTGAAGCCACCGAATATATAAAAACAATCCGCAATTGATACTATAGTTGCTTAAATATTCAAATATAAAATCATGGTTTACATGTGGTCTCATTTTGAAACTGAAAACCGTATTAGAATTTGTCATTAATCTCAGTTGTGACTCCATATATGGAAAAAGCTATCAGAGCTAACTAGAAATCCAACCTACATGGTATAATTATTCTGAATCTACTAGAAGCATATACTTGCATTCCATAGTTTCCTAGATTATTAAGTACAGCTAAACAGTTTATGTCCAAACTTAGATACTGTACATTTAACAGTTTGAGGCCTGGACCTCTCCCTGTGCTGAATAAAATCATCTGGCATTATGCATCAGTCAGTTCCGACATTGCCCATCCACCCCCCCCCCCTGGGACAATGCCAGACATTTGCAGGGGGGTGTGGGGCATTTGTTCTCTCAGTATTTCCCCAGGGCCAGGGATTACTCTACCCCAGGCATTGGGCTGGGCTGGCATTGTATTTCCCCAGGGTCAGGGATTAGTTTACCCCAGGCATTGGGCATTGGGCCGGCATTTGTCACGACCAAAGAGGATGGATTGTGCTTGCTGCTACACATGCTTTGTATATATATGCAAATAGCTTTGAAATGGATTGTTTTTTGGGAAAAGTGAAGATTTTGTAATCGATTGGCTTGTCGAGAAAGGTCTGGGAAAGTTGGTTGACATGTTTAAAGGTATGTGCTATTTTTTGTACAGTACTGTCATCTGATGGTCTGAATCTAAAGACCATCAACATGCTAGGATTTTCATTATGTTTAATTTCCTGATGACTTCACGAGTCAAACTGACCCTGGGGCAGGCCAAAAAAATGGATGACAAATGCCCCGGGTGGTGCATTGTAGCATTTTTTGCCCAACCCCCAGGGCATTTGCATTAAAAAATTTAAAAATACAAATGCCCAGGGGTAGACCCAGGGGGGGAGGGATGTGCAACGCTGGAATTGACTGATGCATTAGTAAGAGTAAAATATTAAAGCCTCATCTTCAGGCTTCAAAGTGTTAATGACTGAAAAAACCCCAAAAAAACCCAACAGTAGTAGCTTCTTACATTAGTCATGCCAAGAAAAACAGGCAATGTAGGTTTGTGCCAAACTATTTATAGAAAAATATGTCAGGCCAATTTTTTGGGAAAAAATTGTTGGCAGTAGGGTGGCCTTCAACTTAAACTAGTAGAGGAATAAAAAAAAAAGCTCTAAATTTCTTGTAAAAAAATTTAAAAAATTGGGGAAAGGAAGACTGAATTAGTTTCTGCTCAGTAATGAAGACTGATTTAACAGGAAATTTGTCAATAAACAATAATTTTTTTAAGTGATGTTTAGATAAGCACTTAATTACCTTTCACCTCCAGGCAGATGTTAATTAGCTAAACCAGTTGATTTAATGCAATGGGGATGGGGGAGGGGGGAGCTGTTTCAGTGACATAGGTGAATGCACTTTAAATACAACATGTATATTTTCAAAGTGAAAATTTGATTGGTTGATGGATTTTAATTCCTAGATATTATGACTACTTTTCCGTTAGCTTCCGCTAGAAATCTATTTGACTCATGTTTTTCCAAAATATATAGATGCTGAGGCAGACATCATCAAAGCACAAGGCAAACAAGAATTATCCAACTGAAGCTGGGGAATGTCCAGTGAACAAAGTAAAGAATAGATTCAAAGATATTTTGCCATGTAAGTGTACATTGAAAAAACAATTAATAAAAATAGAAGTATACATATATATATATATATATATATATATATATATATATATATATATATATATATATATACAACTGCATTAATAACGCTAAAAATGAGTACAAATATACGGTGATATTTGGATAGTTAGTTATTTGGATAGTAGAAAACTGGTTTGACAGATTTTATTAGCCAATAATGGCACAACTCGTAAAAATATACAGCGATACTACATACCAAAACATCTAATAAGATATATATATATAATCAAAATATGGTATAGTAGGTTAGTACTGCCGAAACAGAGAACGTGAGTGGTCTAACGTTTCGAGCGAAGGCCCTTCACTTGAAACGTTAGACCACTCACGTTCTCTGTTTCGGCAGTTAACTAACCTACTATACCATATTTTGATTGTTGTTTCAACACTGCCTACGCAGCACACTACTTTTATATATATATATATATATATATATATATATATATATATAGTTATATATATATAGTTAAAAGCTTCTAGGACAGCGTCGGCCACGGTTAAGTCACGTTGGTTAAGTCACGTTGGCCTGAAAAAAAGAGAAAAGAGAAAAATCTTCTCGACGTTTCGAGCGAAGGCCCTTTGTCAGGAGAAATTAGAGAGAAGATTTTTCTCTTCTCTTTTTTTCAGGCCAACGTGACTTAACCCTGGTAATATTTATATATATATATATATATATATATATATATATATATATATATGTTACAAATATAATTAGCAGTACTGTCAGCTAGTCACACTGAAGAAAAGGGGCATTTAACCTGTTGACAAGAAGAATAGAATAGAATAGAATAATTTCTTTAACCATGTTTTGCCCTTTGAGCTAAATTCGATTCAAATTTATTCAAAATACGATTTGAAAAATTTCTTTAAAATTTGAAAATTTCAAAACTTGGAAAATTTAAAAAAATTTAAAATTTAAGTTTCAGAAATTTGAAAATTTCTCTAAGTTGGCTGCACAGCTGAGAAATTATATATGTTGGTTACAGTTATCTATCCATCTATCTAACCATCTACTTTATAGGTGGATGGATGGTTAGTCATATTATAATTATAGGAAAGGGTTAAATTGTGAAAGATGAGCATGTGAAAAGTTATTTAACAGTATTATATTACTTCTTCATCTTTTTCTGTACTTTTTTAGTTGATTCTACTAGAGTTAAATTGCCTAACACTGGAGTTGAAGGATCAGATTATATCAATGCAAATTTTATCAAGGTATGATTAAGTACTTTATTAATTACTGTGCTCTACTCTACTCTACTCTACTCTACTCTACTCTGCTCTGCTCCGCCCCGCCCCGCCCCGCCCCACCCCGCCCCACCCCACCCCGCCCCGCCCCGCCCCGTCCCGCCCCACCCTGCCCTGCCCTGCCCTGCCCTGCTCTGCTCTGCTCTGCTCTACTCTATACTCTACAAGTACTTATATTGGTACTGGTACTTTTAATGGTACCTGGTACTTTTCCTGGTACTAATTTACTGGTACTTTTCCTGGTACTTTTCCTGGTGCTTGTATAATATGGTACTAATATATTGGTACTGGTAATGGTGGTACTTGTACTGGTACTGGTACTTGTATAATGCTACTCGTACTGGTACTGGTACTGGTACTTGTATTGGTACTTTTACTGGTGTTGGTACATTGTATATTTACTGGTATTTGTATTGGTATTGGTGCTTGTACTGGTGCTGGTACTGGAACTGTAGTACTGTAGTATTGTACCATGCTTTATTGTACTGTACTGTACTGTACTGCACTGTACGGTACTGCACTGTAGTGATTAACCTCTGTTCCATCAACCTAACTATTATGAAAATATATCCAACAGTTACATTAAATATTGTGTTTAATCCTTTTTAGGGTGCCAAGAGTGATAAGGAGTACATTGCTTCCCAAGGGCCTTTGCCAAACACTGTCAATGATTTCTGGCGAATGCTGTGGTCATTTAAAGTCAAGGTATATGTAGTGAATGAACATTGAAAGAAACTGACGTTACTTGATCTGATGATATCTGACAGCTAGAAACAAGTTTAGGTTAGGTTAAAAATAGCTGGGTAGTGTGATGTGAATGTGGTGCAGTGGAGTGGAGAAGAGAAGGGTGGAGTGGAGTGGAGTGGAGTGAAGACTGTAGTGGAGTGTGGAGTGGTGTGCAGTGGAGTGGATTACAGTGTAGTGGGAGTAGAGTGTCATGCATAGAGTGGAGACGAATGGAGTGTGGTATGGTGTGGTAGCTGAGTGAAGTGGAGAGTGTGGTGTGGCATGGTGCAGCAGAGCGGAGTGGAGTGGGGTGTGGTGCAGTTGAGTGGTGTAGAGTAAGACTGGAGTGTGGTGGAGTGGGTTACAGTGGAGTTGAGTGTTATGCGTGGAGTGGAGAAGAATGGAGTGTGGTGTGATAGAGTGGAGTGAAGTGGAGAGTAAGGTGTAGCATGGTGCAGCAGAGTGGCGTGGAGTGTGGTGTGATGCAGTTGAGTGGTGTAGAGTAAGACTGGAGTGTGGTGGAGTGGGTTACAGTGGAGTTGAGTGTTATGCGTGGAGTGGAGAAGAATGGAGTGTGGTGTGGTAGAGTGGAGTGAAGTGGAGAGTATGGTGTGGCATGGTACAGCAGAGTGGAGTGGAGGGGGGTATGATGCAGTTTTGTAGAGTAAGACTGGAGTGCAGTGGAGTGGGTTACAGTGGAGTGGAGTAGAGTGTTGTGCATAGAGTGGAGTGGAGAAGAATGGAGTGTGGTGTGGTAGAGTGGAGTGAAGTGGAGAGTATGGTGTGGCATGGTGCAGTAGAGTGGAGTGGAGTGGAGTGGGGTGCAGTTGAGTGGTGTAGAGTAAGACTGGAGTGCAGTGGAGTGGGTTACAGTGGAGTGGAGTAGAGTGTCATGCATGGAGTGGAGTGGAGAAGAATGGGGTGTGGTGTGGTAGAGTGGAGTGGAGTGAAGTGGAGAGTATGGTGTGGCATTGGTACAGTGGAGTGTGGTGGAGTGTGGTGGAGTGCAGTGGAGTGGGTTACAGTGGAGTGGAGTAGAGTGTTGTGCATAGAGTGGCATGGAGAAGAATGGAGTGTGGTGTGGTAGAGTGGAGTGAAGTGGAGAGTATGGTGTGGCATGGTGCAGCAGAGTGGAGTGGAGTGGGGTGCAGTTGAGTGGTGTAGAGTAAGACTGGAATGTGGTGTAGTGTAGTGCGGAGTGGGTTACAGTGGAGTAGAGGAGAGTGTTGTGCATGGAGTGGAGTGGAGAGGAATGGAGTGGTGTGGTGTGGTGTGGTGTGGTAGAATGGAGTGGAGAGTATGGTGTGGCATGGTGTAGTGGAGTGAAGTAGAGTAAGACTAGAGTGTGGTGGAGTGCAGTGGAGTGGGTTACAGTGGAGTGGAGTAGAGTGTCGTGCATGGAGTGGAGTGGAGAAGAATGGGGTGTGGTGTGGTAGAGTGGAGTGAAGTGGAGAGTATGGTGTGGTATTGGTGCAGCAGAGTGGGGTGTGGTACAGTTGAGTGGTGTAGAGTGAAGTCTGGTCAGTGTAATATAGTGTAGTGTGGTGTGGTGTGGAGTGCAATTAAATATTTTATACATGTTTCTTGTTTTTGATCAGTAATTAAGTTGTATTGTTTTAATGTCAAGGTTGTTGTGATGCTTTGCCGTGAGGAAGAGAATAGAAAGGTAATAGTAAATGCATTTTTATTTTGTGAGACAAAACTGGTTAGGCCACATTGATCTAATCCTACGTTTACCTGCAGAAAAAGTGCCAGCGTTACTGGTGTGAAAACGTTGAAGAGAAACTCAACTTTGGTGGAATTCATGTTAAAACAGTAAGAAAATTAACAGGCTAGAAATTTAATAGTAATGTTTCTGTACTCTGTTTCCCACTCTCAATTTATTATAGTTCTATTTTTATTGTCGAGGTTGGCAATTTGTACTTTTACTTGTCAATTTGTCATTTAGAAAAGATGTGTTGGAGTTGGGAACGATTTTGTGATGCGAACTCTATTAGCTGAATTTCAAGGGGTAAGTATACATGTATACATGTAAGTGCAGTATCACAACGCCAAAGCAAGGTGTTACTGTCCTTTCTTCCTTCCTTCCTTCCCTCCCTCCTTTCTTTATTCTTCCTTGCTTCCTTCCTTCCTTCCTTCCTTCCTTCCTTCCTTCCTTCCTTCCTTCCTTCCTTCCTTCCTTCCTCCTTCCTTCCTTCCTTCCTTCCTTCCTTCCTTCCTTCCTTCCTTCCTTCCTTCCTTCCTTCCTTCCTTCCTTCCTTGCTTGCTTGCTTGCTTGCTTGCTTGCTTGCTTGCTTGCTTGCTTGCTTGCTTGCTTGCTTGCTTGCTTGCTTGCTTGCTTGCTTGCTTGCTTGCTTGCTTGCTTGCTTGCTTGCTTGCTTGCTTGCTTGCTTGCTTGCTTGCTTGCTTGCTTGCTTGCTTGCTTGCTTGCTTGCTTGCTTGCTTGCGCTTGCTTGCTTGCTTGCTTGCTTGCTTGCTTGCTTGCTTGCTTGCTTGCTTGCTTGCTTCCTGCCTGCCTGCCTGCCTGCCTGCCTGCCTGCCTGCCTGCCTGCCTGCCTGCCTTCCTGCCTGCCTTCCTGCCTGCCTTCCTG
Organism: Corallium rubrum; assembly: GCA_964035015.1. Lineage (NCBI taxonomy): Eukaryota > Metazoa > Cnidaria > Anthozoa > Scleralcyonacea > Coralliidae > Corallium > Corallium rubrum. The sequence continues at coordinate 9,751,205 of OZ036004.1, forward strand.
CCTTCTTTCCTTTTTTCTCCTTTTCTTACCGCTTTTCTGACCACCTTCTTTCTTTCCCGTTTTCCATTCCTCTTCCTCTTTCTCCTCCCTCCCTCCCTCCCTCTCTTTCTTCCCCTCCTTCCCTCACTACTCCCTCACTCACTACTCACAATTAAAATTAAAGTGCCTTTGCGTAGCGTGAAGTCACACAATGTGGTAAATTTGTCTTTATAAAACATTTTCGTGGCACTAATGTCTAAATACGACTGCTGTAATATTGGTAAAAGCAACAATTCTCGAACGTGTAAGATAGCTTCATGACAGATGAATTTTTGATTGCAGTTGTTGCCTTCTACATCATGTGACATTGTGCATAATTTTAACTTTGCGACTTTGTGTATCTAGGAGGAGCTTACCATCACCCAGTTCCACTACACGGCCTGGCCTGACCACGGAGTGCCACCCACAGCCATGCCTTTAGTTGAATTGGTAAAATTAGTTAGGGAGTACCAATCCGAAAACGACTCTCCAATTGTTCTTCATTGCAGGTGTGGTAAATTGTAGCCGACATGTTATTTTTAAACTCCGTTCACACGAGTCTGGAGCGAGTTGAAAACGGCGCTAAAAAGTCACAAAACGCCGTTACGTTCACACGGCACCGGATCGAAATTGTGTGAAAACGGCGCTCTAACCGGAGCGTTTTGAAAACGATTTCTGGACGGAGCGAAATGAAACGGAACCCTTGGCGGTGCCGTGTGAACACAAGATCCGGCACTTTTTCGCTCCGCTTTAGTACTCAGTTCCTAAATTTTCAGCTCCTAACCAAACGGCTGGCGTATTTTTCAGCGATGGAAAACTTTATTTGTCTTCTCGACTTTGGAAAGCTTCTGCTAAGAACTTGTGCCGCTGTTTGAACAATTATAACATTATTACAACAATGACTAGGCAGTGTAAATAGGAGAAGATGAAGTCAAAAACGTGAGGTCCTATACACCATGAGCACTATACACCTTGAGGAATAATATTCTTTGAATTGCTTCTCGTTTCCATTTACTTTTGACGAGATATGGCTATTTAAACAGTGCACAGCATTGAAATACTGGATATAGACCAGAAGGTTCCGGTGTCGTGTGAACGCCTTCAAAGCGTCGTTAAATTATGACGGATTCGTGTGAACGTAACCACATTTTACCGTTTATCTTCTACACCGGACTCGTGTGAACGCAGTCTTAATTTGCACATTATTTCCATTAAATGGGATTGAATGATTGATGTGATTGATTAAGGCCGTTTTCGATTACGCACTCTTTGCCTACGCGCGGCGGAGCGGGCTTGTTTCATTTTTTGGACAGTTTGATGAATTTCCGTGACAAGTTGGTTCATAATTCGGTACTAATGACTGTTTGTTGCTAAAACATGAGCCATTGTATTCTTTCTGTGAACATGATTGTCCTGTTCGTGACTTATCACAAACACACTTGGCCATTGCAGGCTGGTGGATTGCAATTGATATTATCGTGAACGCCCAGATCGTACTAATTTTTCTAACTTTTCTTTGGCGAAGACAATGTTTACACTCATCTGAGTGATAATTCACAAGGAGCGGGCTTTGAAAGTTGTAAATTTTCAACTCCCAAACCGAACTAAACAATGCACGCTCGGCCCACGCGGGAAAAGCGGGCGTAATAGAAAACAGCCTTTAAGGACGTAGGGGCGGACTGACGGACGGATGAACAAACGGACTGACGAACGGGCGGACAGACGGACGGATCAACGGACTGACCGAACAATGGTGATGACGATGATGGTGGTGGTGGTGGTGGTGGTGGTGATGATGATGACGATGATTTTGGTGGTGGTGGTGATGACGATGATGATGGTGGTGGTGGTGGTGGTGATGATGACGATGACGATGGTGGTGGTGGTGGTGGTGATGATGATATTGATGACGATGATGGTGGTGGTGGTGGTGGTGGTGATGATGATAATGATGACGATGATGGTGGTGGTGGTGGTGGTGGTGGTGGTGGTGATGATGATGACGATGATTTTGGTGGTGGTGGTGATGATGACGATGATGATGGTGGTGGTGGTGGTGGTGATGATGACGATGACGATGGTGGTGGTGGTGGTGGTGATGATGATAATGATGACGATGATGATGGTGGTGGTGATGATGATAATGATGACGATGATGATGGTGGTGGTGGTGGTGGTGATGATGACGATGATTTTGGTGGTGGTGGTGGTGATGATGACGATGATGGTGGTGGTGGTGGTGGTGGTGATGGCGATGACGATGGTGGTGGTGGTGGTGGTGGTGATGATGATAATGATGACGATGATGGTGGTGGTGGTGGTGGTGGTGATGATGATAATGATGACGATGATGGTGGTGGTGGTGGTGGTGGTGGTGGTGGTGATGATGATGACGATGATTTTGGTGGTGGTGGTGATGATGACGATGATGATGGTGGTGGTGGTGGTGGTGATGATGACGATGGTGGTGGTGGTGGTGGTGATGATGATAATGATGACGATGATGATGGTGGTGGTGGTGGTGATGATGACGATGATGATGGTGGTGGTGGTGGTGGTGATGATGACGATGACAATGGTGGTGGTGGTGGTGGTGATGATGATAATGATGACGATGATGGTGGTGGTGGTGATGATGATGACAATGATGGTGGTGGTGGTGGTGATTGTGATAATGATGATGACGACGATGATGACGATGATGGTGGTGGTGGTGGTGATGATGATGGTGGTGGTGGTGGTGATGATGATGGTGGTGGTGGTGATGATGATGGTGGTGGTGGTGGTGGTAGTGATGATGATGACGATGATGACGATGATGGTGATTGTGGTGGTGATTATGGTGGTAGTGGTGATGATGGCAATATGTGGTAATATGATCCAAGGCTGATAGTGATTTTTTTTAGTGCTGGCTGTGGTCGAACCGGAACAATCTGTGGTTTGGATTACACCTATACATCACTTTGCCAAAATGTGAGTTTTATCTTCGTTACATTGTAGCGCCATAAAAACTACTGAGATGATTAAAAAATTTCTTGCCAATGAAAGTAGCTCGCGCGCGGTTAGAAATCCTACCAGAACACCGCTGTCAAACGTTTGCGCGCGGCCCTCTCTTACTTTCGGTTTTATCCGCTGTTGGCCGCTACTTATGGGGGGCCGCTACTTACAGGGGGCCGCTACTTACAGGGGGCCGCTACTTTTGGGTGGCCGCTACTTACAGGGAGCCGCTACTTACAGGGGGCCGCTACTTTTGGGTGGCCGCTACTTACAGGGGGCCGCTACTTACAGGGGGCCGCTACTTACAGGGGGCCGCTACTTTTGGGTGGCCGCTACTTACAGGGGGCCGCTACTTACAGGGGGCCGCTACTTATGGGGGGCCGCTACTTTCGGGTGGTAAAATACGTTAACGTACTGTGGGAATATTCTTCTTTGTTCCTTCGTATTTACCACATTTAATATGCTTTAGTTTTTCCTTATACGTTGATAGTTGAAACTTAACACTTTCGAGTTAATCAAGCGATGACTTGGGGGCCGCTACTTACGGGGGGCCGCTACTTACGGGGGGCCGCTACTTACGGGGGGCAGCTACTTTCGGAAATTTTGTAGACATCTCAAATTTGTCGCTACTTTCGGGGGGGCCGCTACTTTCGGGGGGGGGGGGGGCTACTTTCGGGGGGCCGTTACTTTCGGGGGGGGCGTTACTTCCGGGGGGCCGCTACTTTCGGGGGGGGGCGCTACTTTCGGGGGGGGCGCTACTTTCGGGGGGGACGCTACTTTCGGGGGGGACGCTACTTTCGGGGGGGACGCTACTTTCGGGGGGGACGCTACTTTCGGGGGGGACGCTACTTTCGGGGGGGACGCTACTTTCGGGATTCTACGGTACTGCAAGAAATGTGGGAAATAGTCGTGGCAGTCGTGTTATAACTATTGCGTATTTTTTATCTGCTATATTTACCAGAGAGTTCAAGACTTGGATCCATACGCTATTGTTGAAAATTTACGAAAGCAAAGGCACGCTATGGTTCAAACAAAAGTAAGTTTTGTTAAAATATTCGTTATCGGAACATCTGTTAATTCCTATAAATGGGTTGTACATGTAACACTAAATTTTAAACCTAAGTTCTTTGTATAGGTAGAAGTGCGTTGTTTATTTGTTTGTTTGTTTGTTTGTTTGTTTGTTTGTTTGTTTGTTTGTTTGTTTGTTTGTTTGTTTGTTTGTTTGTTTGTTTGTTTGTTTGTTTGTTTGTTTGTTTGTTTGTTTGTTTGTTTGTTACCCTGTGGGCATAGCCTTCTTTTCCTTATTTCTTCGCTGAGAGAGAGGAAGAAAAGTAGGCTCTGCTGTATTCGTGTTACGAAGTAACCCGTTTAAGACCCGTTTAACCGGTTCTCGTTTTGTTTTCTGCTCTGATTGGGACTGGGTTCGAGATTGTAACCAAGCAACTGACATGCATGCGCAATGGAAACCAGTCACAAATACAGCAGAGCCTACTTTTCTTCATTTCTGTTCAACAATGCACAGCCTTGTCAGTTTACAAAGCTCGATCAGACTGCTGAATACATGTATTAAATTGTGTAAACATGTTGGCCATATAAATGGCCTCGTATGAATATGAGATTGTCCAAAGACTATTAAGAGGTTTTCAAAAACTTATCATCATTCCAACAACGTCTATAGTACATCTCGTTTAAAAATTGACTACGATTCAGACTTAAAATACTTACCAAGCTTGTAAAAACTTCTATTCTTGAAATAAATATTCTCGCTCCTTGAACTGATTTCGCTCCATGCTGCCATAGCATTGACTTGCATGAAATACTTGGTTTACAATTTTGGCTTCGGCGGTTTGTCGTCAGTCAATCGTTTAATTCTATGTTTTGATTCTTAACTTAACTTAACTTAACTTAACTTAACTTAACTTAACTTAACTTAACTTAACTTAACTTAACTTAACTTAACTTAACTTAACTTAACTTAACTTAACTTAACTTAACTTAACTTAACTTAACTTAACTTACACGCACGACAGCAATGTATCTACTCGCGCATATAAAAAACATAAATATAAAACAAACAAACAAACAAACAAACAAACAAACAAACAAACAAACAAACAAACAAACAAACAAACAAACAAACAAACAAACAAACAAACAAACAAACAAACAAACAAACAAACAAACAAACAAACAAACAAACAAACAAACAAACAAACAAACAAACAAACAAACAAACAAACAAACAAACAAACAAACAAATACCCTGCGTGCAGAGCCTCCTTTTCCTTATTTCTTCACCGAAAACCCGCATATAGGGACCAGGCTATTGATCCCGCGTCTGTATATTCCTTTCATTTAGGGTCAATACGAGTTCTTGTGTAGAGCTATGTGTTCTTTATTTCGCGATAAGTTGAATTTACCAGTTGAAGAAGAAATGGACAATCACCTTTACGAAAATGTCACCCAAGATTACTCGAACGACTCCTCCGACTCGGATACTGCCTATAGTCCGCAGTCATCAGTACAAACCGATCCATTCGCCCAAAAAATACTCCGAAAGGAGAAACCATCCACTGCTACGTCCACCCTAGCGAAAGAACCAGATAGGAGACCTGAAAAATCACCCACGCCTCGTGGTGCTCAGGCAGTTTCCGACAAAACTCGCACCAGTCAGATTTCTCAGAACTCAACCAGTGATAGTTACGTCAACGTGTCGTTTGAGAGCGATTTAATCGACTTCTCCGACGACGTCCCTGCTGGAAATTCTTCAAAAAGCTTGCCGAAAATGAGTGCTCCAAGAACAGGCAAGCAAATTGGTGTCAACACAGCGATGCTGTCGGGGTTCGGACCTGCAAAATTTCCTGTTAAGAAACAAGTTTCTTGCGACGAGTATGTTGTGCCCAATAAACCAAGAAACACCATTGAGAGCAGTGAAACGTCAGACTATGTTATTGTACCACCAAAAGGTTTGTATAGCATAAAGTCGATCCAATGTGTGTTAAGCACTGACCAATGGTCAGAGCATTGCACTAGAATCGCAAGGTCGTGGGTTCAATTCCTGCCGGAAGACCTGTGTAGTTGCATTTTTCGCAACTGGTCCCGGTTTGGTCTTAAAATGTACAGTATATATTCTACACTCGAATTTTCCTTCACCCAAAATCCTTAGAACATGCTATGTAATCGAGTGAAATGCCCAATATTACTTATAATATACCCAATTCTCTCCTGGCATTACCACCTTATTACATACAGAACTCGCGATCAAGCTCTCGGCAACGCCCTCCGTGGCTCAGTGGTCAGAGCATTGCACTAGAATCGCAAGGTCGTGGGTTCAATTGCATTTTTCGCAACTGGTCCCGGTTTGGTCTTAAAATGTATATATTCTACACTCGAATTTTCCTTCACCCAAAATCCTTAGAACATGCTATGTAATCGAGTGACATGCCCAATATTACTTATAATATATATATATATATATATATATATATATATACATATATACATACATACAATAAGTGGGTTTACCTCAAATCTTGATGGTCGCTACTGTCAGTTTCACGCTGGGCGATCTTCAGAGAATCGCCTGAAGATCACCCAGCCTGAAGATCGCCCAGCGTGAAACTGACGGTAGCGACCATCAAGATTTGAGGTAAACCCACTTATTGTATTTTCGCTCTATCTTTACAGTATTGAGCACTTTTCGACATTTCGCGAACAACACTTTGTTTGTTTGAATATATATATATATATATATATATATATAGTAGAAACTTACTAGTACAGTATCTATTGCAAATGCTGCAATCTGATTGGCTACACTACTCGATATCTATTCGTCAATAGATAGCGAGTAGCAAATTGAGTACCAGTACTCGCGTGGCCATGCAGTAAAACAACATGGAGGACACGAGGAGTGACAGATTTTTTTGCCTTGGTTTTCGCACAGAAACAATGGTTATGCTTCGTTTTTTGAAATAATTTGGAAGAACTAAGGTACACAAGTTAGTTTCTACTAAAACAATCAGATTATTCGCCCTCAATTTCTATGAGATGATAGTTGACTCGAGCTCCGCTCTCGTCAACTATTCACTCACAGAAATTTCGAGCTCATAATCTAATTGTTAAATATAACTGGACTGCGGGCGCCCATATTAATGACAGTGACTGCGACTGATCCAAGATGGCGGTTATGCGTTTTTTTCGGTGTTTGTGATTTATATTTTGTTAAACTAATCCTAACTCTAATCCTAACTCTAATCCTAACCCTGATTCTAACTCTAACTCTAACTCTAGCTTTAACTAGCGAGACTTGAATCAACCATCAACTATAACAGCCCTTTCTGCCATAGTAGTAACCGCTGACCTTTTTCTGATAAATGAATTTATAACCAGATTGATCGGAGTGCGGGCGAAGCTGACACACAGTGAAATAAACATAGTGGGCAGAATAGGGTCAGCGGTCGCTACGTAATCATTGTCATTTTATAAATGTTTTATTGCTTTCTAGAAACGCAGACACCAGTTTCACGGAAAGCTCACACTGTTGAAAGAACAAAAAGATCTCCTAACTTTAACGACCGAAGATACGAGAACGTTCATATTGGTGAGATGATGGCCAATGAAGTGCATTGGTCTTGTACTGTACTGTACTGTACTGTACTGTACTGCACTGCACTGCACTGCACTGCACTGCACTGCACTGCACTGCACTGCACTGCACTGCGCTGCGCTGCGCTGTACTGTACTGT